>CM017560.1:63264108-63714460 GCA_007844125.1 Sinonovacula constricta | reverse complement strand
TGGTTTATGCACTGCTTCGTCTTTTCTCTTGGCGATTCATAAAAAACAACGCCTAGAGACGAGATTCACCGGAAATAGGCTAAAGTTTGAGTTTATGAAATACTGGTGACCAGATTGCATCAAAAAGGGGTACCCTGTTGATTATTTTATTTGATAAGGACAAACTGTATGAAACCACCTTATGCTACAGTAAGGCAATGCATAGCATCTTTCTTTGTCTGTAGGATGCTGGCAACAGTGACGTCTGTTCTGGCCGACTCGTCGGTCACCAAGACAGATCCAATGACTTCATCTATAAAGTGCGAGAAAATGACTGAACAAGGTGACGAGGGTGATTGTTCAGCAGTGGCAGTACGGAAAGAGAAAGAGTCAAAAGTCCCAGACACACCGCCAATTATAAGACTGCCCTGCTGCCCGCTCCGTGCGTATTTCATCCATCATATACACAGCCTCCACCAGCCTCCAATTCCGATTTGAAATGACTAAATACTAATTATTATGTTCGCTTTGAAACAGATATTTTCTAGCATCGTTCGAATTATATTGTCTCTGTTAAAATTATTTTATTATTCTGGTAAAATGTTCCTTGGTTTCATGTTCAGGATTTTGCAATATTATCACCTCATTTTGTTTATTTTTGCATCACACTGTACACATCACTCTTTAACAAAATCAATGCCTGTTATTGTCGGTAATGTCATGTGATCTCCTAACACGTGTAATGCAAGTAGTGCAAGTTTACTTCATATGCCATTTTTTCACACAGCGTACACAAGCATCAAAATACAGACGATGTCTCCTGACAAAATAGAAGTCATCCGAGATACCGAGCGATGTAAGGTGCTGGTTGCTAAGTTACGCCGGGAGAAACTCGTTGCTATGGCAGCGGAGGGCATCAACGTTGGTCGTGAAGGGCCACTGACGCTGCTGCAGTTAGGCACGTGTTCAGGTTACGTGTACATTTTTGACATCCTTGAGAACCGAGACCTGATGTTGGTAGGGAGACTACGACAGTTACTAGAGGATGTGGACATTATCAAGGTACTGTTTACGTTCTAAATTGAAACCCACTTATACTACTAATAATAAATTAACCTACACTGACTAGCTGCTAAAAACGTAGTTGACATTTTTGTCGAACCTGTGCATACTTTAGCAGAGTAGCGGACACAAACCTAACGGACTAAATTACCCTTTCATTAAATTTGATATAAGTCTGTGTTAGGCAGACAAGTCAAACAGAAATTATAGGAACAGTTCAGTTGTCTACCCGGAAGAAAGCCCTCCAGTCGTTTTTTCGACCCAGACAAAACTCCTCATGTCCCCTTTTCTAACCGGACGAATCCCCTGATGTATGTGTTAGGCCTGGAAAAAAAAACTTTTTTTTTTTACTTTTTCAGACATTTGATTTTCTTTGATGGTTTTTTGTTCTAACTGGGAGTTTTTTCCGGCACGTTTACATAAACCGTTTTTCTGACTGTCTGTTTTTTGTTTTGTTTTTTGGTAATGTTTAGTACTTAACGAAGCCTCAAAACACGGACTGACCTAGTGTTCTGCTCACATCTGCACCATAAACTATGGTCCGCACCACTTCGCAATAATAACGTTTTGTGATCCCATTATACAGGTGGTTCATGACGTCAGTAACGTGAGTGCTGCCCTATACTTCCAGTTCGCGACGTCACTAGCCAACGTGTTTGATACGCAGGTACGTGAGTATGTCTTAACTTACTGTAATCATATCTGTTGAATCAGTTTTTAGTTGATAAGACAATACGAAAGATGAGTTGAAATACATGTTTAACTGTGTATTCGTGTCCATAGAGATGAACAATCCTTTAAGGATCATGTAGGCCATTTTGTCTAACTTCCAAAACTGAATAAAATTCTAAAAGGAGACGTGTACCACCAGTATTTGTGCAAGAAGTGAAGTTTTCGGAATTATGCGTTTCTTCAAGGCCTGGCATTCATGTAGTTTTGTGTTGTTATTGTTTTGTTGGTGTGTTTTTTATAATATTTTTATGATTAAAACATTCTCCGTAAATAACCTTTACTGAGTAGATTTAAACGGTAACTTCTTTAATTGTTCTTTCAACACAAATTACCGGGGAGTCAGTTGAAACTAACTATAATTTTGAGCTTTTAAGAAAAAAAAACTATTTTTCTACATTTCTGTATGTACACATTTACAAAATTGTATATTTCTGAATGCCATCTACTTAACCTGTTCGAAGCGGTCAGCTTGTTCGACTCTCGTATTTGACGAGTCCGGTTCGAACACCATTACTGCATACACACAGACGTGTTTTATATTTGTAGTTTTGTACATGTAGTTAAAGATTTGGGTAATTATTTATAAAAATAAAGAGGTATAGTGACAATATGTGATTATTGTAATAGTTTAAAAAGACAAACAATTGAACATTGTCTTAATAAATATCAGTAACATTTTGAGATAAGTTATTCTTACACTTTCAAAACGAACAATTCATTAAATTATAACTTGGTATATTTTACTACGGTAAATTGTAAAATATACAGAGTGCTTTTACAAACGGTATTGTATGTAAAAATATACATGTACATAGTGCTTGATAATCCGAAAATTGCCTAAATACACAATTCATACGGCAGAATCTAATCAAGTGACTACAAGATGATATTATAAACACGAACAGACAAAATATAATAAATGTTATGACTTTTCCCTGTGCAACATAAATCCATTCAAAGATAATTTAAAGGTGGTATCCGACAGTTTGGACGAAACATATTTTCATTAAATATTGTAATAAACTATTGATACATGAATAAATATCGCAAAATGATGTTTATTGATCTCCTACACCAGTCTGAAAAGTGTAACATAAACGCCACAATCTTCATTAAAGACATGTATTTCCTATTTCCTTAGTCACGCTTGCACAGTTAGCTATTTTTAAACTAAGACAACCACGTGACCACTTATATTTTAACTCATCTGCTGTGATGCCGATGTTTATTTTCAGCAGAAGTCCCAATCGTTCTTATTTATAGAATTGAAAGAATGAACATTTTAAGTGTTGATTAACTAATTTAAGGCCCCAAAGTTGAGATGCTGTTAAAATCGTCAAAGCATAGACTAAAATATGATGTGGTTTGTTTTGTTTTTCTACAGAAATTATGCACAAATACCCCAAGCAGAGATCAGATATTGTTCTATATACAGATAAAGGCAAACTGTCGGATACCAATTTTAAAAGCGCCTAAACGTTTGCAACTAGTGTCTATAATCCACACACTTGTAATCAAAGCGCTGACTTTACTGTGCTTATCTGTAGGTGGCCCATCACCTCATTGAGGAGCACCAGGGACGGCGACTCCCGGCGGGAATGAAGCTGTCCGACATATGCCTCCAATACACCGACGATACCGATAAGATGCACACGTATGACTGGAGGACAGACTCTAAGGTAACATATTTATTAAACATCTACAAATATGTACGATTCTCCGGCAGAACCAGTGATGTATTCCTAAGTCCATGACTTGAATTGTTTAGCTTGCTTAGTGGTTTTCTTTGCTGGATTTTTCACCATTCACAATGCAGCAGACAAAGATCAACTTCTTGAGAAATTTACAAAATAAACAAACTTTTAGTCGAGTGAAAATATGACAGTATGATAGTATAGTACGGTTGTCTATATAGCGTGACGATAGACGATGACAATTGTAAGGTTGTATCGGAATTGATGCAACAACGCGCTTCTGGGATTTACGTGCTTTGAAAGTCTGCCCACTTGGTCTAAGACTGCTTTTTGCCATTACTCAGGATTCTAAAATATGTTGTGCATTTGAATTGCTCACCTTATAAGCATCCCTGAATGCCCAACTCTGTACATTGATTGTTAGTCTGTTTCTTGTTTGCATATTTCTGTTGCAATTGGCACAAATGATATTCTAATGACGTCGTTTTGTATTCGTCTGTAGCAAGTCTGGATGGCGATGGTGGGCAACTTCTGGGCCATGCGACCTTTGACACCGGACATGATTGAGTTTGCAGCTGGTGACGTAATCGTACTGATCCCTGACGTTTACAGACATCAGAAAGAGTAAGCAATCTCATTAGATATGTTACCTTTGCCTTATTTTTCATTTTAATCATACCTAAGTTTTGTGCACTGGCTTCATGTCTTGATATTTTGCTAAAGAATGTGCACGTATATGGTAAGTCTGACTATTTTAAACTCGAACAACCAGACACATATTTTAAATACGCTCAAACAGATTCAATCTCTTCAACGCTGTATAAAATCTGTCCGAATGATCCGTGATCCAGATTGAATTAGCGTGTATGTTAATATGCATACTGATTTCATAAAAGTTTTTATGTAAGCATGTTCGGTTGATTTTTGTCAGCCTGTCAGATGGAAGCCATCACCCCCAACCCTTCACTCACACTCCACCTTACCCAAACACACACATATACACACAAACACAAGAAAACATAACACTCACACATGTATGTGATCAAAGTTTGGCCGCGATTGGAACTCTTTTCAAGGTGTGTGTGTGGGAGGGGGATATAACGGCTTGGTCAAGAGTGGAGTGTATGACTGGCTCCAGGTCACATGTACAATGTACAAGAAAGCGTTAATGGGAAGGATCAAAGGTTGCCGTCGAGATGTTGTTCAACAGGACTAATTTTTGCCTAATAAAAAACATCGACACAACAATAAACCGTGTTGTTGAAAAATATTTAAAATGCAGTCAAACTTAGGTGGTCAGTAGGACGTTTGTATGTGATAAACAGAAGTATATCATTTTACCTTTATAAACCTGTTGTAGTTCGCTTGCAGTACGAAAAAACGTGGTCGTAATAGTCCCGTTCATCAGTGCATCGACATCCGTCGAAACGATTTGTGATGGAACAGTCTCCATTCATGAGAAATAGAATATTTGCGCGGAAAACATACTAGCTCTCCTTACTCAATGGCTACAGTATGTCTGAATATTGTGTGTCAACTGTTGGATCTTCCTATAATTAGTAAAGTATAGCCTGGTTCTAATCACATACGACACACAAATAAGATTTAAAACAAGCTTCAAAAGCTAATAACAAGGAACAAAACGCAAAACGTAAAACATTTTAATTAATTTCAGAGTGTATGTTAGCATTTTATGTCTTAAAAGTATTATTGATAAATGTATATGTATACAGCTTATCAAATGTAATAATGCAGAAAAAATGTAAATAAAAAATAAATTTACCTCATCAATTGAGTATCATGCTCGTAAGTAAACTAGGTTGACGGCACAAAGTTATAAAATTTTAAACAAGAACGAATTATTTATTATCGAAGCAAAGGAAATTGTTTCCAGTTTTTATAAGAGATTACAGTAACAAGGGGTGAGTAATCTTGACTGAAATAGGTCCATTAAAGATATTTAATTAATTCAAGCGCACTATTTTTGGAAAAATAACATAGTGATATTAATGCGAATTTGTAAATAAACATGGACGTGATCCACGAGGCAGTTAAGAAATACGACAAGAACTTGGTTTTAAAAGATAAACAGAGGGAGGCATTGACCTACGTGGTTAAGTTTACTTATAAAATTATCTTCTTTTGCTTTCTTGCTGTCTCAACTATAATTTCTTGAGTTCTTGTTTCTACAAATAAAACAAACAACTTCCCGTTTCATCACCGGTGTCACCATCTTTAATATCATGTGACTTTTTGAAAGTCACGTGGATCGAAAGTAGTCCCGACATTAAGTGAGCCAATAACATAGGTGAATGTATGATCCGATGGTAGAGAGTGCATGGAACCATCCATAGAGCTTTTCCAGAAACGTTTACATATGGACGCCGCGGTCCAATCTCCAACGCAGTGATCTCCCCCTTTCAGTAAGGAGAATCTCTGCTACCACACAGAAATCCTTCCAGATCTGGAAGGATTTGATTTTTTTACTTTTAATTTTTGTTCAGTAAAATGACAATCGGAATGAATGTGTATGTTAGAAAAACGACTAATAATGGATGAAAAAACAAATTCTAACGATAAAGAAAAAAAAAGAATGTATTTATCACTACAATCGTAACAACTCGGCCATTTCCGTCCTTTCGCCGAGGGCGAAATTTCAGTGTTACACCGGCTCACTGTAAACAATCAATGGATACTGTTGAAGAAATTTACAAAGTAATAACGGAGTTTGACTCCTCCATAAAAGCGAAACCCAAACAGATCGAGTGTCTGCAGTCTCTGTTGGCAGGCAAAGACGTCATAGCTAATCTGCCTATCTGACTATCGTCACGTGATTTTGTATGATGGCAGTGGTTTTAAGCCAGCGTAGTGATGTCGTAAACCCTGTGCGGAGTTTGGCCGCGGTCATGAGCGCGACATTTATTTCGGAAAAGCAATCCAAAACAGTTTTTTTTTATATATATATTTCAGGTACATTGAGTCCCACGGTCTCAGAGAGAAAATGCGACAACGGGTTGATGATTGGCTGCAATTGGAAATCGATGAAGTCATAAAGGAATCGCATGGCAAACGGGTCTCAAGAATAGTCCACGAAATATTGACATCGATGGACAAAAAATACGACGACCGTGCAACTCTGTTTAATATTCTAGACTCTGACGACATGAACGCACTATCTTTAGCAACATACGAAGACGCTGAACTTGTATCAAAGAAAATACTCAAACTTAAAATAGCTCACATCATGGCGGATCTTGGCGACATTGAGTTAAAGATGAGATCGGATGCTGAGAGTTGGGAGAAGCGACCGCACGTTTTGACCCATCTCAGGTATTACATGCAGATGCCAGATGAGCAGATACGGATGGAGGCGGAAAAGATTTTGTCGGAGCTAATTCAGTATGTGCTGGAACACGTAGACAAGAAATACAGTCTTGACACACTACCGAATATGCTCTCCGACACTGAGAGGGACGCCCTTCTTAGCATTCCATATACCGATATACACACCGGTAGCTATGGCGACGTTGTTGTTGAACTTTATTGGAAGTTCATGCAGGGTGAGATTCACGAACAGATAAACTTACTTCGACTGGTACCCAGTGAGTTCTCGCTCACAGACTATGAGTACA
This sequence comes from Sinonovacula constricta, assembly GCA_007844125.1. Taxonomy (NCBI): domain Eukaryota; kingdom Metazoa; phylum Mollusca; class Bivalvia; order Cardiida; family Solecurtidae; genus Sinonovacula; species Sinonovacula constricta. The sequence continues at coordinate 63,707,361 of CM017560.1, read as the reverse complement.
AGAAACTTGAGTATTTCGTGCAACAGCTGAATATAGTACCGGAAGAGGTGTCGAGTCTAGCGGCAGGTCTTTTGCACGCGGTCTGTGCATACAGCGCCGCTAGCGGGTGCTACGTTATCACTGAACGCCGAAAAGCGAGAGAACTTGTTTGCAACTGATTATTAAATAGAACATTAACATGTCTATGGCAACAAATATACATGTATCAAAGTATCAATATAATTGTAACTATTTTGTTGTAGGATGTGTATCAAATTGAGTGTCAGTTCGGTCGAAAAGTTAGTGTAAATCAATATCGCTTCCCATGCTTCTGTATAAACTGCTGGACTTAAATGTCGAAACTGAGTTGTTGCTCTGTGTTGTCGAATTTGCAAGATCCGGATGTTCATGTTTTTGTGTTGTTGTTGTTTTTTTTTCCTCTTTAAAATACTCTTGTTCATTACTATGTTTTTAACTAATAACAAAGACAAACATATTATATTATTTTGCATTGTTCGTTATAGACCATTTGTTCATTGTTCCATTGTATATGTATGTGTCTGTAAAACTGTTTTATATGTCAGTAATATGTTCTTAATAGTTTTAAGTAAGCATGCAAGTGTTCCCGGTTATTAAATCTTTATGTTAATGTTTGTTTTACCTTGTTTTTTTCTATATCCAGTAACAGTAAAGACACATAATCGTACCTACTATGTTCACATGACAGCGTTGGGGAATTGTCATAGTTTCCTTATAGCGTTTAAAAAAGAAGAAACCAAATTCGTATAGTTCATTAATTTCTGTTTCTGACAAGGATTATAAGATGAGATTGGTCCATATTTCAAAGAAATGTTGATAGTGCACAATTTAGACACGCTTATTATTAATTTCATATTATTTATTTAAAATAAGTTATAGTTTATATGTAAACAAATATTGTATGGCTTGCCTTACGTCAAATCCTTTATCGACAAGATCTTACTTTCAAGATCGCTGCCTCGTGTGTTGTGAGTAGGGCTTTTATTACAGATTAGATACAGTTAAAATAATGATAATGTGTTTCATAATTGAATAAAAAATATTAAATATACATTTTCCATATTAATTTTTGTTGATTTTATATGATAAAATAGTTTATAAACGACTGTAGATTCTATTAACGGTATGGTACTCTGAAATACATGTACATAATGAGGGTTGGCACCTTCTCACATGCAAACATGGTGGGTTCAAATGTTTCAAAACAATAATTTTAAGTTAAATGTATTTTAAATAAATTGAAATAAATTTATATCTTAAAGCATAAAATAATATTGATTTGATAAATAAATGGATGTGGTGAGAGCACAAATGCGTGTCCAATAGTCTAGCAAGTATGTATAATTTTAAGGTACTTATATAAGTTCTTCAAACTCTGTTTGCATTGAAATTCATATACATGCCTCATAAGGGTTTGTTGTTTGTTTGCTTTTGAAAAAAGACAAGAATAAATGTATTAATATTATAATAAGTATTATGTTCTTCTGGCGCTTGTGTGTGTGTGCGCGCGCGTGCGTCTCCGTGAGTGTGTGCCAGCGTGTGTGTGTGGTTGTGTTTTTTGTGTGTGTTTTGTTATTGTTGTTTTGTTTGTCAATGTTGTATGTAATTATGCAGCGGCGTAACCGATAATTTAAACGGGCTGAAAGAAACCAGTCGACTGGAATGCCGCCTATAGACAACACTTATATATAGCAATAAGGTGGGGAAAACAACGACAATGTCAGAAGAAACAAAATTAAAAACCTGTACACCTTGAACTTGGAAAGTATCTGTAAGTAGGTTGTCGTCGAAAATATACATTGACAAAATCCCTGTTTATGGGCTATTTTTTTATTTTCGATTTTCAAATTGTGCAAAATAAGATTTTTGTATTTTTTTATTTCGTGTATGATTTTACCAGTGTGACTTATATACACTTACTTATTTTTTGTTAGTGGCCATGCAGTAGCGTTAATTATTCACTCTCAAATGACTTTGCATTTCAAGTGACTGTCACAAAAATGTCTTTACCGTCGCGTTAAAAATTGTGTTTGATACAATACTAATTTTAACAACAACCAATATTTTGTGAATCGTGTATGTATCTCTTAATAAACAACACATAACAAAATGTTAAATGTATTTAAAAGAGAAGTGTTTTATGGGTTTCTGTCTATTATTGTCCGATTTCGCTGAAACCCGTTTAAAAATTGAATTTACAATTAAGTTTTTGTTGTTTCACCATTGGTGCAAACGAAAATCAAGGTTATGTGTATAAGGTTGATCCTTTATTTATGTTTTAAGCGATCTGATTTAATGTCTGTGTGTAAAACACATCTTAAGCGAAAGAAAAATTGATGCGTGTCGGTTTAGACGTACCGTAGTGATAAAGACAATGTATGTGACGGAAAAGACTTTTCTCAAGACAAACTTAATGCCATTGAGTTTTACATCGTTTATTTGACATAATTAATAAAGGAAACTTCGGTGATTTAAATTTAATCGTTTTTCTTTCAAAGTTCTTTCGTTTCAATAAAACTACAAACGAGTATATCCATACATGTATATCAGACAAAGTTTCAAGTTTTTATAAGCAAACTACATGTATATCTTCATTAACTTCAATAAACAAATAAACAATCAAACTCAGTTTACTCGTTCAATAAAACTACTAACAAACATATCAACATGTCTGTATAAGACAAAGTTACAAGTGTGTGTAACTAAACTATTCGGAGCATAAAGATTTCCAGCAGTCTGGATCTATTTGAACATGTCTGGATGTGACGTTTTGTGGGGTCAGGAATCCTCATGAGAATGTCGCCCCACTTATACCATATGACATCCTCAACTAGTGGCGAAAAGAACCTGTTGTCAACGATCCTGCACATGCAGCCCACCTCCGTTTTGAACGTTCGGCTGCTGTCAGCGCCATAGTAGTAATATTTTGCTTTACTCATGTCGACTGCAAAACAATAATTTTATTTTAAAAAAATTAACAAGTTGCGACTTCGGATATATGACTAATCAAGTACAGATTTTTAATTCATATAACTTGGTTCTATGATACATTTTACTTAGTTGTCTTTACCGTTACGACACGTTTGTGATGGAAAAGATCGTAGCGGTAATGACATGTTCAGTTAACATGGCAGATGCATAGCATGCTTCTTGTCATAACATCATATTTAACATTATTTCAAACAAATTATGGTGGACAACGATTTCGCTTTGGAAATAAACCAATTAGAATGCAACATTCAGACAAAAATTCATGAACAGTAAAGACACGTTGTGTGACAAAAGGCATCGACTTTCATAGTGTTTTTGGTACGTTCAGATTTTCGATTTTTCGAACGGAAGTTGCGCACGTGCGTAAAGTGCGTAATGGCAGAAACGCGCCTGCTATCTAATAATGAATGAGACAGAAAAAAACGGAAATCGTGCTTTTCAACGCAATTAACAGCTCATGGACATTTTGAAACTCGAAAATCAGAAAGTGACCCTTATGCAATAATATTGTGCCGCAGTCTTACCATTTGTACATTCCTTCGGACGCTTTGTATAACACGATGTGTAAATATATCATTCTAAACAACAATTAACATAAACGTTTAGCGATTTATCTCAACACTATCAATTTGTAAATAATAATGATCTTTGTTGTATATATATACACACAATTAGTTTTCAGACCGTCGTGCAGGTAATGCCTAAGTTCAAGTTGTGGAAAAGGTGTTGAGACTTTCTGTTCCACATAAGGTAACTTTTTCACGACAGTGTTAAAAATACGAATTAACAAAATGGCCGCTGCGAGCATGACTTTCGGAAGAATGTCAACATTGAAGGTTATTTCTGTCTCATTTATCTCTTTTTATTCACTATTTGACACGAAATTGTCAACGCATTCTATTTACTATCGTTTACAACCAATGTCATTTCAATACTTAGACGCTAGTGCTAACATGCGCTTTTACCAAATAAAATTTTTGAATGCCGTGGCAATGACAGGTCGGTCCAATTTACCAATCTGACCGTACCTGTGAACATGTGCCAGGACAAAAGCTCGCTGGACGAGATTCAATTTCAATTTTGACTGGGACGAATGATTGCACACCTGTCTTGTTTTTCCTATCAGATGGTCTCTCACCCATCTTTCTTTCTAGAACATATAAGCGCCGGACTGTTCATTTTCAAGGCGAACAAATGCTAAAATATTTACTATAGCGATACAAAGACAGATGAAAAGAAAATGTGTTTTGATTAATAATCAATCAAAACACCTTGCTAATTGATTCTACCAAAACCTTTGTAGAAACGGATGAAAAATACGGTGCTATTGCAATTCGTTGGTTTCAGTAAAGTAACATAGATTACAGACTGTTAATTGCCATCAGTGAATGTTGTTGGACACATTCACACAATGCCTTCACATGAACAATTTTGTTAGTTCTTGAGTAGTGTCAGAGTAGTGGTATACCTCCCTTGCTAACGCTCAAGCAAATATAAGAGTAGTTTCACCACTGGTTGGCCCAGTGTCTGGATAATGTGCCAGCTGTTCATGGCATGCTATACACAGTGAATGCAGCACTCTATCTACTTCAAGTAGACACCACTTTGGATAAATGAAATACTGTTGGTGGGACGATTAACCCAATAAACAAATATAAATTGACTTTAAAGACCAAAGTTAAAAATGTTGTCATCTTAAGAACACATTCAAGGAAATACATAAAAATTAATAATACAAATTGTATGTTAAATGTAAGTCTACGTGTAATATATTTATTGTTAAATAAGACATTTAATTCCAATCTGAACCTTTGCTTGGATGTTTTAGACTTCTGTCCTGCTGTCCAGATGTTGTGCCCAGCTTCTATGTAATGGACACTCTCCAATGTTGAATCATGTTCCTGCAGCATGCATCACCTTCAAACACAGGGATCCAAAGTTCAGACGAGCTAGACATGAAAAAGTTTTCAGGGTATGTACTGAATCTTTATCACATCAATGTTTTACTGTATTTTTGTGACCATTTTTACTTTTTTCTCTTTTTTGTTTGTTTTTGTTTTCATTTATTTGCTAATCCAAATTTGCAAGAAACCTACGGTAAGTATCATGGGAGAGGTCTTTGTCAAAGTGACCTGAAGGAATAATGTTTTGGGGTGGGGGGATTTTGGCCTACACCAATTCTCAATACATGAAAATACTTTCTGTTTTACTGATGTCAAATGTTATGTTCAACACAATGGTAGCATTATTTTATTTTGATTTATCTACTTGTGTCATAATATTTATCTGGCATATTACAGATTTAAGCCAATAGTACACATGCATTGTATGTGACTTGCAATTAATGGAAACAAATCTAATAAACTCATTAAAATGGTCTTTAAAAACACTAATTGTTGGGCACTAGTGTTTATAAAAATGATACTGTTTATTATACCTATATATTATTATACCATTGAACAGATGTATCTTTTACCTCATTAGAGGGATATGTGTGGCCAATCGTTAAGTGTTAGAGAAGCATTCTCAGCACATGGTTTCAAGTACCAGTCATAGCAGAAAACTTAATGTGGCAAGGTCTTCCAGGCTTCCATCTGACCTGTGGTTTGCCTGTGGTTCTACCCAGACATTTTGTTTGTTTCCACAGGTTCTTCTCAGATGTTTGAGGGTTTTCTCTGCCATTACCAAAATAGTTTGAGGTCACATTAATGATCATTATTGTGCTGCTGTAATGTACCGTATTTTCTCACTTATAAGACGGGGATTTTCCTCAAAATTTCACGTTCAACAAAGTGTGGGGCTCATCTTATAGGCATGGTTTAGTGACCTGGCAAAAGTTTTCATGCTGTTTTAGGGCAAAAACACACCACATAAACTTGTAAGCGGTCATGCAATGACCCGACGTGCCGTGATTATCGACCGCCGATAATTTGCCTTAATTGAACTTTGAATTCTGTTGGTCAACGATTAACTGTCTCACATACATTTACCTTTGACCTGCATGCTTATTATTCGTCAGTAAACACTGAAACAAACTTTCAACTTCAGTCTACCAGATACACTAAGCTGTAATTTACGTGGTGTTTCTGTGTATGCCTCATTACACAGGTCAATTTGACTGAATCTGAGATAAGCTGTTGTCAAGTTGATATTGTTCGGAGCAGTTTGATAGTGAGGGAGTGAAGATTGTGTTTTTATAAGCAGCTAAAGATTACATTTCTCCACAAAATTGTTGATTGGCAGCACACAACAGGACAGTGCACTGTTCCCTGATATATCGTGTACGGTCATACTAGACCTGGTGACGTAGATCAAAAAAATTAATGTCATGCCGCAACAGGCAGGATAGCAGGGCAGCTGAGGCTAGATACATCCAGCAACGTGTGAGAATTAAGTTACTGTTTACCAATCCTTTTGTTGAGACAGCATGACTGGTCGATGCTCCTGTTCATTTTATCGCCTCATCTTATAAGAGAGGCGAAGCAGATACCGGCAATTTCCCAGGTGAAGTAGGGGGCCCATCTTATAAGTGAATAGTTTTATAAGTGAGAAAGCACGGTATTCAAAAAACAAAACAAACACATTATTAAAGTAATTTTGAATTTGAAAATAAACTTGAAGAGTACCAAGAAAAAAACTTTATTTTTCAGCCTGCTAAAGAGAAGGACATTGACTATGAAAATGCTTCATATGAAGAAATAAAGGCATACAGGGCTAATCAGGTGCTCAGGAGGTTCAAAGCCAAAGAAATAGACATCACATTTACCTGTAAATAGAGTGGGTTTTTTTCAAATGTTCCCATACAAGTTAAGAAACTTATACCGGAAGAAAGCTTTTTAAGTTATTTAGCTGCTGCAATTGTTATTTTCTGATTTGTCTTGATGTGAATTTAATTTCTGATAATATTGCATCCAATCGTAACTGATACTAATTACCTGTTCCAATTTATTACTGCACAAATAGTACAAGTCTTCTTGGAATAGTATCCTTTACTAAAAGATTTGCTAGGTGTATATTGTAATAATTACTATAGAAAACTCAAGTAGGTATTTAAAATTAATAAGACACTTGATGTATTTATATATATCCACTACATGTATTTCCCTTCAGCTGGAGTATTTGACCCTTATGTTCCACCAGAGGGAGATGGTAAAAGTTCTCTCATCTCAAAACAGGTAACTATCAAACCACATAAGGTACCAGTAATTGAAGGTAAATGCTGTGTTCTTTGTTATGTCGAAGCATATTGATATCATTAGGATGTAATGTATTTATTATCCTGTTACACATAATGGAGCCCTGCCTCTATAGAACTCCTTCTTCATCCTATCTTGAAATGTGGTTAATCACTGCGAAATTATAAAAAAATAACAAAGAAAAATTGCTTGCCATTACTACTCAAATATTAACAAAGGACTGTAGAACTAAATATTAATAGAAAGTAAAACATAAAGCACTATTAATACAAAGAATCAGTATTTGGTATTGTCTCAGTGATAAGCTTGATGTAATGGCCTGTTTCAGACAACATTATCTCGGAAAGATTAGTTATATACCTTGAATAAACTGGGTTTTATGTCACAAGCCGTAGTATTATCCTACTTACAGGGTATGACAGACAGATATGAGAGAACACGAAGATCTGCAGAGAATCTGCGGAGTCTACGAAAGATAAAAAAACACGAGGACAACTTCAAGAAGAAGGAGGTGGCCATGGAACTGCAGTCTACTTATATAGAGGCACAGAAGTTATTACAGAAGTAAGCATCATTGCCTCTGTCACCATAAAATAATACATGACTGCTCACTGATGTCCTAGGTCTGTATAAACAGTGAAGCACAAATCCCCATTTATAATTGCAAACAGGCATTTTTTGTCTGAGCCATTCTACAGAGATAGCTATTTTTAAACTAAGAAAACCACGTGACAACTTACTTTCGAGTCGTCATCCAGCAAATTTGCTCTGACGTCGAGCTTTATTGATTTAGAAAGAAGGAACATTTAGTAACTTTTTAATGATTTGTACTGTCTAACAATATCGTTCAAAATTTTCTTTCTTTAGACTAGAGTATAAGTATATGCAGAATTATGCCAAATTCTCCAAAGCAGATATTGTGGCTTGTATTTGATATAAGCAAAGGCATGAATACTACCTTTAAATGTGTGAACATGCATCTACAGATTGTTGTAAGGAATGTTAGTGAAACTCAGTTATAAACTATCATATAATGCAAACAAATCCTTGTTGTTTTTCAGCTGTAAAGAGAACAAAGAGAAGTTAAAGGAGCTGTGTACACCATATGCTATATCAGTAAGTGATCAGAATCATTTTATTGTGGGTTTTTTGAAATTGTAAAAACCTTTATACATTTGAAATTTGTAAATATTGTTTACATTATTTTTGAAATTGGTTTCTGAAGTTATAAGATTTCATCTTTACAACTCTTGCTGCAACCTTTATCTTGCGACATTTGTCAATAACTCAGCCGATTTCTAAGTTATATTTTTTCTCACTGACATGCAGAGTTGCCTAGACATATTGCAGAGACTCTAGCAAATAGGTTAGATTCAGGTCAGCCAGTTTCCAGCAGGGATCTACAATACCTGCCAAAGCTGTATTAATATGGGCTTAGCAAGGGTTAATCAAAACATTTTTTACAACAAATTTATTAATACATCTGCATTTATATTTAACAATGGTGGATAAATACGTATGTTGTAGCTTTATTCTTCACAGCTCTTGCAAGTTTTTAAACAAATCGTTTTTTTCATTAAGTTATTTATATATCTGTATTTGTGTTTAACAAATATTATTCTAATATGCAGTAGATTTTTTAAGCATGCATGCTTTTTTTTTTAACTTCTACTGATATTTGTCTACTGATATTTGCACACATTGTACTTTTTTTAGTAGCATTTGTAGTATAATTTTCCAATAAATCTTCTAATGAAATGGGTGCGAAGTTATCATCATCTGTTGTCATCACTTATTTTTACTTGTTAGTTGTTCTTTTGTACATAGTTTTCTGGGACTTATTCCTGAAAACACCCATAGTAATACCTGCACCCATGGGAGGTATACAGCAGTCACCTTGCCTTAGAATGAAAAAAAACTTGATAAATCAATGTGAAATAGCAGCATAGTGGTGGTATTAATCACTTTAAGAAAAAGATCAATAAATTATTTCTGTGTTATGTTTCTATCAAAATTTGAAACTACTATTGATGATGCTACAACTTGCTTCACAAAAGATCATAAATAATTGAAATTGTGTTAGTGTGACTTGTATGCAAGAAGTCAGATCATATATTTATATTGCTGAGAGCTTCTGTGTACTTAACATAAATAACCCATTTTATTTGTTGTACACATAGCAGTATTGTTTTCTTCAGAAAATGTCACATGGTCTTGAGTTGAAAACACTGGAGTGGGAATTTCTGGAATCTCTTGAGCCACCCAAGATTGTCAGCTTGCGATGTCAGGAAGTGTTCGTCAGTGACAACATCTTTGCTCAGATCATTGTCCGAATACACACAAGACAGGTACGTATGAGATAGATTCTCAGCATGGCATGGGTTAATCTTTAAGTTCTATCACGGTTTATTGGTTTATTATTATAAACACAACTTTTTGAAGAAGAAAAAAAACGTGGAGCTACTGTCCTGACCCTCTTGTTTGCATAAGTTGACCTTTTTATAAAGTTAATTTCATGTCAACTGTTAAAGATATTCACTTCAACTTGAAATACTTGTGAACTGTTGAAAGGAGAACCCATTTTAGTAAGGGAGGTAACCCTAAAATTATTTTGAGCACAGTAATCACATTTTTCACTTAGAATTTTTGTTATACTACCCAGCACTCATCCTCCTATGAAGATATTGTTCCTTATTCTCATACATACCCTTCATCAGGCTCAAAGATAAAGAGATATAATGTACCACTGGAGGTTCATGTTTATTGTATACTTAATGTAGAAACTCAAAACATTTTGTTTTTGTCTGAAAACTGATCTTTTCATTGATAATTTAGCAATTACTATTTAATTTAATTATTTTCTGTACTTTTAACATAAGGTAGATCTGTACTCAAATATAAACAATAGCAATGTTTAATAAAACATGCATGTAGGTTCGAAAACTAAATGAAATAGAAGCTGACATTATTTACCAGCAGTAAAAGTAAGGAACCAACAGTGTAAGAGTCTCCAGTACTGAGAAATGTTGAGCACACTTTCTATTGACAGCTCTTGTTTTTGGTCTTGTGATACATCTATTTTATCATAAATCGAGAAAATCAATGTCTGAAGTTCTGGTAAAAACATTTCTGCAAGTATAGGCCTACTTGTACTCAATATTTGTAAAATATACTTTTTAAATAAACATTATTATTGTGAATGATTGAAGTGTATTGAAAAAATGTGAAAGAAGTCATTTTATTTATTGATAATTTAAGATTAATTTCAGTAAGTAAAATTCCTTTATACCATTTTAATCAATTGTAGTCAACATAAATACAATCTTAACTCATGAGATAGAAACAGTATATTTTATGTAAACACTTGCTGAGAAAGCAGAATCCCTCCAGTATTTATTTGCTTTTTATTCTTCTTTTTCATAATTCAGAAGATTTTACCACCATTTTGTAACTGCTTTGACCAGAAGTTCCGAGAATGCTTCAAATGTTTTCTTTATCTTGCAGAAACTAGCCATCTATGACCGGTTTGGTCGCCTGATGTTTGGGAGTGCGGACCTTGTTAAGGATGTGTTGGAGTATGTTGTGTTTGAGAAGCATATTGTCAACATTTACGGCAAGTGGCGGGTACATGATAAGGTGCTACCCGACTGGAGACCTTCCCATCTAACAGAGGCTGTGAAAACTGTGAAACAGACTATAGACTAGTGTGGGAACTTGTGTTTATAGAACTTAATGTGGCTCTACTTATTGATGGTAGCATAAGGTAACATAACTTGAGAACTTGTTGGTGTGTAACATAACATGGAATTGGCTTATAAGAAATTGCCTAAAAATGGCAGTTGATGGTATTGACTGGTCTCTAGATGATACAAGAGTATCAACCTTGGAAACTTGACTGTTGCAGTAGAAATGTGCTAAGTCTTCATATGTGATGTGATAAATGGCATTGACCAAGATTGTTTTTAATGCTGTGCCAGGTGCAGGAATCCAAACATTCACTGATGGCCATGATTATTAGTTAGCAGCAATTTTTTGCACTCAAGTTTGAGATGTATGGTTGTAGTTTTGTGTTAACAGAACAACAGGAATTATAGTTAATAAATTTTAAATACCTTTTAGTTGTGTATTCTTTAATTTTCCTTTAATTATGTTTAAAAGTCCTAGGACACCATTATAAATATCTTGCTTTTTCTTATAAATAAATTACTATGTTTCCCACTAATTTCCCAGTTAAATGATTACTCTTGAGTGTATATGTGGCGATTTAAACCTAGTTATAACCCGTGTCTCACAGTCAGAGGTCACCTGATTGTTTACACAGAGACGCCGGAAGTGACCTAACCAGTACCCATCATTTTTGGGCCACTCGCTATGTCTATTCAGTCAGCCTTCACAGTAGAGATATGTGTATTCATTAAATCTTTTATTTATTGTATTGTCTAAAGTAATGGACAGTCCTGGAGACTGTGGACAGTTTAATCATTGAGCCATATTTGTTTGTGCCTGCAGTAAAGGTCTTGCTGAAACAACTACTTTACAGGGTCTTACTTTGCTATTCAAGACTTATTTAAATAAATGGTTTTATTTGCAAAATTGGCAGAGCATCCAGGTTGCCACCATTTGGTGCAGTGTGTATATGCCATATTAATTTTACGTCCAAAGCAAAACATTTGCATTTGTTCTTGCATGACTTAAAGGTTGTATCTGACAGTTTGGATTGTTTTGGTTCTTTCATGCAACCAAGTTATTGTTACTTGAAAAGATCCAGTGAAATGCTATTTGTTGGTGCCCTGGATCCATGTGAAAAGTCAAGCATAATACTATGCCTGTCATTACGAAAAGTTATTTTCTATCAAAGCCACGCTGCACATTTAGCTATTTTAAAACTAAGAAAACTATGTGACCACTTACTTTAAAAATGCTTCATGATCATTCAGGTAATCAGCTTGGATGTTGATATCTATTTTAAGCTGAAATTCCCATAGCTTTATTTATAGATTTGAAAATAATGGACTTCAAAAGCGATATATTTCATGATTTGTACTGTGTAACAAATGAGGTAACAGTGTTTATAAACAAAGGTATAAATGTATGCAGCGCTTATGCACCAATTCCCCAGAACAGAGATAAGATATTGTTCCAGGTATTAGAAAACTGTTAGGTACCACCTTTAACCTCGTGCTCATTAACATCTTAGTGTCCCTGTCTTAATCCTCGACAGTTTGACAACTTGGTGATTGGCACCCTGACATGGGCTGTGGTTCCGTAAGTTCAATTTTTCGATATGACAGATCATCACCAGCCGTCTTCTTGAGCAATGCAATCAGAGAATATAACAAGTCTTAACTGGCATGCACTTATTTCAGTCTATGGAAACACATTTGGAAATGCTTGCTTTTCTATCCACAGCATCAGTGAATGTATAATATCATTATCAGTTGAATGTTAATAAAGTATCAATGAATTAGAAAGTTCTTACTGCATAGTGATACCACCATTTCAATGATTCGACACGACCGTCTTAATCCATTATACTTCGGTATTGTTACTCCTATACATTGCCTTAACACAATTGTACATTTAAAGACAAAGCACTGAATCATTTATTAGGTTATAAAGGAAAATGTTGTTGAAAAATTACAGATTTTATCACTTATAGTAAATGGCGTCATATTGTTTACAATGCTCCCCTTGTTGATAAAAATCCATGAGGGCTTCTTACATCATTAAGAAAAATGGCAGCAGAAATAGCCGAGCGCTTGATGGAAATTTTAGAGCACACAAAAACAAGTTTTATAATACTAACAACCTTTTTTATTTATCTTTGATGGATCATCATTTTAAAGGTGGTATCCAACAGTTTGGTCCAAATATTTTTTCTCAAATAACCAAACGAGTCATTGGTACCTGAAAGGTCTTGAAAACTGCTGTTTATTGATGCCAGGATCTGTGTGAACAGTCCAGGATAAATCCCCACTTGTTATTGCAAACAGCTGTTTCCTATCCAAGCCAGGCTACATATATAGATATTTTTAAACTATGAAAACCATGTGACCACTTACTCTTATGTAGTCATCTGGTGACGTTGATATCTATTTTTAGCAGAGGCCACTATGCACTTTTTACAGAGATGGGCTTATGCAAAAAGTATGAACAAATTCTCCAAAGCAGTGGTTAGATATTTGTACATGTATTTAATATAGGCAAACTATCGGATACCACCTTTAAACAATGAAAAATGCATTTTTATATTAAAGAATAGCAGGTTGGTGTCTTAGCACTTTTAAAATTGTACTTACAATGATGCTAAACTTTTAAGACTGATAAAAAGGAGTCAAAAATACAACACACAACAGATGTTAAATAAGTCCAATTTGAACATTATCAGTAAAATCTACAACTATTGTTGTATTTTATACATCAGCATTTCCGATATTAAAAAGTCTGTCCTAAAGATAAATAATGAATTAAATCAAGATATCAGACCAATCTTTAGGATTAATAATATAGATCGCATGCTACATGTGATAGAGTCTCTGGTTCAGTAGTTTTTTTTTCTTTTGCCAAACAGTGCAAATATTTGCAAGTTAAAATTAAAGCCTGGTAAGTGCTTTGTTACAGTATTCAAATATTAAGTTTAACAAGTTAATAAAAATGGGTAAAAAAAAATCATAAAAAACCAACAACAAACAACCAATTTCAGATAGTTCAATTTATTTTCAAACAATGTGACATGGTCTTATGTGACAGTGAAATGGTTTATTTACAAACCAATGTCAAAATGCTAGGTTGTACTTATAAAAGTAATAGAATGGTTTCTTACTTCTTGAAAAGTTAAGAAGCATAAATGGCAGAGGTCCAGATATGTAAACGACATTGCCACGCCTAATTATTTCTCCCCCATTCCCTACAAGGTGGTACCAACCACAAAAAGGATACATGTTTTAATGTACACCCACAACGTGGTTGGTCAAGATGACTGACTGAACAAAGCCCTCTGTAGACAACTGACCATGTGCTGATGAATCTTTCTGAATAGTCAAGTACTTGGAAAAAGATTTCTCGAGGCATGGTGGTCAATCAGTTAATAATGTGGCAAACTTCAAATTATAGTCGCATTAAATCCTTTTATATTGAACTCTCATCAGGTCATACATACTGTTCAAGAATTTCTGCACAATGCACACATTATAAACACGCTTAAGAAGACATTAATAGTCTTCAACTAGGGTCCGAGTCCACAAATCTCTTCGGATCCAGTAAAGTTTGCAAGGTAAATGGACAGATCAATTACATTTTTCTGGCTAGCTGGACCAGTGCTTATTAATTTAATTCATGCAGAATAATTTATATTTTAAATAAATGTATTGCAATTTAACTAAAGTACATACTACTGTATAACTACATTATTTTGTTATAATGCATGGTGAAGTTTTTGCCAGACACAGGAATATTATAAGTTGATTATATATAAGGTACACAATTTCCTTTTAAAGTAAGACGTATGTTTTAACCTTAATTAAAGATAACCTTTTCTCTTGATTTAACAACCTTTTATTTATGCTGGTAATTCATTGATTATTGCTGCAAGTGTAAATTATCAATTTCATGTAAATGTAATTAATGGAACTTGTCAAATTTGCGTTTTCCAATTTTTTCTTTAAAAAGACAGCTTGTTGAACCAAGATAAATTATAGAATAAAATATAACCTGTGATCAATACATTATATGTCAAAACAATCAGCAAGATTGCATTGTGTTTAAGGTCGGTAAAATTGTATTAATTTTTATTTAGGTTTATAAATTAGTATATCTCCAAACTGCTCACAAGAGAATATATGCAAGTATAAGTAATTAATAATATGCTGATTGGCTCAATGGAGATGCAATGAATTTAAAACATTGTGTATCATATGGTTTAAAGTGTCTTGAACCAATGCAAAACTGTGAGCACAGTATTACACACACTTATTGCTGCACAAATGTACATGTAAGATAGAAAAGGAAACACAAATAGGCACATAAGTGTAAAAAAGCTTTTCGAGGAATATTTCTGCATTATCAATATGATATCAAATAAAATAGACAGGCATTATCACATGTTTAGTCAAACTGAATCAGTTTTCTGCCTACACACACTATGATCAACCATGCACATGCAGAAAATATTTATCATAACTGCAATTTTAGCAAGCAAAAAAATTCGTTCAGCACTTTTTAATTTTTTTTTATAATCCATGATTTACATTACATTATTACATTTGGCATTCACATTTAAGCCAGTTCTTCAGCTACTCCAAGGCAGGAGTTGAAATCGCATCTTGAGCATACAAACAGTTCATCCTTAATATTAGGTTTAATCTATTACAATGCTTTGATGTATGTTTATCTGCTGTTAAACTGCTCTAGTTACTTATACTATGGCAAACTGCTACTGCTTCGAACAATTGATGCTGCTTAGGCACTCTTAACTGACAACAGTGATGGCTTGTGAACAGAATGCACACTTGTTGCCATGGCAATGCCTAAAGATAGAAAACTGCTGAATTGTCTACACGCAGGGAGCCATCATAAAAAGAAATCTGCAGCTCTCATCCTCTTAGAGGGAGTAGGACGGGAACCAACAGACTTGGGTGTTGAGATGCTAACACGTGTAACACGCTTCTGTCCTGTACCAGATGTAGATGATGACGTAGATGATGCAGCTGATGATGATGCTACTACAGTCTTAATGTTTGTTGGCGTTACGTTTTCTGAAGGGGTCTGTAACATAGAAAGTAAAAAATTAGACATGAAATATTTTATCCAGAATAATGGTTATGAACAAATCTCCTTACCAGAAACATGGTTTGTTGAGAATGCAACTTTTATTTCCATTAAAAATGTTTAAACACCTGAAATGAAGAGTGGCCCTGATATCGTGGTAAGATATAGAAAGCTTGAATAAAACCACGATGCTATCCAACACTTACTAAGCCACCTTAAAACAATGTTCATAAGTGAGCTGTAAGTAAAGACAGCACCAACATGGCTTAGCAAAATATTAAACTCATAGATAAACTCAACATATCAAATACAGTATAGGTGGCATCACGTGGAATATACTGGCCCTCAACTTATGAACAACATGTTAAATACAGTATTAGTGGCATCATGTGGAATATACTAGCCCTCAAATTCTTCAAATAATGCACATCACTTATGGTCATGTAATTTAACTGTATTATTCCCAACCAGTCCTTTGTTGACATCTACTACTGGTCCTATTTAACGTTCCACATTTTTTCTTATTCAGACTTTGTTATGGTCATCATGTCATTCTGATCATTGTTTATGTCAACATTTTTGTTTTTCTTGGGAAATTGCTCTTTAAATTAGAATTTTACAAATCTTCTGCAGTTGGCATTTCACCTCAATTATTGTATATGTTAATATTTGATCTATTAAATTTTTTTCTTTAATATATAGCAGCCGGTTTATTTAAGGGTCAGCACATACAATTTATTTTATCATGATAAAACATAGCTATTATATGTCTTGTAAGATTAAACTGCACAAAAAAAAAAATGTTATTTTAATTGTTCCCCTGCTCTATATTTTTTAAAATTCATCTTAGTTTTCACTGATACCTACATATAAAGGTCAATATAAGTATTATTAAAAATCAAGCAGCCAATAGTGTAGATCCTGGTCATACCAGCTACAAGAAGGAAGCTGGCTAATCTGAATGTACACTTTTTTCCTATGACTATCAATATGTGATTAGCAGGCCATTAGTTAAGAAACATTGTATGTAAATCAAAACATATTTAGACAGTAGTTTGCTTGCTATTAATGACCAATACAAAAGGGGACATACTAAGCCTGGGATACAAGGGGTTTAGTTTTTACCATAACTACCAAATGAGTGAGCTTATGGTAATGAAATCAGTTGAACAAATTACAGATTTTCAAAAAATGTGTCAAATACATAAACTCTTTGTTTTGTTTTTGAATTACAGGTTAATGTGTCACATTTTTATTTTATTTTTTTGTCAGGAAAATTACCTTTAAAATTCCTTGATCTGGTTTCTTCTTGGGATTAAATGGAGTAACAGGCTTTATTGTGCTTTCCTTAAATGCTGAAGAAGATTTAAATAATTTGTTAAAGCAAAAAATTATAGAATGACAATAAAAATAAATACAATACGATTATTAAATGATGTTTGTGGTGGTGGGTAGGTATTGGGGGGTAGGTGGTGGTTGGTAGATAGTGGTAGGTAGGTGGTAGTGGGAAGTTGGTGGGAGTAGGTGGTGGTGGAGGGTAGGTGGTGGGGTAGGTGTGGGTGGGTAGGTGGTGGGGGTAGGTGGTGGTGGGTAGTGGAAAGGTGGTGGGGGGTAGTGGGTAGTTGGTCGGGGTAGCGGGTAGATGGTGGGGGTAGCTGGGGGGGGGGGGGGGAGGGGCTAATTTTAACTGTCAATGATTTTTAGATTGTTTTATTGAAATATTTTTCGTATTTTTGGCTTTATCTTAAAAGGATTGTTTTCATCCCGTTTGTTTATTCATAATATACATTTTTACTTAAAGCAGTACAAAACAGTTAAATATTTCATACAATTTTAACTTGGCTTATACCTTTTAAACAAGGACAAGCATGCTTTGCGCAAGCTGTCAATGATCAAGTTCTGTTCAAATCAAACAAGACACATCAAGTTGTTCAGGTGTAACTAGTGGTAACAAGAAGTAATTATTTCATGGCAAAGACACAAATAGGAATGGTCTTAAGTTTCATGGCAAAGACACAAATAGAAACAGTCCTAACTTTCCTGACTTATGTAACTTTGTGCCATTATGATCTGTATACAAAGCTACTGGAGCTAATTATAAAACAATTACTTGTGATATTTGCTTTGAAAAAGCCAAATAAAACATGTCACAGGACTGGTAACTGGGGATCACATTTAGTAATTATTCACAGGACAGATAATCAGGGGTTACAAGAAGTTATTATTTACAGGACTGGTAACTAGCGGTTCACTAGAAGTAATTTTACATAGGACAGGTAACTAGGGGTTACAACTTCTAACTAGTGGTAACAATAAGTAATTATTCACAGGACTGGTAACTAGGGGTCAGAATAAGTAATTATTCGCAGGACAGGTAACTAGGGCTTACAACTGGTAACTAGGGGTTCCAAGAAGTAATTATTCACAGGACTGGTAACTAGGGCTTACAACTGGTAACTAGGGGTTCCAAGAAGTAAATATTCACAGGACTGGTAACTAGGGGTTACAACTGGTAACTAGGGGTTCCAAGTAGTAAATATTCACAGGACTGGTAACTAGGGGTTACAACTGGTAACTAGGGGTTCCAAGAAGGAATTATTCACAAAACTGGTAACTAGGGGTTACAACTGGTAACTAGGGGTCAGAAGAGGTAATTATTCACAGGACTGGTAACTAGGGGTTACAAGAAATAATTATTCACAGGACTGGTAACTAGGGGTAACTAGAATTATTTATTCACAGATTTGGTAACTAGGGGGTCACTAGAAGTAATTATTCACAGGACTGGTAACTAAGGGGTTACGAGAATTATTCACAGATCTGGTAACTAGGGGGTCA
Organism: Sinonovacula constricta; assembly: GCA_007844125.1. Taxonomy (NCBI): domain Eukaryota; kingdom Metazoa; phylum Mollusca; class Bivalvia; order Cardiida; family Solecurtidae; genus Sinonovacula; species Sinonovacula constricta. The sequence continues at coordinate 63,688,552 of CM017560.1, read as the reverse complement.
CTAGAAGTAATTATTCAAAGGACTAGTAACTAGGGGGTCAGTAGAAGTAATTAATCACAGGACTGGTAACTAGGGGTTACAAGACTTCATTATTCACAAATCTGGTAACTAGGGGGTCACTAGAAGTAATTATTGAAAGGACTGGTAACTTGGGGGTCAGTAGAAGTTATTACTCACAGGACTGGTAACTAGGGGTTACGAAAAGTAATTATTCACAAAACTGGTAACTAGGGGTTATGAGAATTATTCACAGATCTGGTAACTAGGGGGTCACTAGAAGTAATTATTCACAGGACTATAACTAAGGGGTCACTAGAAGTAATTATTCACAGGATTGGTAACTAGGGGTTTTGAGAAGTAATTCTTTACATGACTGGTAACTAAGGGTAATGAGAAGTAATTATTTGCAGATCTGGTAACTCGGGGGTCACTAAAAGTAATTATTCACAGGACTGGTAACTAGGGGGTTACAAGAAGTAATTATTCTAAAGACTGGTAACTAGGGGGTTACAAGAAGTACTTATGATATTGTTTTATGTTAATTGGGTTTACCGTCCCACCAACATGATTTCAGTTATCTGGAGACAGTGTCCACTTGAAGCAGATATAGTGCTGCCTTCACTGTGTATAGCATGCCGTGAACACCTGTCATGATATCACACCTAGTCACATTATCCTGACATCGGGCCAACCAGTAGTGTATCTACCCTTATAACTACTCTTATATTTGCTTGAGCATTAGTAAGGGAGCTATACTAACACCACTTCGGTAAGTCGCGGCCCAGGATCAGAACTGGGGCCTACAACACCTAGAGCCGATGCTCTACCAGGTCTGTTGTGCTTACAAATTATATTGTTCAGAGTTGTATTTACTTAATGCCAACATGTCCAACTAATAAAAAATGTTAAAAAAAATGCAAATAACTTGTGTCAATGGAACCTTTTCCACTGCAAAGACACAAACAAGAATGGTCTTAAGTGTCATGGCAAAGACACAAATAGAAACAGTCCTAACTTTCCTGGCTTATGTCAGTTTTCTCCATTATGATCTGCATACAATGCTGCTGGAGCTAATTATAAAGCAATTACTTGTGATATTTGCTTTGAATTTTTTTCTTCTCTTTCTCAAATATGATAAATTCTCGTAAGTCAGTAGTGATTATAGAAACCATTTTGATGTAATTTGTCATTTTGAGACTTAAACAGCAATTTACATTTTATTCCAATAAGTAAAGATTTAATTTAAAATGTTTTAGATGCTGTTTGAGTTCATTTTTTTTCTACTCAATTTGAAATTGTTTCAGCTTAGCACAAATAAACCAGGTCTTTGCATAAATGTAGATCCCAATAAGTCAGTTCCCGTTTCATTGAGAGTTGGAATATCAAGATCTGAAAGGTCAATAAGTGACCTTTGTTACATTTGAGGAAATCTAACTGAATTAGTTTCGACTTTAAACAACTGAAGCAGGTTAACAGGTCTTGCCTATCCAGTGGCCACCAACAGTTTTTTTGATTTCTTGAGTTGATAATCTAATCAACTCTGACAGGCCATGTATTCCTAATTGATGGATTGTTTAAATGTGCTTGAGGATCTAAAATTTGAAGGACTAGTTGATTTGAGAAATTAGAAGTTCCCCATGCTAATTTGATATAACTTTAAAGGCAAGAATGAGGGTCAATCTCCCTCCCCTGATAGACTAATGAATTAGAATGGGAGGACACAGAGAAAAGAACATGAATGTGTAGTTCAAGACCATTATTCACCTTATTGATCTGACATAAAAATGAGAAATCTCCCAAACTCCAGTTAAAGTTTTATAAATCGGGTCCTTGTATCATGAAATATAAACTCACCTTGACAGGTATTTTTCTTCATATCAAAACTGACTCTCTTTGAGCTGCCAGGAGTTTTGCTTTGAGATGTCCTGGGTGTTTTCTTTGCAGACCGGGGCGTCTTGCTCACAGAGTCTGATATTTTGCTAGACGGTTTTGGTGTACCGCTAGCAGATTTCTGTCCGTCACTAGCATGTTTTAATTTTTCACTAATAGGTTTCAGCGTTTCAACTACAACTTTCGGTGTGTTACTTGCAGAATTTAGTGTGGTGCTAGCTGCTTTTGGTGAGTTGCTAGCAGGTTTCGGTGTGTTGCTATCAGTTTTAGGTGTTTTGGTCTGGGATGAAGGTGTTTCCCAGTTGACATCTATACTAGTGGCTATTGGGGTAGCACATCGACCCATTACTGCTGCTTTGACAAGCGACTTCTTCAGAAATGCTGGCGGGGGCTTTGACTTGTCAAATTTTGCAAATATAGCTTTCCTTGGAGATTTGTCCTTAATCTTTTTATTTTTCCCATTTATTGACACTGCTCCTGCATCCCCAGCCGCATTAGGTATGGACACAGTTGTATCTTCTATGTTAATTTTGGGGACTTTCACCTCTGGTACCTCAACATTATCTGGCTGTGATATAGAACGCTTTCCTCCTTTTTGGACTTTCTTACTACCTACATCTGTGTCAACACTGTTTGTTTCAACAACTGCATCGTCATCGTCACTCATTTTTCTTTTCCTGTTTAACCGTTCTGGAATAGGTTCAGACACTTTGCCACTGCTAGGTTTGTCTGTGGTTTTGTCTGATTTACCAGTGGATGTAGTCCATGGCTGTTTAGAGGTGTGGTTACTGGTAGAAGGGGCGGGCTCAGCAGAGGGGATGTACACAGATGGACTGTTGTTGTTACTGTCTGCTTGATTTTCCTTACCCTCTTTAGCTGATAAAACAAGAGATAATTTTTTAATACTTTTTACAAAGATTCTTTTTAAATTTAAAATAGCAGACCAACAAAGACTTATTTAATTCTTTCTCAAATAACCAAGTCATTGTTACCTGAAAAGGTTTTTAGGTCAAGTACTAAAACTGCAAACTGAACTTCAAGATGGGGATTTCATACTCACTGACATCCGAATTTATGAGCTCAACATGTAGGTGATGAAGCCAAAGCCAACATGAAATACTTTTTTTTTCATGTAATGATAGCAAACCATTGTCTTCAGCTACCTGGGAATGGTTAAATGACCAAAGATAAAGTCCTGCTTTTAGTTTATTACATCTTCAATGGTAAGATATGGTAGATCCTCTGAAATACTTAGTCTGGCCTTTTTTTTCATGTTCTTATCTATTTTTAGATTCAATAGGGGATTTCTGACTTTAAAACTGGTGAAAGGCCTATTTTTTTAATGACTTATATTATACCTTTCTTCTTTTTGTCCTTTTTTTTCTTTTTCTTGTCTTTCTTCATTATTTTGGATTCCATGGACACCAGCGAGTTGACAGCACGAGATATCTCCCTGTGACTGATATCCTCCGGTGGCTCCTCCCCAGTGTCCTTGATGACCCCACTCATAGCATCACGTAACCTGCATCATAGAGAATTACTCTGTCAGTACTCACCCATAAACAAGATTCAGATTGAGCACATAACTGCTGCTTTGACTGTGAAAGCACACCATATCTGACATGATACCACCCCAGTCACATTATCTGAACAGCAAGCCAACCAGATGGGAACAACTACTGGTACCTGAACACAGTGTTCCCGATTACCATAAATAATGTTGGGTCCCTGGGGCCCAGTTATGATGCGTCCATGGGATGTATTGTACCTTACAAAAATGCGTCCCAGGCAAATTTGGTCCATATTTTGATATGATTACGGCAAAATCGCAAAGACTTTGAACAGACTGAGCAGATTTCTACATTGTAAAGAAACAATGTTTGAACAAAAGGCCTTCAGTAAGTTGAGCTGTGAAACTACCTAAAGCTCTAGGCCTTCAGTAAGTTGAATTGTGACTCAACCTTAAACTACAGGCCTTCAGTAAGTTGAGCTCTCAATCTACCTAAAGTTTAAGGCCTTCATTAAGTTGAGTTGTGACTCTACCTAAAGCTCTAGGCCTTCAGTAAGTTAAGCTGTGACTCTAACTAAAGCTCTAGGCCTTCATTAAGTTGAGTTGTGACTCTACCTTAAGCTCTAGGCCTTCAGTAAGTTGAGTTGTGACTCTACCTAAAGCTTTAGGCCTTCAGCAAGTTAAGCTGTGACTCTACCTAAAGCTCTAGGCCTTCAGTAAGTTGAGCTATGACTCTACCTAAAGCTCTAGGCCTTCAGTAAGTTGAGTTGTGACTCAACCATAAGCTACAGGCCTTCAGTAAGTTGAGTTGTGACTCTACCTAAAGCTCTAGGCCTTCAGTAAGTTAAGCTGTGACTCTAACTAAAGCTCTAGGCCTTCAGTAAGTTGATTTGTGAGGCCTTCAGTAAGTTGAGTTGTGACTCTACCTAAAGCTCTAGGCCTTCAGTTAGTTGAGTTGTGACTCTAACTAAAGCTCTAGGCCTTCAGTTAGTTAAGCTGTGACTCTAACTAAAGCTCTAGGCCTTCAGTAAGTTGAGCTCTGAATCTACCTTAAGTTTAAGGCCTTCAGTAAGTTGAGTTGTGACTCTACCTAAAGCTCTAGGCCTTCAGTTAGTTAAGCTGTGACTCTAACTAAAGCTCTAGGCCTTCAGTAAGTTGAGCTCTGAATCTACCTTAAGTTTAAGGCCTTCAGTAAGTTGAGTTGTGACTCTACCTAAAGCTCTAGGCCTTCAGTAAGTTAAGCTGTGACTCTAACTAAAGCTCTAGGCCTTCAGTAAGTTGATTTGTGAGGCCTTCAGGAAGTTGAGTTGTGACTCTACCTAAAGCTCTAGGCCTTCAGTTAGTTAAGCTGTGACTCTACCTAAAGCTCTAGGCCTTCAGTTAGTTAAGCTGTGACTCTACCTAAAGCTCTAGGCCTTCAGTAAGTTAAGCTGTGACTCTAACTAAAGCTCTAGGCCTTCAGTAAGTTAAGCTGTGACTCTAACTAAAGCTCTAGGCCTTCAGTAAGTTGAGTTGTGACTCTACCTTAAGCTCTTGGCCTTCAGTAAGTTAAGCTGTGACTCTAACTAAAGCTCTAGGCCTTCAGTAAGTTGAGTTGTGACTCTACCTTAAGCTCTAGGTCTTCAGTAAGTTGAGTTGTGACTCTAACTAAAGCTCTAGGCCTTCAGTAAGTTAAGCTGTAACTCTACCTAAAGCTCTTGGCCTTCAGTAAGTTAAGCTGTGACTCTAACTAAAGCTCTTGGCCTTCAGTAAGTTAAGTTGTGACTCTACCTTAAGCTCTAGGCCTTCAGTAAGTTGAGTTGTGACTCTAACTTAAGCTCTAGGCCTTCAGGAAGTTAAGCTGTGACTCTAACTAAAGCTCTAGGCCCGCAGTAAGTTGAGTTGTGACTAACTAAAGCTCTTGGCCTTCAGTAAGTTAAGTTGTGACTCTACCTTAAGCTTTAGGCCTTCAGTAAGTTGAGTTGTGACTCTAACTAAAGCTCTAGGCCTTCAGTAAGTTGAGTTGTGACTCTACCTTAAGCTCTAGGCCTTCAGGAAGTTAAGCTGTGACTCTTACTAAAGCTCTAGGCCCGCAGTAAGTTGAGTTGTGACTCTAACTAAAGCTCTAGGCCTTCAGTAAGTTGAGTTGTGACTCTACCTTAAGCTTTAGGCCTTCAGTAAGTTGAGTTGTGACTCTACCTTAAGCTCTAGGCCTTCAGTAAGTTAAGCTGTGACTCTAACTAAAGCTCTAGGCCTTCAGTAAGTTGAGTTGTGACTCTACCTTAAGCTTTCGGCCTTCAGTAAGTTGAGTTGTGACTCTACCTAAAGCTCTAAGCCTTCAGTAAGTTGAGCTGTGACTCTACCTAAAGCTCTAGGCCTTCAGTAAGTTGAGTTGTGACTCTAACTAAAGCTCTAGGCCTTCAGTAAGTTGAGCTGTGACTCTACCTAAAGCTCTAGGCCTTCAGTAAGTTGAGTTGTAATTACCTAAAGCTCTAGGCCTTCAGTAAGTTTAGTTGTAACTACCTAAAGCTCTAGGCCTTCAGTAAGTTGAGCTGTGACTCTAACTAAAGCTCTAGGCCTTCAGTAAGTTCAGTTGTAACTACCTAAAGCTCTAGGCCTTCAGTAAGTTGAGTTGTGACTACCTAAAGCTCTAGGCCTTCAGTAAGTTGAGTTGTGACTACCTAAAGCTCTAGGCCTTCAGTAAGTTGAGCTGTGACTCTACCTTAAGCTCTAGGCCTTCAATAAGTTGAGTTGTGACTCTACCTAAAGCTCTAGGCCTTCAGTAAGTTAAGCTGTGACTCTACCTAAAGCTTTAGGCCTTCAGTAAGTTAAGCTGTGACTCTAACTAAAGCTCTAGGACATCAGTAAGTTAAGCAGTGACTTTAACTAAAGCTTTAGGCCTTCAGTAAGTTGAGTTGTGACTCTAACTAAAGCTCTATCAGGGCCAGTCATTCAGGGAGAAAACAACATTACAGTCAAGTACTTAAAATATAAAAGTATTTAATCAAGGAGGTTAAAATGTTAAAATTCAGTCTAAGACAAAAGCCATTTTCCCCTTTATTATTACTCTTTATGACAACTTTCTTATGTAACTGTCACTCCTAAATTTATGTATAATATTCAATGAAAAGAAAATCTTTAAAGATAGTTGGGTACTAAACATAACTTTCACATCTTTCATATATTCACTCTTCACCAAAAGCCTGTGGACAGTAGATCGAGTCTACCAGAAAGCTCAGTCCAGTAGAGCTTTGTCTGTTCAAGTTGATGTTGCTAGCTTGGTGGGAATTGCATTCACGAAGACCAAAAATTGGGAACAATCTTAGTATGAAATTCAACTCACTCTGTGACAATGCTGTAGAGAACTGGTCTGTTCCGTTCCAGCACATCTGTCCCCTGGCCTATCTTGAAGATGTGATCCGCAATCAGACCTGTGTCAAACTGACAAAACAAACACAGAAGTGTCACAGAATTAATTGGGTTATCTTAAATAAACTAAATAAATATTCTCTGAATACAACTCAAACAGAAACATCAGTACCAACACTCATAAAAAACCTCGTAAAACATTCATATAATGGTAAATTGCACCAAAAAGTAACAGATATTTTAAGAAAAATTAAACAGGATTTTCTCCTCCAATTTGCTGATTTAATATAACTACATAATTTTTTATGATAATGTTTGCTATATAAATCATGATTTGATTATGAAGCATAAACAGCCATGAAAAAACTGACTAGATTAAGCCTAAAATTAATTGACAACTGGTTCAGTACTAAAACACTGAATAATCCATACAAATATTTGCATATTAGACTTTATCAAGAGTGGAGTTACCTTGTCATGGGCTTGGAAAAAAAAATTGGACAATCCATTACAGATTTTCCTACATCCAAAACATCTGACCTGTTGCCCAATTACCTTGAGAGCCCAATATGGTATGTCCTCCTCTTCCTGAACCTCATCCCTGTTGTTGTTCCTCAGGTACACCTGCAGGGCACGGTCGATGATTGGCTGGAACACTCGGTCCACCACTCGCTTAACAAGGCTGGATCTGATAACACAACATCATACAATACTACCATTGTTTATAGTCCACAACCAAGTTTACGAACATTATAAAATATTGTTTAAGTTGAGAAAGGGACAGAACTTAGTCAATGATTGGCTAGAACACTTAGGGTAGAACTCAGTTAAATTTAAGCCAATCCTAACATAACCTTTAGATGGCCAGACTTCTCCAAGTACAGATATGTAATCATGTCTGGTTGACCTGGGCCAGATGCCCCAAGTATAGATATGTAATCACGTCTAGTTGACCTGGGCCAGACGCCCCAAGTATAGATATGTAATCATGTCTGGTTGACCTGGGCCAGACGCCCCAAGTATAGATATGTAATCATGTCTGGTTGACCTGGGCCAGACGCCCCAAGTACAGATATGTAATCATGTCTGGTTGACCTGGGCCAGACGCCCCAAGTATAGATATGTAATCATGTCTGGTTGACCTGGGCCAGACGCCCCAAGTATAGATATGTAATCATGTCTGGTTGACCTGGGCCAGACGTCCCAAGTATAGATATGTAATCATGTCTGGTTGACCTGGGCCAGACGTCCCAAGTATAGATATGTAATCATGTCTGGTTGACCTGGGCCAGACGTCCCAAGTATAGATATGTAATCATGTCTGGTTGACCTGGGCCATACGCCCCAAGTTTAGATATGTAATCATGTCTGGTTGACCTGGGCCAGACGCCCCAAGTTTAGATATGTAATCATGTTTGGTTGACCTGGGCCAGACGCCCCAAGTTTAGATATGTAATCATGTCTGGTTGACCTGGGCCAGACGCCCCAAGTTTAGATATGTAATCATGTCTGGTTGACCTGGGCCAGACGCCCCAAGTTTAGATATGTAATCATGTCTGGTTGACCTGGGCCAGACGTCACAAGTTTAGATATGTAATCATGTCTGGTTGACCTGGGCCAGACGTTCCAAGTTTAGATATGTAATAATGTCTGGTTGACCTTGGCCAGACGCCCCAAGTTTAGATATGTAACCATGTCTGGTTGACCTGGGCCAGATGTTCCAAGTTTAGATATGTAATAATGTCTAGTTGACCTGGGCCAGACACCCTAAGTTTAGATATGTAATCATGTCTGGTTGACCTGTGCCAGACTTCCCCAAGTTTAGATATGTAATCATGTCTGGTTGACCTGAGCCAGACGCCCCATGTATAGATATGTAATCATGTCTAGTTGACCTGGGCCAGACTTCCCCAAGTATAGATATGTAATCATGTCTAGTTGACCTTGGCCAGATGCCCCAAGTACAGATATGTAATCATGTCTGGTTGACCTTGGCCAGACGTCCCAAGTACAGATATGTAATCATGTCTGGTTGACCTGTGCCAGACGCCCCAAGTATAGATATGTAATCATGTCTGGTTGACCTGGGCCAGACGCCCCAAGTTTAGATATGTAATCATGTCTGGTTGACCTGGGCCAGATGTCCCAAGTATAGATATGTAATCATGTCTGGTTGACCTGGGCCAGACTTCCCTAAGTATAGATATGTAATCATGTCTGGCTGACCTGGGCCAGACTTCCCCATATATAGATATGTAATCATGTCTAGTTGACCTGGGCCAGACTTCCCCAAGTTTAGATATGTAATCATGTCTGGTTGACCTGGGCCAGACTTCCCCAGGTATAGATATGTAATCATGTCTGGTTGACCTGGGCCAGACTTCCCCAGGTATAGATATGTAATCATGTCTGGTTGACCTGGGCCAGACTTCCCCAAGTTTAGATATGTAATCATGTCTGGTTGACCTGGGCCAGACTTCCCCAGGTATAGATATGTAATCATGTCTGGTTGACCTGGGCCAGACTTCCCCAAGTTTAGATATGTAATCATGTCTGGTTGACCTGGGCCAGACTTCCTAAAGTATAGATATGTAATCATGTCTGGTTGACCTGGGCCAGACGCCCCAAGTACAGATATGTAATCATGTCTGGCTGACCTGGGCCAGACTTCCTCAAGTATAGATATGTAATCATGTCTGGTTGACCTGGGCCAGACGCCCCAAGTACAGATATGTAATCATGTCTGGTTGACCTGGGCCAGACGCCCCAAGTACAGATATGTAATCATGTCTGGTTGACCTGGGCCAGATTTCCCCAAGTAAAGATATGTTATCATGTCTGGTTGACCTTGGAATAGACGCCCCAATTATAGATATGTAACCATGTCTGGTTGACCTGGGCCAGATGACCCAAGTTTAGATATGTAATCATGTCTGGTTGACCTGGGCCAGACGTCCCAAGTATAGATATGTAATCATGTCTACTTGACCTGGGCCAGACTCCCCAAGTATAGATATGTAATCATGTCTGGTTGACCTTGGCCAGACGCCCCAAGTATAGATATGTAATCATGTCTGGTTGACCTTGGCCAGACGCCCCAAGTATAGATATGTAATCATGTCTGGTTGACCTGGGCCAGACGTCCCAAGTATAGATATGTAATCATGTCTGGTTGACCTGGGCCAGACGCCCCAGGTATAGATATGTAATCATGTCTGGTTGACCTGGGCCAGACGTCCCAAGTATAGATATGTAACCATGTCTGGTTGACCTGGGCCAGACTTCCCCAAGTACAGATATGTAATCATGTCTGGTTGATCTGGGCCAGACTTCCCCAAGTATAGATATGTAATCATGTCTGGTTGACCTAGGCCAGATGTCCCAAGTATAGATATGTAATCATGTCTGGTTGACCTGGGCCAGACATCCCAAGTTTAGATATGTAATCATGTCTGGTTGACCTGGGCCAGACGTCCCAAAGTTTAGATATGTAATCATGTCTGGTTGACCTGGGCCAGACGTCCCAAAGTTTAGATATGTAATCATGTCTGGTTGACCTGGGCCAGACTTCCCAAAGTTTAGATATGTAATCATGTCTGGTTGACCTGGGCCAGATTTCCCCAAGTTTAGATATGTAATCATGTCTGGTTAACCTGGGCCAGACTTCCCAAAGTTTAGATTTGTAATCATGTCTGGTTGACCTGGGCCAGACGCCCCAAGTATAGATATGTAATCATGTCTGGCTGACCTGGGCCAGACTTCCACAAGTATAGATATGTAACCATGTCTGGTTGACCTGGGCCAGATGTCCCAAGTATAGATATGTAATCATGTCTGGTTGACCTGGGCCAGATGTCCCAAGTATAGATATGTAATCATGTCTGGTTGACCTGGGCCAGACTTCCTCAAGTATAGATATGTAATCATGTCTAGTTGACCTGGGCCAGACGTCCCAAAGTTTAGATATGTAATCATGTCTGGTTGACCTGGGCCAGACTTCCCTAAGTACAGATATGTAATCATGTCTGGTTGACCTGGGCCAGACTTCCCAAGTACAGATATGTAATCATGTCTGGTTGACCTGGGCCAGACGTCCCAAGTAAAGATATGTAATCATGTCTGGTTGACCTGGGCCAGACTTCCCCAAGTACAGATATGTAATCATGTCTGGTTGACCTGGGCCAGACTTCCCAAGTACAGATATGTAATCATGTCTGGTTGACCTGGGCCAGACGTCCCAAGTAAAGATATGTAATCAGGTCTGGTTGACCTGCGCCAGACTTCCCCAAGTACAGATATGTAATCATGTCTGGTTGACCTGGGCTAGACGTCCCAAGTATAGATATGTAATCATGTCTGGTTGACCTGTGCCAGACTTCCCCAAGTACAGATATGTAATCATGTCTGGTTGACCTGGGCCAGACGTCCCAAGTATAGATATGTAATCATGTCTGGTTGACCTGGGCCAGACTTACCCAAGTACAGATATGTAATCATGTCTAGTTGACCTGGGCCAGATGTCCCAAGTATAGATATGTAATCATGTCTGGTTGACCTGGGCCAGACTTCCCTAAGTTTTCTTTATTAATGACAATGGTTAGAAAATCTTAAATAACACCTACTTTGGAGCTTTCTTGATAAAGTTGATAAAGGGCTCCAATAGAAGCAGCAGCTTGGGTCCATCCAGCTGCAATAAAAGAAAATAAACACTTCAGAACATGACAGATGTAGAAATAACTTTTCATATTCCAAGACTTACAAAGAAAATCATGCTTTGGTACACATTTTAATGCCATTCTAAAACAAATACTTATATAAACAATCTTAAACTCTGTCTCAACTTGAAACATATTTAGCCTGTAATACTTCCCTATTATAAAGACATCAAAAGCAATCAAAATCAATACCTGTAATACTAAATTGTTTTGAGCCAATGGCTTGTATTTTGTTACATTTTGTTGTTTGTTACCTCACAATGCCACAATTAATAATATTTATATCGACATCAGGGATCATTGTTGGATGAAGACAATAATTATGAACTTTGAAGTAAGAGCCACAAGCTAAAAGAAAGAAAGAGTCCTTTCAGTGTAAATGGCTTAAAAAACATCACTAGCTAGGGTATGATGAAGTGAAGGACATTTTTTTTTGTTATGAATGTCGGTGTCTGCAGTTCACTAATGTGATGGCGCTAAGTACACAATGTTCTAAAACAACAGCTTTAAATAGAAACTTGGGTAGCACTGACCATAAAGCAGCTTTAGTAAACAACGCTGCAAGAGCAGAGTTTGCTCAAGCTACTGCCAGTGTTGACAGCAAAGAAGAAACGACAATAACAACAATGATAAAGGTTGTGTACTGGATGGCAAAAGAATGCATCCCGATGATAAAATATCAAAGCCTCATCCAGCTTCCTAGATTATTGGCCTCTCCTAATATTGATGTTATTAAACTGGGAGAAATGGCTGATTACAACAGCTACACAACTGCTTGTGATATTCTATATGCTTTGTTCTCAACTTCAGACAAAGCTGTAACAGAAAAATTGCACAAGTCAACATTCATAACAAAATTAACATAAGAAAGTATGGACATATGTGTTAACCATAAACTTAGTGCCAGACTATTTAAACCCCTTGACCTCTCACCTTCAACTCTATTTCTGACAGACCTACACATCATATCTGATACCGGGGAAGGAACAGTTAATGCAAAGCAAAAACATAGACTCATAATGCGGTCAACTCTGCCGAAGCATAAAGGACTAAGACTTGGTCATATACAACCAGGTTATAGGTATAGGCACCCAGTATTACTATCTGTATCAAATGTTTCTAGTCTTATTGGAGTTGACTGATTTACTATAAAATCTTATTTTGTCATTAAATAAAATGTTAAAACACAGTATTGATTTCAGCATTTAATCTCTCAAGAAAACCTGAATTCTCTCATTAAAATTTGCCAATGAGAGAAATTCTCTCACTTACAATCCAGGCCAGAATGATCCCTGGGCATTATCCAGCTAACAGTTGGTGGAGGAAGAGCCCAGACATACATGTAGTAACCACCAACACACTGCAGGTCAACTGGAAGACTCCCTACAGGGAAGTTCTCACCCCTACCAGGCCTCAAACCCACAGGGTGGCAACTTGAATAGCACATCACAGTTCCCAAATAGCACAAAGGTCTTTGATTACTCATGAGTCTAGTGAATATTTTTATGATGTTTTTCTTTTAAGAATGTGAAATTAATGCTAGTGCTATAAAATGTTTTTGAACTTTTAACTCTTGTTTTTATACATCAATTGGCTATCAGTTTTATAATATAAAAGATGTAAAAGAAATTAAGATTAAAAAAAGCTTAAGCTTATATTTCTTTACAAAAATGTTTGTTTTATTGGGTACATCAATGAGCAGAATAAAAGAATACCAAGATCCTCACCTGTTTCTGGCCAACTTTCTCTACCTCATCCAGGTAGATGTCTGTCAGGTGTATCCTGAGACCATCTGGTAGACTGTCATTGGTAGGGTGCATCAGTGTTTCAATATGTATCTGGTTCAATGTCCAAATCAAAGACTCTTTCCACTTGTTTTTCTTCAACACTACCAGGGCCTCATTTAGCATGTTCCTCACAAGCTAGAAGTCAATAGAGATATATTAGCATTTTTAACAGTAGGACATCAAGACTATTTGCCTAATATTCCATCAGGACTATTTGCCTAATATTCCATCAGGACTATTTGCCGAAAAGGGCATCAAGACTATTTGCCTAATATGGCATCAGGACTATTTGCCGAAAAGGGCATCAAGACTATTTGCCCAATATGGCATCAGGACTATTTGCCGAAAAGGGCATCAAGACTATTTGCCTAATATGGCATCAGGACTATTTGCCTACTATGGCATCAGGACTATTTGCCTAATATTCCATCAGGCCTTATTACTGTGTCCAATACGCTGCGATTTTTTTTTCACAGCTAAGTTTCAACTTTTACTAACAAGAACAAAACCCAGGTTGATAAATATTGCCAATAGCACTTAGATTTAGCATTAACTGAAAATTAGGTATAACTTACCATCATGAATTTGTCTATTCGCCAACCATCTATCCCATTCCACTCTCTGGCCTCTGTCATGTAGAATACTCTGACAAACAACATCTGTGCTTCAATACATGACAGCTCATGGACAAGCTTGGACAAGTTTGAACTAAGTTCCTCCTAAAAGTACAGAGCAAAATGGAAATTTCCAAGAACATTTATCTAGATTTTGTATTACTTTAATGATTGTTGCCATTACAGCATATAACTACAGGGAAGAGTTACACAAAACAAATTCTGTTACAAATTACTATGTGTTTCATAATACATGTACATACTTAGATACACAAAGGACCAATCATCTCGATGAAGCATTTCATAGTTCCTTAGAAACTTATTTAAATTATCAAGAGGCATCTATCGTCAACTTGCTTGCAATGGTCTTGATTTTTCTCACAGGGTTTGGAATCCCAGTCATGCAAAAACTTTCGTTATGGGCAGTTCTAGCTTGGGGTATGTTTCACCAAAAATAGGTGGATATCATATTAATAATTAATATAAACATTATAAATAAATAAGCAGAGTCATGGGCTTTCTTTGACCTACAGCAATACAGACGAGAGAACCATTATAATTATCAATAGCTTCAACTTTTATCTTCAAAAAGTAAAGCTAAAGATTTATGTGTGTGTGGAATCTCTGTCACTTCCCAAGTGGTGAACTTATATGGTCAAGTGGTTAAGGCGGTTCACTTAGGATCAGCGGGTCCATTTTTTACTCTCAGATTTACCCTGTGATAAAATGGACGTACCTGAACAACTGCCTTGTCCTGCATCCACATACAGTAGTGCAGTCCCTTCCATAGCTTGAGAAAATCTTCTGATGTAAAGCCATCTGAAAATTAAGAGGTGCTAGAATTGTTTTATCTGTGTTTGGGGAGAAAATGGACAAGATATTTTCCCTACAGAAGTTCAAGGGTGCATGTGGAAGCATTTAATATTTTCTAGGATTGCAAGATTCTTATATCAACATTAATACAGTGAAAACTAGAAGTTCATTATATTGTGTAATTCTGAAATCTGAAATGCACATTTATGAATGAACAATGCTGTGTTCGAGTATCACCCATTGACTAGAGGAAGGCAAAGATATATGCGATATTTGTGTGGGGCCTTACTGCCTTCTGCTCTGAACCAGGTATGAAAATGACATACTTCATTTGTATCATCTAAGCAACTTAGTCTAATGCCACCACACTAATTTGGAGAGGAGCACTCTGGATTTTTTTTATTCAGATCACAGGGGTGTAGGAGGCAGTAGTCTGTTTCAAACTCAGTTTATTTTGGTTGAAACTGGTGGCATGTATGAGCATTTATTTAAGACCTAACTAAAGTTAACATGCAAAATCATAAGGAAAGTATTGACTGTTTAAAAAAAATGGTTTCTATTATCAGATGTTAGTGACTCTGATGTAACATTTGTCCCAATATACAGTCTATTTTAGAAGATGTGTATATTTTCAGCTGAAGACATGCCTGCTTTCCACTTTCCAATGCATTGTACATTTTAGCAGCACACCTGGAAAACTCACACTGCCCAAACAGCGCTTCTGAGTGCTTTGATAAATTCCAGACATAATTTCTTCTTTCTTTTTAATGTACATACTGGGGATCAAATCTGCCTGAGTTAGTTCATGGGATACACTGAGCAGGCTGAATTTACTCAATGCAGATGTCAAAAGTTTGCTACTGCAAGTCAATGTTTATTACTTTTTTACCTTTCATAGTGCAATGTACAATCTTCTTTTTCTGTTGTCTTACTGTCTTTATTAGTTTGTCTGCCCTTGAAAGTATGTGAGAGGTATATTGTCCACTTATATTTCATTGCATGAATGGGATTTTCCCCCAGTATATTACCCATGCCCCCTTTAAAGTTAAGATGAATATAAGCATATAATATAGGAAAAGCGAAAGTGATTATTGATGACATGAAGTACTTAGGCTAAAGCCGTGTTTAACTGAAAACTATACATCAATGATTTGTGTGATTATCTGTCTTTTCCTCTTGATTGTTTCCTTTTTCCAAGCTGTCTGCGAATGTGACTAGACAATCGCGAAAACTCAAGACAATACTGACATGCCGCTCTTGACTGTTAGCTTTGCACGAAAAAGATTACCTTTTTTCATGGATGATTTCGCTTTAAGAAACTTTTTTAGTTTTTTCAAGGCCTTGTCTCTGTATTTCTTCTCATTTCCAGCAAGACTTTGGGCGAATTTTATTTCAAGCTGCACGCTGGCCATCTCGTCTTGTAAACCGGAAGCACAATATTACCCATGCTGGGTCCCAGCAACACCACGTCGCCGTTAATTGCGATGGAAACCAGCAACACTACATCGTGTAGGTTACATTGCTATGTTTTACCGTAGGATTAACATTACCTGGCACAAAACATAAAGCAGATAGAGACCACCGACCATGTTATAATTATTTTACGCTTAGCGTTTTGTTTTGTATTATGTAAATATTTCCAAGCTCTTTCTTTAAAATCTTAAATATAATATATATTAAATTAAAACAACACTTAATTTGTATTATTTAACTTCTACTAATACAAATAACATTTTTTTTTTTTTTTAATAGGAATATTATTTCGCCCAATAAGTGCACGCTTAGTTCTATTTTAATTTTGTACTTTTCAGTCAATAATAATGCATAGATAATTACACGTACATAAATATATCATTTTGTTCATTGTATGGACTTTTCCAGCGTTTTCGCTCTTCTTTGGGGTATTTCACCTTCTTTGTGGTGTATTTCGACGGACGGAACGCAGTGAACGTTTGGCAACAATGCCTAGGTGAACGTAAGCTGTTTACAAGAAAAGCATTGATGCAAAGCATCAAAGGGCGACGCAACAATGAAAATTAATATTTATTAGACATTTAGAGATGACTGATTTGAATTATTAAGTAAACATTAAAATCACTGGAATAATTTTATTCTGGTATATAAGGCTACTTATATGTACAATCCTAAAAAAAGGGACAAACAAGTATAACCGTCAGATGTACATTAATGTTTAGAAATTTAAAAGTAACCGAATGTCCATTATACTCCCAACAAAGGCTAGCCATGTTCAAATCATTGGAAAACTACAACATCAATGTCGATACACTTTTAGTTGGTAATGCTTACATGACCCTTAGTCAAAACAATGCTATTTTTCATACTGTTCAGAAATACATTTCTGATAATAAAAGATTTGAAGTGCACGATATCAACCAGTTTAAATCCTCTCTCTACTTGTATGTATATCATGTGTTTGTGTACTGCAAATGTATTGTACTTATATTTTCTTGCAAAAGTAAACAACCACTCTATTTACGTCTTGTAGGCCTATATTGATCTAAGGAAATGCTTCCATTCAAATCCTCTCTCTACTTGTATGTATATAATGTGTTTGTGTACTGCAAATGTATTGTAAAATATGAGAATAAATATGTTTAAACTAAATTTAAAAAGTAAAAATACCTCGTTTGCGTTGAAGTTACAAAGAATAAATACAAATAACCGGCGCGTAGCTGACTGTACGCTGAATACGCAGCTGCGTACACATTGTCACATTACAAAATAATGAAAACACACAAAGATAAATTATGCAGTTAATAATATATCCAAGTAGGGGTAAGGTGTATATTTATTGCGATCAATTTGCACACGAAACGAAAAGATGTAAAACAGCTAAACAATCAATTCATTAACCTTCTGTAGGAACACGTTTTGTACTCTTATATAAGAACTTCTCAGATAATTCCGTTCTTAGGACAATCACGCCTCGGTAGTATCTGGTAGAGGGATGTGTACAGAATTGTAACTTTTCGTTCGTCGATTAATATTTTGTTTTCATGTTTCGTTAGACAAACAGTGGTTACTGTATTTAACATCATTACATTTATCTTTCCCGTTCGGAAGACCTACAAGTCACTAGGCAGTGCTGCTGCCAATTACAAATTAATGGGGGTCATTTATAAACCACAGCATAGAAGTTTGGGAGTCATTCAGAATAGCAAAGGGTCATACTATCAATGTATAGATCTACATGGTATTTTAAAAAAAACATATTTCAACGTATGTATTCACATTTTAATTGCTATACAACTTACAAAGTGAGTGGAGTAAAGTTAGAAAATACCAAATCCCATTTGCAATAGTTTTCTATTGTTTCAGTCTGCAAAAGAGCAAATCTTCTATTTATTGCAAGAATTCGGGTTTAGAGAAATAGATATGATACTATTATCTGTCAGCATTTTGATTCCAGACTGCAGCTATATATTGACTGTGTAGGTTTTCTTTAAAACAATTCGTCTTATACACGTGACAATGTGATTTGTCATACCATTATTAGTCGTAACATATTCTGAATTGTTAAACTGTCAAGGAGGAAAATCACATAATAGCCTCTTAGGTCCAACAGGCAAGATACTCGCCAAAAGAATAATATCCTGTGCAAACAATATACTAGTCATTGGTTTACTGCATTGTGTGCAATTTACAATAGAAATAAAAGTATATTGACGACCTTCGCATAGCTGAAAATGGTGAACAATGACTTTCAAATACTTTTTTAATTTCCTCGTAATTTCGTCCTTTCCGATAAGGAGCGAGGATAGGTTTGTACATAATTCCCGTTTTGTCGATTGTTAAGAATCCCTGGACTGACATCGAGTCTTCGATCATTAAAATAATTTGATAATATACAGAAGAAAATAGCAATTTATTTATTTTCTTTTTGTCATAATCGTATGCTGATAAAATTGACGAATAGTTCAGTACCGCGACAATGTTCAAAGCAAAAGTTAAAAGTGCCGATCAAATTATCCCGAAGTCAACGACATAATGGTAGCTGCAACTTACACTTTGTATTGGCAGCAATGACCGAAGTGCTCGGAAAGTTTAAATGCAAACAGCCTTATCCTTTATCTTTAAAGTTTGTTTGTGCTATGTTTTGTACTCCAGGAACGATGATTTCAGATGCAGAAAAGCTGATTTAACTTTAAATGTTTGTTGCATCACAAAAAACGCAATGTGTTCTTATGACTGCAAAAAACTTCATAGGCATTCACATTTGTTCAGTCATGGGACTTACTGACAGTAATTCGTGACTAAATCATTCTGGGTTTTCCTACTAATTCGACTTATTTCATAATAACCATTTTGCTGTTGCGATTTCTCAAAATGGCTAAAATGCAATTTTCGTTTTCTCCATCTATTCCTCTATCGTTACATTTTCTCGAAGACATGGTAACATTGTCATGCATTCATAAAAGCGGTTTATTCCTTGTTATAAATAATAAGTGTGGATCAAATTGTACATAAATGGACATAACTAGAAAATTGGCGCTTGTGTTTGGGTGTCGCCTCTATAAAAGTCTAACTCTAGAATAAAAAATCCTTGTTTTAAAGGTGGTATCCGACAGTTTGGTCTAAAATATTTTCGTTAAACATCTTAATAAACCATTGTAACAGATCTCGCAAAATGCTGTTTATTGATGTCCTACATCTGTCGGAAAAGTGAACCATAACACAGTTAGCTATTGTTAAATCAAGAAAACCATGTGACCATTAATATTTTAGTTCATCCACATCATCCGCTGTGACGTCGATGTCTTTTTTTTAGCAGGAATTCTAATCGTTCTTATTTACAGATATTGTTACATAAATAAAATCTAGGCAAACTGTCGGATACCACCTTTAACGTTAAATGTGTGTACTATAGCATTTTACTTCAAATCTAGATGTATCTTGATACTAAAACGTCCCCAGAAACAAACAAAACTACAACCTAGGAGCTATGCGTTCACATCATATTATGTCTAGCTACGCCCCTGAATAAATAATTATAAAAAGAACACTATTTACCGCAATCTCCTCACAGCGATTACGTCACGCGTTGCTACTTAAATCTCTGCCCCCAGCAAGGAGCAAGGATCACGTGACGATAGGGTATCACGTGAAGTAAACATGGCGGCCTCCGTAAACACGCCACGAAAGACAGTGTGTCAAAATTGTTTTTTATGTAACGAGAAAAAGCGGCATTTTAATGTAGCTGATTACAAAGACGGGATTTTAATAAATAAAATTAGTTGTATTCTGTACAGTACGGTGAAATATGACTTTCATAATTTCATACAAACTCCCCGCAGTGATTACTTCCCTTGACAGTACATTATATTATTAAAGTAGCATGACGTAATCGCTGTGAGAAGATTGAATTTCATATTTTTTCATATTTTAAGTTACTTTTTATTTTTATTATGATAAGTTAATATTTTAAAGGAAAGATACTATATTTTGAGGAGATAAGTCCAGAAAAAAAAACAAAAAAAAACAAAAACTATCCGCCTGTATTTGGGCGAATGACTTGCTGGTGGCAGTGATATAATGTACTGTCAAGGGAAGTAATCACTGCGGGGAGTTTGTATTTACCGAATTAGGACCCGTATGTTGAGGAGGTGTAAATCGCGGAACTTCCGAAATTCGGAACACCTCGCCCATTTTCGCTCGCCTATTCTCTAGCGAGAACGAGAATGGCCGAGGACGTCCGCTCAAAAGTACATTTTTATAGCGTCGCCAATAACTGATTAGTGATACTAATCTATAATAGAAATATTAACATTTGTTATTGATCAATATTTTTTGTCTGTTTAAATGTTTCGTTTGTTTATATTTATTGTAAAAACAAAGAAGAAACAAGTCACAGAAAATTTTATTTTGACTGCGTCGGGATTCGATCTGTGGAGACCGTTAACATCAGAACAAGCCCATAACCACTTCGCTATTCCACGAGTGTCATCTGCGTGTGAGTAAACTTGATATTTAGTATAACGTGCCACTACAGACGCTATCGATCGATTTTTAGAATTAGATAAAATAGTAAATTTTAAACTAATAACCAATAGTTTTCATAAGATTTATAAACATTTTAATACAAGGAACAACTTTACATATAATAATACTGCATACTCGCTATAGATATATATATAAAAAGAACGTCATTTACCGAAATAGGACCCGTACGTTAGCAATGTGTGAATCGCGAAACCAATCGTAACAACTCGGCCATTTCCGTAACTTTCGGAAAATAACCTCGTTAACCATAGTAGTAATACAACCATCTATTTATAGATTCAGTGATATGGTCGGTTGTAATTCGGCTACATAAGCGCTTTTGTTTTAAGACAATCATAACAATAACTCATTCATTCAATATCATCCATTAAAACACTCAAACAATCAATGAAAATCTCATGCTTACCTATTCTTCAGTGTGTATTTAGAATTTTGTATTTCATTGTTCATAGTGATCACGCGAAGTCACAATCAGGGACGGACTACTTTCTCTGCATATGATTCCCGAGGTCTATTTTCGAAGAAATCGCCGAGGGGTCCCGATTGGGAATGCTGAAATTTTTGCGAGCGGATGTCCTCGGATATTCTCCTTCTAGCTAGAGAATGATCGAGGGAAAATAGACAAGGCGTTCCGAATTCATGAGGTTTCGCGACAATCGGGACCCCTCGGCGATTTCTTCGAAAATAGACCTCGGGAATCATATGCAGAGAAAGTAGTCCGTCCCTGATTGTGACCTCGCGTGATCACTATGAACAATGAAATACAAAATTCTAAATACACACTGAAGAATAGGTAAGCATGAGATTTTCATTGATTGTTTGAGTGTTTTAATGGATGATATTGAATGAATGAGTTATTGTTATGATTGTCTTTAAACAAAAGCGCTTATGTAGCCGAATTACAACCGACCATATCACTGAATCTATAAATAGATGGTTGTATTACTACTATGGTTAACGAGGTTATTTTCCGAAAGTTACGGAAATGGCCGAGTTGTTACGATTGCAGCATTCCATATCATTCTCTCACCAGAGGGCTTGCTACACAAGTTCGCTTACACCTCTGTCAACGCCGGGAAAAGTAGTTCTCATACACGCGATATTCTATCGTCACATGTCGCAAAATAGTTCCCCGAAAATTTGGGTTAAAATATATCTTAAACATTGTTCTAAAAAAATAAAAAATACCCATTTTCATTTTAAGTAAAATATAAAGAGATCAAAATAATCTCACGAGCATTTTATTCATTATGTATATTTTGTACAAGACTCTTGAATACCGGGCGTTGACAGAGGTGTAAGCGAAACTTGTGTAGCACGCCCTCTGGTGAGAGAATGCATTCCATATATAGGCGGCGCGCTCCAGCGCGTCGCCAATAAACAATAAGCTGTCATGGCAAGTGCCCACAAGAAAGCAAGAAAGGAGCTTTCTGATGAGAGTAGCCGATGTGATGCTATTGGAATACGATTGGTAACTACTTTATCTATGTCTACCTCTGTGTGTGTCAGTCAGTCTGTCTGTCTTTATCTCTCTGTCACTCTCTCTCACCGCCCCACTCTCTCTCTCTCTCTCTCTCTCTCTCTCTCTCTCTCTCGCACTCTCTGTGTGTCTCTCTCTCCTTCTCTCCAAGCTCTGATTGACAGGAAGGGGGTAAGGGCCATGCCCCCCCCCCCCCCCCCGCCGCAATATTTGTAGACTTTATTGCCTCAGAAAAGGGCTTGATCGCACAGCTTTTGCCACTCAGGCCCCATGCTGCGAAACATGCCTGAGGTACATTCGCTGTGTGTAAAGTATTTGCAGTCACCCGCCAAACTAACAAACTTTATCGACACTACTTGGTGATGATATTATATGACGCCTGATTACCCGAGGAGTTTCGAATGTTTGTCACCTTTCATCAAGGCACGTTGTAGATTTTTATTGTAATCCAAGCAGACTCTTTTCAGGTTATTACAAAATGTTAAAAAGATGCAAACAAATTATTTTAGAATACTTTTTTAATACTTAAATAGATTTTTGTTTTGGAATAATAAAAATATATATTAAGGCTTTGGTCACAACTTCTAGAATGATTCTGACATAAAATGAAGCAAAAGCAATATTTGTCATATCAAAATGAACAAAAATAAAAGAGGAGCAAAAATTCTTAGTAATAACCCAGTGTTTACAGAAACTGATATCAAGTTGCATATAAAGGAAAGAGCAAAAGGTAAAAATATATTGCTGACTTTATGATAATGATTTACACTGTTCTCTTCTGCAGCTGTGAGAAGTGCAATGTACACCAAACATATTTTAAAATATTTGTTGTTATTGTTGTCTTAAAAATGTTGCTGGTCTTAAACTTTCTAAAACATTTACAATTAAAATGCACTTATTTGAAAATATTTAACTGTAACTTTTCAGGCTCAAAGTGCAGACAATAATTATATTTAAAGGTTGCTGGAAATTCTTGCTTAATAATAAATATTATCACCATTTACTGTAGTTATTTTTCTTAAGCTTATACTGCACTAAATGACTTACATCAAACATGTATTAGTTGTTGCTGTTATGTTTATTATTTTATTATACACACCGACACACTTATGTCCTACTGACAACGCTCAGTTTATGGTGGTGGTATCCCAGTAAAAGGTCTAGGTAGATCCACTGACACACTGCTGGAGTTCTCTCCCCTACTGGGACTCTGATTTATGCTGAGGGGATGAGGAGTTACAAGTTGGCAACTCTTATGAGTTGACAGAAGGACGCCACACTTCACAGTTTTCCTACTGACGATAAACTGAGAAAACTGTAGATAAATCGACTTAAAACAATAGGCCAAATTTCCACTTGCAATCTGAAGAATGTGTGTGTATCATTCACGGCATAATCGAAACTCCAAAGCGTCTCAAAGATTTAATTGTTTACAGAAAATTTATATTCTATGACAATGTCGACAAATATTAGAATAATCGACGCATTATTCAACTATAAACAATGGCTGCGATTAATGGGTTACGCGAGCAAATCGAAACAAAGACCATCACGTCACAGCAGCGAATTTGCACAAAGGTCATTAACAGTCACACCTCTAGTGCATGACCGCAATAAAAACAATTGACGGTCACACATTGACTTCCAGGTTTTGTTGAGTGGCCGCTTATTACATGTCAATTAATGAAAGAATTGTCAGTTTAAGATGACAGCTGATTGGACGACAATTAAAGAACAAAGTTAATAACGATTAATTTTAGTCAATCATAGATACGAGGGAACTTGTAAGTAACAAAAACTTGCAGTTTGTTAACTTAATTATGGTTTTATCATACACTGTTGTTTGAACAGGACTCCAAATAAGGGGCGTATCTGTGTATCTCAGTCATTTAAAAAGACAAAATACTAAAAATATTTCACTTCTAGACGTAGCAGATACACCCAGAAAATCTTATTTAAATAACTTTTTTTATAATTGTGTGTAACCTATTGGATAATCTATTTTCTTACAAAAAATGACTGGTGAAGGTTATCTTAAATGGCCGAATCAGTAGTAAAATGAAATTGCACCCTTGGTTGCTGTATTTAACCAGAGTAAAAGCCCAACGCACTCTCTTCACTATGTAAATGCTGTAGACCCTATTCGAGCAGTTTCAAAAATGAAGGATAAAAAATACACAATTTTGTTTTATTTAATTATTTAAAAAAACATTCAAATTCCTTTACTTGATTGTTATTGTCTTATGGAGTTTTTACTCAATTCACTATAATTCTTATCTTGAGTTTGAAGAGTTGTATAAAAATATACTGTTGCAGCTGCAGCATCTAATACAGTAGTTGATATTCATTTTACTTGGTTAAAGTTATAAAAAAGAAAATAATTTTCATAGACTGTTGTGAAAATATACTTAATTACACTATATTTTGGTTTCAAGATGCTGATTATAGTCCTAGATTGAAAGATTCTCTCCAAAGGGCGTTACAAACAACTCTCCTTCGCGTTTGATGCTGTCTTGTTCGTCGTCCAATTTAATTTTACTTAATGTCGATACAACAAGCTTTTCTATCCCTCTAGCGTGTATTATAAGTTCCGGACGATTCTCTGATACATGCGCCCCTCTTTATCTAAGAAAGTCTTTAAGTTCACGCACTGATAGTTTTGAAAATTTGCACAGATCACCGATTTCATTGTTCTCAGAGGCTATCTTGTCGTGTTTGTTTGCCTACCGGAAGTTGTACGAAAAACGAACGATAACTCTACCAAGGGAGATAACAAGGGTTATTAAACTGGACTATTGCTCGGTGACCTGCAGCAATTAGTAAAGATTTTTTTGTCATACTTCAAATAAAACGAGCACTGGAACATGATGCAAATTTAATTATGTGTACAGTCTCTTTCATTTTGGTCTTTGGGTAAATATTACAATATTTTCGGATAGTTCCTTTTTGTTTGGTATACAATCTAATAAACGCATTGTATAGAACTTGCTAAACCAATAAGGTTTTGTTTATTACATCTTTCATTTAAGGCTCTGGAAAATCGGGTGAATTTGGTATACATGTACATGTATTTTTAGTTGCTTAAATATACTACAAGTTTTAGCTGTAACTTTAAAAAAATATTATATTGATTATTGTATTTTGCAAAATCTGCACAAAATGTTTATGCACATTATCAACACAAATCTTACCTCAGACAATTTTATAGTACTTTTGTTAACAATAAAATATGATGGAACTGCAAAGATTATTTACTAAAAGAATGCACTTGATGGGCAGGACTTTTTATCACTATTTTCTTTGCCAAATATGCAAGCGCAATCAATGAGAAAACAGAGTCAATAAATGGAACCAAGCTGTATTTTATCTCCCAAATCGAAGTATGTTTGGGCCTGATTTAGGATACTTTTTTGTGAAGAATTTGAACCACAGTAAAAACAAATTAATGTTGCTTAAGGTTCATGTCTCGACCTTTTAAGTTCCAGAGTAAATTTAATAAGCCCATTAAACATCCTTACTATTCAGATACACTTCGTAATGCATCTTCGACATTCTAGAAATGCAATTTTTTGGTAGGAGCATGCCCCTGTCACACCAAAATAGGTATGTCAAAGTATCACTTGGAAAAATGAAGGGGTGGGAATTATCTGCCCTCAGGAAAATGGGGAGGGGGATTTTGCCCACCTATGAACATTTGCGAAAGGGATTTTGTCCACCTATGCTAAATTGACTGGAAGGAATGAATCACGGTCTCATTGTACACTTGTCTGTCAAATGCTAATGAATCACGGTCTCATTGTACAATTGTCTGTCACATGCTAATGAATCACGGTCTCATTATACACTTGTCTATCACATGCTAATGAATCACGGTCTCATTGTACACTTGTCTGTCTATCACATGCTAATGAATCACGGTCTCATTATACACTTGTTTATCACATGCTAATGAATCACGGTCTCATTGTACACGTGTCTGTCTATCACATGCTAATGAATCACAGTCTCATTATACACTTGTCTATCACATGCTAATGAATCACGGTCTCATTATACACTTGTTTGTCTATATTATTGTACATTATATGTATGTATAATCTAATAATGTTTTTAAATGTAGCAATTTTATTCTTTTCTCAACTTGCGTGTTTATTTGTCATCATTTGTATTTTTTATTATGGCAATGGACATTGAGTTTATGTCTAATAAAATATTAAATATTAAATTGAATCGTCTGTCTCATTTTTATGAACCTCGGTATCAATATTCCACGTTTAAGGAGTTATATGTCGGAAAATTTTGTAATTAGTACATGGTTCTTTAAATGCTTTTTTTCAGGAGAACGGCAAATATGTTGATGCCATATCTAACAAAAGATTATCTGCCAGTGAAAACATCACCTTTTTCATTCCAGGTAGATATGCTTAATTCATAAAAAGTTAGCCTCCACCAAGACCGATATTAGGTCATGTTCCCAAGGGCAAACAGGATGGGTTTTTTCCCCAATTTCAAGGAGAAACCTCCCAATTCAAAAAAAAAAATGTAATTATCATCCATGGTTCAATAAATGGCATAATTGACTACCTCTGTCACATGAGAAATAGTTATATATGCATTCCTTTGTAAATGAGTGAAATATAAAAGGAGTTTGAATGAACCAAATACTAAATTTTTTGTTTTATTTGATATATTAAGG
This sequence comes from Sinonovacula constricta, assembly GCA_007844125.1. NCBI lineage: Eukaryota > Metazoa > Mollusca > Bivalvia > Cardiida > Solecurtidae > Sinonovacula > Sinonovacula constricta. The sequence goes on along the minus strand of CM017560.1, from coordinate 63,661,678 downwards.
TTTATTTTTTTCCAAGTTTGGATGCAAAATAATCTCAATTATTGAGGTTTGGTCATTTTTCCAAAATAGTGAGAAAAAACTCTGAATTTTAGACCTCACAACTCGTTAATACTACCTGGTTTGTTTTACCATATAACCTAGGTTAGCTTGCAGCCTGCTAAATTTGTTCATAATCCATACTATTTTCTTAATTATTGGCTAAAAACAATATGTCAGGGTCAAATCCCAATTACTGAAGACTTTGCAGCAAATAGAGAAGATTCTGACCAGGCAGCTCCCTGTACACTGATATTTACCATAAGAATCAGCCTTATTCTGCTTAAGAGCACATCTGAATGTCATATTAATTTAAAGGAAGAAAATAAGTGCCACATTTGTGAGAGCACTTGGAACGCCATGGTCTCTACCAGCTTTTTAGCAGAAAGTGATGATGATTTCAGAATGATGTAACATGAATGAAAAAGATAGCCGCACTGGCACATTAATCAGCATCGACCTCCCTTGTACTAGTTTGGTGCCCTGCTTATCAATTTGTAAGGCTTTCAAATGAAGTATGTTTATTTAATTTGTTTTATAATACAGAGTGCACTCAATGACTTCAGGTTAACAGCAGTTAGCAATTTGAAAATAGAAGTTACTATTTGGCTGTACGCTAAACTTTGTGATATATAGATTGGTTATTGACAATTTGCTTTTGTTGTTAAATTTAAATGATGTCAGTTTGTGTGTGTGCGTGTGTGTGTGTGTGTTTTGAATAAATTATTTTTTTTTTTACGATCGCATACTTACCTGCTTTGAGTAAAAAGTACAGAAAAAATATTCCATTGTTTTCATACCAAATCAATACTGATGTTAATGGCATTGAGCCTGTTGGAGGGGTAAATGTGAGGAAAAAAACTCTGCATAGAAGGAGGGCGGTGAGGGGTTGAAGAGTTAATGGAGTACTGAGAACTCTATCAACTTGGCCGTGGTAGCCTTATGTTTAACAGCTCTGATAAACAATATAGAAATTTTGGGGCAGTAGAAAATTGACGCCAAATTTAACTGATAAGATTAGCTTCCATTCGAGTTTGAACTGTACACCTCCCAAAGTCTAGTTCATGCTGCACAAATTCAGCCACAAGGGGGTGATCCAGCGTTTTGGTAGAGTTGCCCATTTGAAACTCCTTTGACTGTTTAGTGTTCCACCATGTGGTTCAAGTCATGTATGGAGTGAAGGACTCAATGTTGGATGGCCTTCCAGCAGATCTGCTGGGGGTTCTACCTAGACAATTGTTTGGGGTCTTTATCTACCAAATTAGCTGCACCTTGCAATCATAATCCTTTCTAATCATAATTACTTGCTGTGATGTATTCAAACCCAATATTACAAGCAGGCATGGTCTTACATCATTTGTTTGATTATTTGTTTGTTATTATTTTCAAACAATTTAGGATGTGAGTTTGGACAAAGATTTGAAGATTACAAGATGATACTCCAAAAATATACACTATATCAAACTTATAATGGATGTAGAATAAGCTTTTAAGTAAAACTTAATTTTGAAGGCATTTCAAAGAAGCATGATCTAAAAGTTTTATTATTTATTGTATAAACTTTAAACAGTATATAAAGATTATTCTTTTATTTATTTATTATGGTGACGTGACGTGTCAACAGATGAATCTGTATTTGTCCCGTTGCTGCAACCAAAGAAAGGTGACTGGCTTGCCGAATACAAGGAGCGAGGACAAACCTACAAGAAGTATATCAGTGGAATTTTTGGTTGGTTAATTTTTTGCGCACTTTTAAAATAGGCTGCTTTTTTACTGTCGGTCCAGTTTAATAAACTCTGTTTATTTATGCAGCATATATTGTAAAGCGCATGGTGAACAGTTATCCCATTGTACATAAATAAACTCAAATATTTTATTTGTGATACTTTTTGTGCCAACTAGACCTAAGGATGAATATAAACTGAAACTGTTAAAGGTGGAGGAGTTGTTTATCTTTATTTTTCAAATATACAAAATGTATGCATAATTTAAGATAATACAGTAGTATGTATGCTGGTTTTATATATTTTTACCATTTTTTGTTCTCAACTACATCCTGTATCTCTTATCTAATTGTAAGTGTTCACTGTGTATGTAGTGTTCCAAAAGCTGTTCAAAACAGATGATGATCTCTAACATCATAACTTTATTGTCCGTTTAAACATACTTAATTAATGGTATTCATGGTTATAAATAAATGTCAGATAAATACAAAAAAATAACTCAAGAGCAGTAAGAGTTACAGCCCATACTGGCATCATTTATGTTGGAGGTATGAGGGCTATGGCGTCATTAGATACAATGGGTTCACAATCATAATTCATCTGTACTTAAACCTTTTAATGTAATCTCCTATGATTTCTAGTCTAAACTATAACCACACCTATGCCTCTCATTAACAGAAATGCTCTTACTTGTGATGTGTTAATGTTGCCAATGTCCATTGTTGCCTTTATTGGGTTATTGAATGCTTAGGTGCAGAGCTTGTATCCATGGACTGATGTTTTCCTTTACTATGGTAACTTAGTATTTTCAATAGCTTATTAACAAGTACAGAAAAGTATCCAAAGAACATAAACGCCCCACGGAGAAATTGCAAAAGAAACTACTTCAGGTAATGATAACCATTATTTAATTGTGTCATGACGAATTCTTTTTAGTTTCATTATATTTCAACTATTGTTGCTGAAGGAGTCACATGCACAAGATTGTGAACAGAAGAACTGATGCATACATTGAAAATTTCAACATTTCATAACAAGATAGGTTAAGAGATACATTTAATAATATTTTGCAGCCCCTAGATGCCCGTCGCGGTCCGAAAGCACCCTGTACATCCTGCCTACAATCTTTCAGGAAGAGCCGATACCCACAAATATCCTTGAGCCTCTGGTTAGGTATGCTGCCATCTTCTTTGGCATGCCCGTTAAACTCTTGCCAGGAAAATGTCTGAGAGGAGAGGTAGCTGACCGACTAAACCATGGCGTGTACCAAGTGCATGCAGGCGAGATCTTGAATGTTATTAAGAAACTTGTTCCCCGGGATGCGTTTGGTGTTGCCGCAATAACTCTGTGTGATCTCTATCCACGGGATGATTGGAACTTTGTGTTTGCTCTGGCACTGCCCGGGGGTCGATGTGGGGTGTACTCCCTTGCCAGATACCTCTCTAGCTTTGGAGACAGCAAACATTCTCATATAGACCTTAAAGTGTAAGTAGTAACTTACCTTTGCTTCATTTTTCATAACTGTGTTTACAAGAGATTTGGAAATTTCAGCAACCTAAATATATCTATAAATGTACATGAAGTTCATAGCCAGTCTTTTAATTACTTCCCAGTGATCTCAGCTTTCAATCAAAGTTTAACCTGGCGTACCCCATGGCCGAGTGCTAGAGTTGCTGACTTGCAATGCATCTGAACTCTCAGCTCTGCACCTCATGGGTTTGAGTCCTGGTCAGGTGGGACTCTGAATATGTGAGGTCTATCCATTGATCTGCGTTGCACCTTGATGGTTCTTCAAGGTCATTTGTCTGGGATCTTCCTGTACTAGCAATCACTGGACATTGCTTTATTGCTCATCATTGTTTATTGAAAAAAAGAAAAAAAAAACTTTACCCCCCCCCCCCCCTCAAAAAAAAAACAAAAATAGAAGTCAGTACATGTAAGCCGAAGTAAGAGAAATGTTTAAATTTATTTACTTCCTACATTTTTAGCCATGTAAGTTTAATATGATATTTAATATCTCCATTCACCTGGGTGTAAAACAGAATGTCTTTCTAGTTACAAAAAAGTTGACACAGCGATGTTTTTGAAATATCATAATGTCTTTTTATCTTTATTACATGCAAGCTCTAACTACCTGTACTCCTTTTGTTCATAAGGAAGCATTACTCTTCCAATCACATTGTGTTACCTCCGTTACAGGTAGATATGTGCTTACTGCAGGAAAATTATAAATGAAAATGTTAATTCTTTTAGCTATTGAGAACTATGCTAAATCATATTTTATGAAAAGTTACAGATTTGTTTACAGTGTTACAGTGTTTAATGATCAAATGAAGCATAGAAATAAGAATATTCCTTAAATGAAATCTATGTTACCACAAGGGAGATAACTAATACATATATTTATTTTAATTCCTAGTGATTCCATCCCCACAGTCCTAGAGCGGGCATGTAAAACCATGTGTCATGGGACTTGCTACATGTTTGCCATACAGCACTGCATCTTCTACTCCTGCCTTATGAATGGTTCAAACCATTTGGAGGAGTCGGACTCAACACCCAACTTCCTGTGTCCCGTCTGTCTCCGGAAACTCCACTATGGATGTAAATTTGACATCGTAGCAAGATACCAGGGCATGAAAACTTTCTGGAAGGAACATGCGATTCAGAAGAATGTTGACTGGATTGAACGAAGATTGAGAACCTTGTCCAATACAAGTTGATTGAAGATTGCGGATTCTGCTACCTATTTGTTACAGTTCAGAGAGTATTAGGGAAGATTTGAATAACTTTAAGTGTTAAGATGATTTGATGAACAATATAATAAACAACATGAACGATACTAAGTTATAAACCAATATAACAATACAATTTATTAAAGTTACCTTAAATACAGTTGGATCATGATACTTTAGATCCCAATTTAACGAATGTATGAGCTCTAACAAATAGATAACAAATGAAGTCCCTTTAAGCAATAATTTATTAATTGGGTTGCAATTTTTCATAATATCGATGTACATACTGGTAATTGAATTTTCACACCTCTGTGGTTACAGCTACTCTTGCTCCTCTATTTTACTGCTTTAATTTTCAGTCTAACAAACTTCATTTGGAACAAAGAAGAAGCATGCACTGGTAACTGCATGGGGTTGCATCAACTGGTAACTGCATGGGGTTGCATCGACTGGTAACTGCATGGGGTTGCCTCGACTGGTAACTGCATGGGGTTGCCTAGACTGGTCACTGCATGGGGTTGCCTAGACTGGTAACTGCATGGGGTTGCCTCGACTGGTAACTGCATGGGGTTGCCTAGACTGGTCACTGCATGGGGTTGCCTAGACTGGTAACTGCATGGGGTTGCCTAGACTGGTAACTGCATGGGGTTGCCTAGGTATTGAGTAAATTAGGTAAAGACTTAAGACTAGGAAAATTACCTTGCAAATTAAAACCTATCTTTAATGATAAGATAAAAGACTTTAAAAATGGATATTAATTCACTTAAAACATCTATTGTTTTGCATTAAATTCCATCCTAATTGAATAATAATAGCATGGTTTTTAAACTTTGACAATAGAAGAATAATTTAGTGCACAATAATAGCATGTTCAAGGCAGTCATTAAGTTAATATTGTTTTAATTCTACAATTTAACAAATGATTTTGCCAGTTTGATAGAGATTTGTAGTTTTTTGACTGGACAGGACTTGTTATATTGAAAAATAATATTACTAAAATAAGGTTTTTAATTTACAACCAATAGCATTAAAATACTCTTTGTTTAGAAAATTGGCATTAAAGAGCGATTTTTTTCTTGTATTGAAATAAGACAAATTACGTAGAGATTTGAGACATAAAAGTTGAATTTTAAGTACTTTTTTGAAAATTGACACTTAAAACACAACAAATCTTCTGATATTAAACATGTTAAATCATATCTGTGCCTTTTCATAACTGAAGTATTCACAATTAGAACATGATCAATTATCATTTTCTTGTCAAACAATTCTACTGTTCATCTAGTGGTATTGACAAGGGTCAACATGTTGTTGATATTTATGACAATATTACCCGGTATGTAGGGTTGGCATTGAGGTGTGACCTCAAACTGATTTGTTTTCTGCACTATATTAAATAAATTGAATTAAAAGGAATCTTTTTGACTAAAAAAAAGAAATCAGGACTCTCTGAGAACATTTTAAAGTAAATCCAAAACTTGTTCATATTTATTAGCAACATCTGACATATAGCTAAGACTAGGTATTTGGTCATGGTAATGTTTGTCAAAATATTATGTTCCCCAATATGATGGTTAAAATGTTTGTTGGGATAGACTAGGTCAACAAACTTGCAATAAGCAGCTAAATACCAAAGTTTGTATGGATGTAATTTATAATTTAAATATATGTGGAAATTCTCATGGAAACCTTTCTTATTTTCCTATGTTTGTTTGCAATATGTAACATGTAACATGGAGACTCATTTGTCAATTTATGTTTGTGTAAAATTCTATACTTAGTGTTATCATTTTAGAACTAAAAACAACATGCTTTTGTTATTTAATTATTGAAGATTATTGATTTGTTGTATTTTAAAATATCTCATTTATTGTTCTCGGTTAGACAAGTATCCCTGTTGACCGAGTAAAATGTAGTGATTTTTTCAAATTCATTTAAAAACCACCCAAATAAATCTGTTATTTAAACTGTTCATAAAACTTTAAAATATTATATCAATATTCAAATGTCTTCATTTATAAAGAGAAATATTCTCAACTTTTGTTTTTTTAGTTTTGAAATATTGACTAGAAGACATACTCATTCTGTAACATATCTATATAAACATGATAAAACAATTGCATGTTGTTTGATTCTTATAAAAGCTACCAGTGTGTATACATGTAGCTAGAATTCACTGTATTTTAAATTGTTTTGTATAGCAACTTTCAAATAAAACTTATTCATTTATAAACCGTTTTACTGGGACCTTTAAATGTAACCAAAACTTGTAAGCCATTGAAAGAATGTGATTCAAACTGTTAGGGATAATCTGTAATTGTTTACAAAACAGTGTTCAGTATTACCAATGGATCCCAATGCTACATTGATATTAGGCTAGTAGTTAAAATGTATAAAATATTTTGTGTTTTGTTTATTGTTAAATCACATTGACATAGTTCTGGTCACAGTGGCAACATCATGGCAATTAATCGCTGGAGTGAGACCCCAGACAAATATAATTATGGGTAGAGCCACGGGTGCTCTGCAGGTCAACTGAAAGTCCTCCCCACTTCAAAGATCTTGCCACAACCAGGTCTTGTACTCACATGGTGAGGGGAACATTGCATATTCTACATTATATTATGTACTGTTGTAGCACTGGGGAACATTACTAATTCTACATTATATCAAGTACTGTCGAAGCACCGGGGAATATTACTAATTCTACATTATTCATGTACTGTTGAAGCACCGGGGAACATTGCATATTCTACATTAATCATGTACTGTTGAAGCACCGAGGAACATTACTAATTCTACATTATTCATGTACTGTTGAAGCACCGGGGAACATTGCATATTCTACATTATTCATGTACTGTTGAAGCACCGGGGAACATTGCATATTCTACATTAATCATGTACTGTCGAAGCACTGGGGAACATTACTAATTCTACTTTATATCAAGTACTGTCGAAGCACCGGGGAACATTACTAATTCTACAATATATCTTGTACTGTCGAAACACTGGGGAACATTACTAATTCTATATTATATCATGTACTGTCGAAGCACCGGGGACCGCGCACCGGGGAACATTACTAATTCTATATTATATCATGTACTGTCGAAGCACCGGGGAACATTACTAATTCTATATTATATCTGGTACTGTCGAAGCACCAGGAAACATTACTAATTCTATATTATATCTGGTACTGTCGAAGCACCGGGGAACATTACTAATTCTACATTATATCTGGTACTGTCGAAACAATGGGGTACATTAATAATTCTATATTATATCATGTACTGTCCAAGCACCGGGGAACATTACTAATTCTACATTATATCGGGTACTGTCGAAACACTGGGGAACATTACTAATTCTATATTATATCATGTACTGTCGAAGCACCGGGGAACATTACTAACTCTACATTATATCTGGTACTGTCGAAACACCGGGAAACATTACTAATTCTATATTATATCATGTACTGTCGAAGCACCGGGGAACATTACTAATTCTACATTATATCTGGTACTGTTGAAACACTGGGGAACATTACTAATTCTACATTATATTATGTACTGTCGAAGCACTAAGGAACATTACTAATTCTATATTATATCATGTACTGTCGGAATACTGGGGAACATTATTTATTCTACATTATATCATGTACTGTCGAAGCACCGGGGAATACTACTAATTCTACATTATATTATGTACTGTCGAAGCACCGGAGAACATTACTAATTCTACATTATATCTGGTACTGTCGAAGCACCGGGGAACATTAATAATTCTACATTATATCTGGTACTGTCGAAGCACCAGGGAACATTACTAATACTACATTATATCATGTTCTGTCGAAGCACCGGGGAATGTTACTAATTCTACACTATATTATGTACTGTCGAAGCACCGGGGAATGTTACTAATTCTACATTATATCATGTACTGTCGAAGCACCGGGGAATGTAACTAATTCTACATTATATCATGTACTGTCGAAGCACCGGGGAATGTAACTAATTCTATATCATATCATGTACAGTCGAAGCACCGGGGAACATTATTAATTCTATATAATATCATGTACTGCCGAAGCACCGGGGAACATTACTAATTCTACATTATATCTGGTACTGTCAAAGCACCGGGGAACATTACTAACTCTACATTATATCTGGTACTGTCGAAGCACCGGGGAATGTTACTAATTCTACATTATATCTGGTACTGTCGAAGCACTGGGGAACAGTACTAATTCTATATTATATGATGTACTGTCGAAGCACTGGGGAACATTACTAAGTCTACATTACATTATGTACATTATTAATTCTACATTATATCATGTACTGTCGAAGCACCGGGGAATATTACTTATTCTACATTATATCATGTACTGTTGAAGTACCAGGGAACATTACTAATTCTACATTATATCTGGTACTGTTGAAGCACCGGGGAACATTACTAATTCTACATTATATCTGGTACTGTCGAAGCACCGGGGAACATTACTTATTCTACATTATATCTGGTACTGTCGAAGCACCGGGGAACATTACTAATTCTACATTATGTTATGTACTGTCGAGGCACTGGGGAACATTACTAATTCTATACTATATCATGTACTGTCGAAGCACCGGGGAACATTACTAATTCTACATTATATCATGTACTGTCGAAGCATCGGGGAACATAACTAATTCTATATTATATCATGTACTGTTCAAGCACCGGGGAACATTACTAATTCTATATTATATCATGTACTGTTGAAGTACCAGGGAACATTACTAATTCTACATTATATCTGGTACTGTCGAAGCACCGGGGAACATTACTAATTCTACATTATATCATGTAATGTTGAAGCACCGGGGAACATTACTAATTCTATATTATATTATGTACTGTCGAAGCACCGGGGAACATTACTAATTCTACATTATATTATGTACTGTCGAAGCACTGGGGAACATTACTAAGTCTACATTATATTATGTACTGTCGAAGCACCGGGGAATATTACTTATTCTACATTATATCATGTACTGTTGAAGTACCAGGGAACATTACTAATTCTACATTATATCTGGTAATGTCGAAGCAGCGGGGAATATTACTTATTCTACATTATATCATGTACTGTTGAAGTACCAGGGAACATTACTAATATTCTACATTATATCTGGTAATGTCGAAGCAGCGGGGAATATTACTAATTCTACATTATATCATGTACTGTTGAAGTACAGGGGAATATTACTAATTCTACATTATATCGTGTACTGTCGAAGCACCGGGGAACATTACTAATTCTACATTATCTCTGGTACTGTCGAAGCACCGGGGAACATTACTTATTCTACATTATATCTGGTACTGTCGAAGCACCGGGGAACATTACTAATTCTACATTATGTTATGTACTGTCGAAGCACTGGGGAACATTACTAATTCTATATTATATCATGTACTGTCGAAGCACTGGGGAACATTACTAATTCTATATTATATCATGTACTGTCGAAGCACTGGGGAACATTACTAATTCTATATTATATCATGTACTGTCGAAGCACCGGGGAACATTACTAATTCTACATTATATCATGTACTGTCGAAGCACTGGGGAACATTACAAATTCTATATTATATCATGTACTCTCGAAGCACCGGGGAACATTACTAATTCTACATTATATCATGTACTGTCGAAGCACCGAGGAACGTTACTAATTCTATATTATATCATGTACTGTCGAAGCACCGGGGAACATTACTAATTCTACATTATATCATGTACTGTCGAAGCACCGGGGAACATTACTAATTCTATATTATTTTATGTACTGTCGAAACACCGGGGAACATTACTAATTCTATATTATATCATGTACTGTTGAAGCACCGGGGAACATTACTAATTCTATATTATATCATGTACTGTTGAAGTACCAGGGAACATTACTAATTCTACATCATATCATGTACTGTTGAAGCACCGGCGAATGTTACTAATTCTACATTATATCATGTACTGTCTAAGCACAGGGGAATGTTATTAATTCTACATTATATCTGGTACTGTCGAAACACTGGGGAACATTACTAATTCTACATTATATCATGTACTGTTGAAGCACCGGGGAATATTACTAATTCTACATTATATCATGTACTGTCGAAGCACCGGGGAATAGTACTAATTCTACATTATATCATGTACTGTTGAAGCACCAGGGAACAATTTTCTGCTGTAACAGGTAGTGCTTAAATGTGTGGTCAATGTTTTATGTTTAAAGGATAATTGCTGGACACTTTCGGGACTTTGCTTAAACAATTTTACAAATAAAAATGTCATAAAACAATTTTGTTTTAGCCAATTGGAGGAATTTCTTTTTTTGAAAGTGTCCTATTCAAAAATTTAAGTTTTCTGGGGGGATAATACATCGCAGCAACCAGTTGTCACCATTACAGCGTCGTCCAGCTAGTTTCTTGAAGATGCCAAACAAATGTCTGGGTAGAACCACCCGCGCATCGCAGATCAGCAGGAAGACTTTTCCACATTAAGTCCTTTGTCCAGAACGCAGTGAGAGGATAAGTGGTCAGAGAAGTTACAATTTTATGACTCTACCACTACCCCACAGGCGCCCCCAGTATAAGTATAAAGTAATAAGGTTGTAAATTGTTCCATAGGAAACTATGGAATACTATTTTTTTTTTTTTATATATAAAAACGCGCGCACTCAATTTTTCGGCAAATTGCCTTTTTCAATAGTAAAACACAAACAACTGCCAGCACCCATGAATGTTTGCAAATATGGAAAGACAGCAATTGTTAGTGTTCAACTCTTGAAAAAGACAATTTGCAGAAAATTTGAGTGAGAACGTTTTCAGAAGAAAGAAAAAGTAATAGGGGTTAACTTATGTTCTTACATGAGGATTTTCAAGCTAATTAATATGAGAGATTATGTCACAGAACAAAATCATAAGCACAACTTTGTTTGTTAGAACTTTAACAGAAGGTAGTGCCTGCAAATGGAGACAGGAATTTTCTGCTGAAAATGGCCCAGGTAGTAAATAACTCGTAAGATGTTGACTTTTAGTGACTTTTCAGAATTGTCAGATAATACACACTATTTGATTTTTAGACCTTACTATTACAGCTCTGTAATACACAGTATTTGATTCTAAGGCCTTATCTAAACATCTGTGTAATACACACTAATTGATTCTAAGGCCTTCTCTAATCATCTGTGTAATACACACTATTTGATTTTTAGACCTTACTATTACAGCTCTGTAATACACAGTATTTGATTCTAAGGCCTTTGATTCTAAGGCCTTATCTAAACATCTGTGTAATACACAGTATTTGATTCTAAGGCCTTATCTAAACATCTGTGTAATACACAGTATTTGATTCTAAGGCCTTATCTAAACATCTGTGTAATACACAGTATTTGATTCTAAGGCCTTATCTAAACATCTGTGTAATACACAGTATTTGATTCTAAAGCCTTATCTAAACATCTGTGTAATACACACTATTTGATTCTAAGACCTTATCTAAACATCTGTGTAATACACAGTATTTGATTCTAAGGCCTTATCTAAACACCTGTGTAATACACACTAATTGATTCTAAGGCCTTATCTAAACATCTGTGTAATACTCTGTAATTGATTCTAAGGCCTTATCTAAACATCTGTATAATACACAGTATTTGATTCTAAGACCTTATCTAAACATCTCTGTAATACACATTATTTGATTCTAAGGCCTTATCTAAACATCTGTGTAATACACACTAATTGATTTTAAGGCCTTATCTAAACATCTGTGTTATACACGGTATTTGATTCTAAGGCCTTATATAAAAATCTGTATTATAGAACACAGTGTTTGATTCTAAGGCCTTGTCTAAACACCTGTGTAATACATACTAATTGATTCTAAGGCCTTATTTAAACATCTGTATAATACACAGTATTTGATTCTAAGGCCTTATCTAAACACCTGTGTAATACACACTTATTGATTCTAAGGCCTTATCTAAACATCTGTGTAATACACAGTATTTGATTCTAAGGTCTTATCTAAACATCTGTATAATACACACTTATTGATTCTAAGGCCTTATCTAAACATCTGTGTAATACACACTAATTGATTATAAGGCCTTATCTAAACATCTATATAATACACACTAATTGATTATAAGGCCTTATCTAAACATCTGTATAATACACACTAATTGATTCTAAGGCCTTATCTAAACATCTATATAATACACACTAATTGATTATAAGGCCTTATCTAAACATCTGTATAATACACACTAATTGATTCTAAGGCCTTATCTAAACATCTATATAATACACACTAATTGATTATAAGGCCTTATCTAAACATCTGTATAATACACACTAATTGATTCTAAGGCCTTATCTAAACATCTGTATAATACACACTAATTGATTCTAAGGCCTTATCTAAACATCTGTATAATACACAGTATTTGATTCTAAGGCCTTATCTAAACATCTGTGTAATACACACTATTTGATTCTAAGGCCTTATCTAATCATCTCTGTAATACACACTAATTGATTCTAAGGCATTATCTTAATACTTTGTAATACATAGTATTTCATTCTAAGGCCTTACCTAAAAATCTGTATAGAACACAGTGTTTGATTCTAAGGACTTATCTAATCATCTCTGTAATACACACTAATTGATTCTAAGGCCTTATCTTAATACTTTGTAATACACACTAATTGATTCTAAGACCTTATCTAAACATCTCAGCAATAAACAGTATTTGATTCTAAGGTCTTATCTAAACATCTGTGTAATACACAGTATTTGATTCTAAGGCCTTCTCTAAACATCTGTGTAATACACACTAATTGATTCTAAGGCCTTATCTAAACATCTATATAATACACACTAATTGATTCTAAGGCCTTATCTAAACATCTGTATAATACATACTAAATGATTCTAAGGCCTTATCTAAACATCTGTATAATACATACTAAATTATTCTAAGGCCTTATCTAAACATCTGTGTAATACACACTATTTGATTCTAAGGCCTTATCTAAACATCTGTGTAATACACACTATTTGATTCTAAGGCCTTATCTAAACATCTGTATAATACATACTAAATGATTCTAAGGCCTTATCTAAACATCTCAGTAATACACACTTATTGATTCTTAGGCCTTACCTAGAAATCTGTATAGAACACAGTGTTTGATTCTAAGGCCTTATCTAATCACCTCTGTAATACACACTAATTGATTCTAAGGCCTTATCTTAATACTTTGTAATACATAGTATTTCATTCTAAGGCCTTACCTAAAAAGCTGTATAGAACACAGTGTTTGATTCTAAGGCCTTATCTAATCATCTCTGTAATACACACTAATTGATTCTAAGGCCTTATCTAAACATCTGTATAATACACACTAATTGATTCTAAGACCTTATCTAAACATCTCAGCAATACACAGTATTTGATTCTAAGGTCTTATCTAAACATCTGTGTAATACACAGTATTTGATTCTAAGACCTTATCTAAACATCTGTGTAATACACACTATTTGATTCTAAGGCCTTATCTAAACATCTTAGCAATACACAGTATGTTTCCTTTTAACAAATATGTATAGTTTATTGCGTCACATTCCCTGTACAAGGCACAAGCGTCTGTCAATTATATCCTATTTTCAGTGTAATTTTCTGTGACTTTACTGTTACTAACGTCTGTTGTTGACCGGCTATTACTCTATGTCAACCCTTAGCTTGGGTATTGTTGCTGCGTTTTTTCATTAGCTATTTTTATGTTGTTTGCAAACATGTATAGATACTTGCGTCACATTCCTTGTACAGGACACAGGGACCATTTAAAAACATGTATACCGGACTTTTATGATAACTTTCTTTTTCTTCATTTTAATTGACGTCTGTTTTCAATCAGAGATATGCTTATGTCATCCCCAAGCTAGAGTGTTGTTGTTGCCCTTTTCCATTATGGCAACATGTCGTGTTGATAAACATGTATTGTGTATTGTGTCACATTCCCTTTTTTAATCCACAGATTGATGTCAAATCTAAACGTGTTAGCTTAGTTCTAAGTTATTTTAGCTGTCTATGACGTCATTCTTCGATCGAGTATTTCTTCATATCATCCCCTAGCTAGAATATTTATTGTGTATTTTTCTGTTAGTTCATTTCGTCTTGTGTATAAACATATATCGTTCATTGCATCACATTCCCTGTAAGAGGCACTGTGTCCCGAAAATATAAACATACTTGGCTTCCATGCTAATTTGCTGTGAATTTACTGACTTGGACGTCTTTTTTGATTGCAGATTTCGATATGTCCTCCCCAAGCTAGGGTATCCTTGTTTGCATATTGTCATAAAGTCTATGTTTCCTTTTAACAAATATGTATAGTTTATTGCGTCACATTCCCTGTACAAGGCACAAGCGTCTGTCAATTATATCCTATTTTCAGTGTAATTTTCTGTGACTTTACTGTTACTGACGTCTGTTGTTGACCGGCTATTACTCTATGTCAACCCCTAGCTTGGGTATTGTTGCTGCGTTTTTTCATAAGCTATTTTAATGTTGTTTGCAAACATTATAGAAACTTACGTCACAATCCCTGTATAGGACACACGGACCATTAAATATACCGGACTTTTATGATAACATTCTTTTTCTTCATTTTAATTGACGTCTATTTTCAATCAGAGATTTGCTTATGTCATCCCCAAGCTAGAGTGTTGTTGTTGCCCTTTTCCATTATGGCAACATGTCGTTTTTGATAAACATGTATTGTGTGTTGTGTCACATTCCCTTTTTTAATCCACAGATTGATGTCAAATCTACACATGTTAGCTTAGTTTCCCGTTATTTTAGCTGTCTATGACGTTATTCTTCGATCGAGTATTTCTTCATGTCATCCCCTAGCTAGAATATTTATTGTGTATTTTTCTGTTAGTTCAATTCGTCTTGTGTATAAACATATATCGTTCATTGCGTCACATTCCCTGTAAGAGGCACTGTGTCCCGACAATATAAACATACTCGGCTTCGAGGCTAATTTGCTGTGAATTAAATGACTTAGACGTCTTTTTTGATTGCAGATTTCGTTATGTCCTCCCCAAGCTAGGGTATCCTTGTTGCATATTTTCATAAAGTCTATGTTTCCTTTTAACAAATATGTATAGTTTATTGCGTCACATTCCCTGTACAAGGCACAAGGGTCTGTCACTTATATTCTATTTTCAGTGTAATTTTCTGTGACTTTACTATTACTGACGTCTGTTGTTGACCGGCTATTACTCTATGTCAACCCCTAGCTTGGGTATTGTTGCTGCGTCTTTTTCATTAGCTATTTTAATGTTGTTTGCAAACATGTGTAGATAATTGCGTCACATTCCTCGCGAGTGACACAATGATCATTCAAATATTCCGGACTTTTACGATAAGTTTCTGTATTCCATTGTAATTGGCGCCTTAGAATACATATTTATTGATGCCATTCCAAAGCTTTCGTATTGATGTTATCCATTTATGTTAGGGCAACATTTTTACTTTTTAAACATGTGCTTTTAATTGAGTATTAAGATTTTTTTATTTCGAATAAATTTGTAAATTATACACATTTTAGCTTATTTTTACATTATTTAACTGTTTATGGCCTATATATTCATTACCATTTTTATTTATGTAATCCCCTAGCTAGAGTATTGATGTTTCATTTTTAAATAAGATCAATTTGTATTCATTGTAGCGATATGTAGTTCATAGCGTCACATTAATTCCCTGTAAGTGATACAGATATTAAACAGATTTTAAATCTAATATAGATATGTTCTCAATTATGTCCCTCTATCAGCGTTTCACTCACCCTTGGGGCATCATTTAATTGTAGTATATCCCTTGGAAATCATCACTTTACAACAATATTTTTTGCAACATTTAAGTAGAATTTAAGTTATCTGTTATAATTTAGATTAGAGTATAATATTATATACTTTTAATAATGTAATACTAAAAAACGTGTTGTTTTTTTTTAATTATATATTACGCAAACGAAACGCTGGATTTAAATAAGTTTTAATTAAAACATAAATTTAATTTGTTATTTATACGTTTGGTACTTTTAAATAATACATTTTTTATCGATGTACATTAGTTTGCGTTGAAAACGCATGTTATACACACCTTTCTTAATGTCGGCTGCTCTAATGTTTCTTCGGCTACCCTGAGTTAATGCGATTGTTAATGCTTGTTGCTTGCTGCTTGCCAGCTTGATTTTAGTTGGTAGAGAGTGGGTGAACGTAAGCTGTTTATAAACAATAAGCTGTCATGGCAAGTGCCAACATACCGAAAGCAAGAAAGGAGCTTTCTGATGAGAGAAGCCGATGTGATGCTATTGGAATACGATTGGGGACTACTTTTATCTATGTCCACCTCTGAGTGTGTCTGTAAGTCTCTCTCTCTCTCTCTCTCTCTCTCTCTCTCTCTCTGTCTCTCTCTCTGTCTCTCTGTCTCTCTCTGTCTCTCTCTGTCTCTCTCTCTCCCGTTCTCTCTTACCGCCCCACTTGCTCCCTCTCTCTCCACCCTCTCTCCACCCCCTCTCTCCATCCCCTCTCTCTCTCACTCTCTGTGTGTCTCTCTCTCCTTCTCTCCAAGCCTGGATTAACATTATTTATCTATGTCTACCTCTGTGTGCAGGGTTGTCATTAGGAGGCGGCTGGCGGCCGATTTGACCGCCTCAAATAAAAAAAGAAGAAAAATGGTCAAGAGCATGCCCCCGAACCCCCCTAGCAATGCTTCGCACCTTCGGCGCTTGCATAGCCTAGCCTCCTCAAAAGTTAATTGAGCCTGCGCAAATTATTTCTAGTGACAACCCTGTGTGTGTGTGTCAGTCTGTCTGGGTCTCTCTTTCTCTGTCTCTCTCTCTCTTTCTCTCTTTCTCACTCGCTCTCTCTCCACCCTCTCTCCACCTTTCTCCCCAAGCCCGGATTAACATGAAGGGGGTAAGGGCCATGCCCCCCCCCCCATTATTTGTAGACTTTATTGTCTCAGAAGAGGGCTTGATCGCACACCTTTTGCTACTCAGGCCCCCAAAACATGCCTGAGGTACATTCGCTGTGTGTAAAGTATTTACTGTCACCCGCCAAACTAACAAACTAACAAACTTTATCGACACTGCTTGGTGGTGATGTAATATGACGGCATTACCCGAGGAGTTTCGAATGTTTGTCACCTTGCATCAAGGCACGTTGTAGATTTTTATTGTAATCCAAGCAGACGCTTTTCAGGTTATTACAAAATATTAAAAAGATGCAAACAAATTATTTTAGAACACTTTTTTAATACTTAAATAGATTTTTGTTTTTGAATAATAAAAATATATTAAGGCTTTGGTCACAACTTCTAGAATGATTCTGACATAAAATGAAGCAAAAGCAATAGTTGTCATATCAAAATAAACAAAAATAAAAAAGGAGCAAAAATTCTTAGTAATAACCCAGTGTTTACAGAAACTGGTATCAAGAGGAAAGAGCAAAATGTAAAAATATATTGCTGACTTCTTGCTTAATTATCACCATTTACTGTAGTTATCTTTCTTAAGCTTATACTGCACTAAGTGAGTTACATTAAACATGTATTAGTTGTTGCTGTTAAGTTTATTTTTATTTTTTATTTATTATTTTATTATACACACCGACACACTTATGTCCTACTGACAAAACTCAGTTTATGGTGGTGGTATCCCAGTAAAAGGTCTAGGTAGATCCACTGACACACTGCTGGAGTTCTCTCCCCTACTGGGACTCTGATGCATGCTGAGGGGATGGGGAGTTACAAGTTTGCAACTCGTATTACTCGGTGACCGGCAGCAATTTTAGTAAAGATTTTTTTGTCATACTTCAAATAAAACATGCACTGGAACATGATGCAAATTTTATGATGTGTACACAATCTCTTTCATTTTGGTCTTTGGGTAAAAGTTACAATATTTTCTGATAGTTCCTTTTGGTTTGGTCTACATCTAATATGCAAGCGCAGTCAATGAGAAAACAGAGCCAATAAGTGGAACTAAGCTGTATTTTATCTCCCAAATCGAAGTATGTTGTAGCCTGATTCAGGATACTTTTTTGTGAAGAATTTGAACCACAGTAACAACAAAGTAATGTTGCTTAAGGTTCATGTCTCGACCCTTAAGTTCCAGAGTAAATTTAATAAGCCCATTTAACATCCTAATTATTCAGATACACTTCGTAATGCATCTTTGACATTTTAGAAATGCATTTTTTTGGTGGGAGCATGCCCCCGTCACACCAAAAAAGGTACTAGTATGTCAAAGTCATCGCTTTGAAAAATGATGGGGTGGGAATTATCTGCCATCAGGTAAATGGGGGAGGGGGATTTTGCCCACCTATGAACATTTGCGAAAGGGGTTTTGTCCACCTATGCTAAATTGACTGGAAGGAATTTTGTCTGCCCAGTCCAGGTTGGTTCCCCCACCGACACACACACACACACACCATATCCCCAGCTAAAAAATTCTGGATCCTGACCTGCTCCCTATAAGTCTCTTCCTTCCACATCTTTCTGTCTTTGACTGGTTCATTTTCTCAATATTTCTGTCCATATCTCTGTCTTTCTTTCTCTGACCATCTATTGTGGTCACCATCTGTTTGACTCTGTATTTACCTTTCCCTTAGTTGTCATATTAAAGATGCTGCATATTGAATTCTTGAACTACAGATTGGGCTTCTTAAGATTTCAGGCCTATCACTTTTCATATTTCATGCCATGCATGAAATTTTGATGTAAATTAAATTCCATCAAATGATTTGAACCATATCACTGCCTGGTCTCATTTTCCACTATATGTCCGTCTGGTGCTTCTTGAGTAGCAGTATTATTAAAGGAAAGGTATGGATAGTTCAATGTACCCAATATAGGCGGACTAAGTTTCTTTCCTTAATATTGCACATGTTGCAACATTTTTTATTTGGTTTGCATGTTAAAACTGGTAATTATAATCATTATAAAATGAAGATTTTCTTAAGAAAACTTTGAGAGATTTGCTAGTTTATTTATTTATAGTAGGGATTTTGTCTGCTTAGATGAATTTAAAGGAGAGATTTTGTGCAACTTTGCAGAAATGAACAAAACTGTTTCCGCAGAGATTTTTTCATTCATGCATTTCACCCTTTGCCACTTCATACATTGATCTGTTTAATCTTGGTATCATACACTTGTCTGCCTATCACATGCTAATGAATCACGGTCTCATTATACACTTGTCTGCCTATCACATGCTAATGAATCTCGATCTCATTATACATTTGTCTGCCTATCACATGCTAATAAATCACGGTCTCATTATACACTTGTCTGTATATCACATGCTAATGAATCTTGGTCTCATTATACATTTGTCTGTCTATCACATGCTAATGAATCTTGGTCTCATTATACATTTGTCTGCCTATCACATGCTAATAAATCATGGTCTCATTATACACATGTCTGTCTATCACATGCTAATGAATCTTGGTCTCATTATACATTTGTCTGTCTATCACATGCTAATGAATCTTGGTCTCATTATACACTTGTCTGTCTATCACATGCTAATAAATCATGGTCTCATTATACACTTGTCTGTCTATCACATGCTAATGAATCTTGGTCTCATTATACATTTGTCTGCCTATCACATGCTAATGAATCACGGTCTCATTATACACTTGTCTGTCTATCACATGCTAATGAATCTTGGTCTCATTATACATTTGTCTGCCTATCACATGCTAATGAATCACGGTCTCATTATACACTTGTCTGTCTATCACATGCTAATGAATCTTGGTCTCATTATACATTTGTCTGTCTATAATATTGTTTTTAAATGTAGCAATTTTATTCTTTTCTCAACTTTCATGTTTATATGTCATCATTTGTATTTTTTATTATGGCAATGGACATTATGTTTATGTCTAATAAAATATTAAGTATTGAATTGAATCGTCTGTCTCATTTTTATGAATCTTGATATCAATATTCCACGTTTAAGGAGTTTATGTCACAGAATTTTGTAATTAGTACATGGGTCTCTAAATGCTTTTGTTCAGGAGAACGGCAAATATGTTGATGCCATATCTAACAAAAGATCATCTGCCAGTGAAAACATCACCTTTTTCATTCCAGGTAGATATGCTTAATTCATAAAAAGTTAGCCTCCACCAAGACCGATATAAGGTCATGTTCCTAAGGGCAAACAGGATGGGTTTCAAGGAGAAACCTCCCAATTCAAAAAACAAACAAAAATGTAATTGTCACCCATGGTTAAATAAATGGCATAATTGACTACCTCTGTCACATGAGAAATAGTTTTATATGTATTCCTTTGTAAAGGAGTGAAATATAAAAGGAGTTGAATGAACAGAATACTTAATTTTTTTGTTTTATTTGATATATTAAGGTTTGAGTTTTTCCAAATTTGGATGCAAAATAATCCCAATTATTAGGGTTTGGTCATTTTTCCAAAATGGTGAGAAAAAACTCTGAATTTTAGACCTCACAGCTCCTTAATATTACCTGGTTTGCGTTACCATCTGACCTAGGTTAGCTTGTAGCCTGCTAAATTTGTTCATAATCCATACTATTTTCTTAATTATTGGCTAAAAACAATATGTCAGGGTCAAATCCCAATTACTGAAGACTTTGCAGAAAATAGAGAAGATCCTGACCAGACAGCTCCCAGTACACTGATATTTACCATAAGACTCAGCCGTATTCTGCTTAAAAGCACATCTGAATGTCATATCAGTATAAAGGAAGCAACAAAGTGCCACATTTGTGAGAGCACTTGGAACGCCATGGTCTCTACCAGCTTTTTAGCAGTAAGTGATGATGATTTCAGAATGATGTAACATGAATGAAAAAGATAGCCCCACTGGCACAGTATTCACCGTCGACCTCCCTTGTACTAGTTTGGTGCCCTGTTTATCAATTTTTTAAGGCTTTCAAATGAAGTATGTTTATTTAATTTGTTTTATAATACAGAGTGCACTTAATGACTTCAGGTTAACAGCAGTTAGCAATTAATAGAAAATAGAAAAATGATGTCAGTTTGTGTGTGTGCGTGTGTGTGTGTGTATGTTTTGAATAAATTATTGTGTTGTTGTTTATACAATTGCATACTTACCTGCTTTGGGTAAAAATTATTCCATTGTTTTCATACGAAATCAATAGTGATGTGAATGGCAGTGATCCTGTTGAAGGGGTAAATGTGAGAACAAAAAACTCTGCTTAGAAGGAGGGCGGTGAGGGGTTGAAGAGTTAAAGGAGTATTGAGAACTCTATCAACTTGGCCGTGGTAGCCTTATGTTTAACAGCTCTAATAAACAATATGGAAATTACGGGGCAGTAGAAAAATTACGCCAAATTTAACTGATACGATAAGATTCCATTGGAGTAAGTACTGTACACCTCCCATATTCTAGTTCATGCTGCACAAATTCAGCCACAAAGGGTGATCCAGGATTTTGGTAGAGTTGCCCATTTGAAACTCCTTTGACTGTTTAGTTTTCCACCATGTGGTTCAAGTCCTGTATGGGGTGAAGGACTCAATGTGGGATGGCCTTCCAGCAGATCTGTTGGGGGTTCTACCTAGACAATTGTTTGGGGTCTTTATCTACCAAATTAGCTGCACCTTGCAATCAGAATCCTTTCTAATCATAATTAGTTGCAATGTATTTAAAAACCAACATTACTAACAGGCATGGTCTTACATCATTTGTTTGATTATTTGTTTGTTATTATTTTCAAAAAATTTAGGATGTGTGTTTAGACAAAGATTTGAAGATTACAAGATGATACTCCAAAAATATACACTATATCAAACTTATAATGGATGTAGAATAAGCTTTTAAGTAAAACTTGATTTTAAAAGTTTTATTATTTATTGTACATACTTTGAACAGTATATAAAGATTATTCTTTTAAATATTTATTGTGGTGACGTGACATGTCAACAGATGAATCTGTATTTGTCCCTATGCTGCAACCAAAGAAAGGTGACTGGCTTGCCGAACACAAGGAGCGAGGACAAACCTACAAGAAGTATATCTGTGGTATGTTGGGTTGGTTAATTTTTGGCGCACTTTTACAATAGGCTGTTTCTCAACTGTTGGTCAAGTTTAATAAACTGTTTAAATATGCAGCATATATTATAAAGAGCATGGTGAAAAGTTGTCCCATTTTACATAAATGAACTCAAGTATTTTATTTATGATACTTTTTGTTCCAACTTGATCTAAGGTTGAATAGAAACTGAAACTGTTAAAGGTGGAGGAGTTGTTTATCTTTATTTTTCAAATATACAAAATGGTTTTATATATTTTTACCATTTTTTGTTCTCAACTACATCCTGTCTCTCTTATCTAATTGTAAGTGTTCACTGTGTATGTGATGTTTCAAAAGCTGTTCAAAACAGATGATGATCTCTAACATCATGACTTTATTGTCTGTTTAAACATACTTAATTAATGGTATTCATGGTTATAAATGATTGTCAGATAAATACACAAAAAATAACTCAAGATCAGTAAGAGTTACTACCCATACTGGCATCTTTCATGTTGGAGGTTTAATGGCTATAGCGTCATTAGATACAATGGTTTCACAATCATAATTCATGTGCACTTAAACCTTTTAATGTAATCTCCAATGATTTCTAGTCTGAACTATAACCACACCAATGCCCCTCATTAACAGAAATACCCTTACTTGTGATGTGTTAATGTTGCCAATGTCCATTGTTGCCTTTATTGGGTTATTGAATGCTTAGGTGCAGAACTTGTATCCATGGACTTATGTTTTACTTTACCATAGTAACTTAATATTTTCAATAGCTTATTAACTGTTACAGAAAAGTGTCCAAAGAACATAAACGCCCCACTGAGAAATTGCAAAAGAAACTACTTCATATAATGATAACCATTATTTAATTGTGTCATGGTGTATTCTCTTTACTGTCATTATATTTCAACAATTGTTGCAGAAGGAGTCACATGCACAAGATTGTGAACACAGAAGAACTGACGCATACATTGAAATTTTCAACATTTCTTAACAAGATAGGCTAAGAGATACATCTAATAATATTTTGCAGCCCCTAGCTGCCCGTCGCGGTCCCAAAGCACCCTGTACATCCTGCCTATAAGCTTTCAGGAAGAGCCGATACCTGCAAATATCCTTGAGCCTCTGGTTAGATATGCTGCCATCTTCTTCGGCATGCCTGTTAAACTCTTGCCAGAAAAATGTCTGAAAGGAGAGGTAGCTGACCGACTAAACCATGGCGTGTACCAAGTGCATGCAGGCGAGATCTTGAATGTTATTAAGAAACTTGTTCCCCGGGATGCATTTGGTGTTGCCGCAACTCTGTGTGATCTCTATCCACGGGATGAGTGGAATTTTGTGTTTGGTCTGGCACTGTCTGGGGGTCGATGTGGGGTGTACTCCCTTGCCAGATACCTTTGGAGACAGCAAACATTCTCATATAGACCTTAAAGTGTAAGTAGTAACTTACCCTTGCTTCATTTTTCTGTAATTTCATAACTGTGTTTACAAGAGATTTGGAAATTTCAGCAACCTAAATATATCTATAAATGTACATGTAGTTCATAACCACTATTGTAATTACTTCCCAGTGATGTCAGCTTTCAATCAAAGTTTAACATAATGAAAGATTAAAATATCATAATGTCTTTTCTTTTTATCTGTTGCAAATTGCTAGCTCTAACTACCTGTATTCCTTTTGTTCATAAGAAAGCATTACTCTTTTAATCACATTGTGTTACCTCTATTACCGGTAGATATGTGCTTACTGCAGCAAAATTATGAATGAAAAATTAATGTTAATTTTTTAGCTATTGAGAACTATGCTTAATCATATTTTATGAAAAATTACAAATTTCAGTTTTTAATGATCAAATGAAGAAATAAGAATATTCCTTAAATTAAATATATGTTACCACAAGGGAGATAACTAATATTATTTTTAATTTGTTACCGCAAGGGAGATAACTAATACATATATTTATTTTAATTCCTAGTGATTCCATCCCTACGGTCCTAGAGCGGGCATGTAAAACCATGTGTCATGAGATTGGCCACATGTTTGCCATACAGCACTGCATCTTCTACTCCTGCCTTATGAATGGTTTAAACCATTTAGAGGAGTCGGACTCAAGACCCAACTTCCTGTGTCCCGTCTGTCTCCGGAAAGTCCACTATGCATGTAAATTTGACATCGTAGCAAGATACCAGGGCATGAAAACTTTCTGGGAGGAACATGCGATTCAGAAGAATGTTGACTGGGTTGAACGAAGATTGAGAACCTTGTCCAATACAAGTTGATTGAGGATTGTAGATTCTACTGCCTATTTGTGTATCAGAGTATCAGGGAAGATTTGAATAACTTAATGTGTTAAGATGATTTGATGAAGAATATAATAAACAACATGAACGATAAGTTATAAAACAATATAACAATACAATTTATTAAAGTTACCTTAAATACAGTTGGATCATGATACTTTAGATCCCAATTTAACGAATGTATGAGCTCTAACAAATAGATAACAAATGAAGTCCCTTTAAGCAATAATTTATTAATTGGGTTGCAATTTATTAATATGGATGTACGTACTGGTTATTGTATTTTCACACCTCGGTGGTCACGGCTAGACTGGTAACTGCATGGAGTTGCCTCGACTGGTCACTGCATGGGGTTGCCTAGACTGGTAACTGCATGGGGTTGCCTAGACTGGTAACTGCATGGGGTTGCCTAGACTGGTAACTGCATGGGGTTGCCTCGGCTGGTCACTGCATGGGGTTGCCTAGACTGGTAACTGCATGGGGTTGCCTAGACTGGTCACTGCATGGGGTTGCCAAGACTGGTAACTGCATGGGGTTGCCTAGACTGGTCACTGCATAGGGTTGCCTAGACTGGTCACTGCATGGGGTTGCCTCGGTATTAAGTAAAATAGGTTAAGACTTAAGACTAGAAAAATTACCTTGCAAATTAAAATCTATCGTTTAAGCTTGATGGTAAGACAAAAGACTTTAAAAATGGATATTAATTCACTTAAAACATCTATTGTTTTGCATTTAATTCCATCCTAACTGAATAATAATAGCATGGTTTTGAAACTTTGACAATGGAAGAATCATTTAGGGCACAATAATGGCATGTTCAAGGCAGTCATTAAGTTAAGATTGTTTTAATTCCACAATTTAACAAAAAATTTTGCCAGTTTGATAGATTTGTAGTTTTTCAACTGGACTGGACTTGCTATATTGAAAAAATAATATTACTACAATAAGGTTTTTAATTTACAACCAATACCAATAAAATATTCTTTGCTTAGAAAATTGGCATTAAAGAGCTTTTTTTTTTTGTCTTGAAATAAGACATAATCATAAAAGTTGAATTTTAAGTACTTTTTTGAAAATTGACACTTAAAACACAACAAATCTTCTGATATTAAATATGTTAAATCATCTCTGTGCCTTTTTGTAACTGAAGTATTCACAATAAAAACATGATCAATTATCATTTTCTTGTCAAACATTTCTACTGTTCATCTAGTGGTTTTGACAAGGGTCAACATTTCTACTGTTCGTCTAGTGGTTTTGACAAGGGTCAACATTTTGTTGATATTTATGACAATATTACCCGGTATGTAGGGTGGGCATTGAGGTATGACCACGGTATGTAGGGTGGGCATTGAGGTGTGACCCCGGTATGTAGGGTGGGCATTGAGGTGTGACCCCGGTATGTAGGGTGGGCATTGAGGTGTGACCCCGGTATGTAGGGTGGGCATTGAGGTGTGACCTTTGACTGATTTGTTTCTGCACTATATTAAATAAATTATATGAATAGGAAATTTTTTCACTAAAAAAAAGAAAACAGGACTCTCTGAGAACATTTTAAAGTAAATCCAAAACTTGTTCATATTTATTAGCAACATCTGACATATAGCTAAGACTAGGTATTTGGTCATGGTAATGTTTGTCAAAATATTATGTTCCCCAATTGGATGGTTAAAATGTTTGTTGGGATAGACTAGGTCAACAAACTTGCAATAAGCAGCTAAATACCAAAGTTTTTATGGATGTAATTTATAATTTAAATATATGTGGAAATTCTCATGGGACCTTTTCTTATTTTCCTATGTTTGTTTGCAATATGTAATATGTAACATGGAGACTCATTTGTCACTTTATGTTTGTGAAAAATTCTATACGTAGTGTTATCATTTTAGGACTAAAACAACATGCTTTTGTTATTTAATTATTGAAGATTATTGATTTGTTGTATTTTAAAATATCTCATTTATTGTTCTCGGTTAGACAAGTGTCCCTGTTGACCGAGTAAAATGTAGTGATTTTTTTCAAATTCATTTAAAAACCACCCAAATAAATCTGTTATTTAACTGTTCATAAAACTTTAAAATATTATATCAATATTCAAATGTCTTCATTTATAAAGAGAAATATTCTCAACTTTTGTTTTTTTAGATTTGAAATATTGGCTAGAAGACATACTTATTCTGTAACATATCTATATAAACATGATAAAACAATTGCATGTTGTTTGATTCTTATAAAAGCTACCAGTGTGTATACATGTAGCTAGAATTCACTGTATTTTGAATTGATTTGTATAGCAACTTTCAAATAAAACTTATTCATTTATAAAACGTTTTACTGGGACCTTTAAATGTAACCAAAACTTGTAAGCCATTGAAAGAATGTGAATCAAACTGTTAGGTATAATCTGTAATTGTTTACAAAACAGTGTTCAGTATTACCAATGGATCCCAATGCTACATTGATATTAGGCTAGTAGTTAAAATGTATAAAATATTTTGTGTTTTGTTTATTGTCAAATCACACTAATATAGTTCTGGTCACAGTGGCAACATCATGGCAATTAATCGCTGGAGTGAGACCCCAGACAAATATAATTATGGGTAGAGCCACGGGTGCTCTGCAGGTCAACTGAAAGTCCTCCCCACTTCAAAGATCTTGCCACAACCAGGTCTTGTACTCACATGGTGAGGGGAACATTGCATATTCTACATTATATTATGTACTGTTGTAGCACTGGGGAACATTACTAATTCTACATTATATCAAGTACTGTCGAAGCACCGGGGAACATTGCATATTCTACATTAATCATGTACTGTTGAAGCACCGGGGAACATTACTAATTCTACATTATTCATGTACTGCTGAAGCACCGGGGAACATTGCATATTCTACATTATTCATGTACTGTTGAAGCACCGGGGAACATTGCATATTCTACATTAATCATGTACTGTCGAAGCACCGGGGAACATTACTAATTCTACTTTATATCAAGTACTGTCGAAGCACCGGGGAACATTACTAATTCTACAATATATCTTGTACTGTCGAAATACTGGGGAACATTACTAATTCTATATTATATCATGTACTGTCGAAGCACCGGGGACCGCGCACCGGGGAACATTACTAATTCTATATTATATCATGTACTGTCGAAGCACCGGGGAACATTACTAATTCTATATTATATCTGGTACTGTCGAAGCACCAGGAAACATTACTAATTCTATATTATATCTGGTACTGTCGAAGCACCGGGGAACATTACTAATTCTACATTATATCTGGTACTGTCGAAACAATGGGGTACATTAATAATTCTATATTATATCATGTACTGTCCAAGCACCGGGGAACATTACTAATTCTACATTATATCAAGTACTGTCGAAGCACCGGGGAATATTACTAATTCTACATTATTCATGTACTGTTGAAGCACCGGGGAACATTACTAATTCTACATTATTCATGTACTGTTGAAGCGCCGGGGAACATTACTAATTCTACATTATTCATGTACTGTTGAAGCGCCGGGGAATATTACTCATTCTACATTATATTATGTACTGTCGTAGCACTGGGGAACATTACTAATTCTACATTATATCATGTACTGTTGAAGCACCGGGGAACATTACTAATTCTACATTATATCAAGTACTGTCGAAGCACCGGGGAACATTACTAATTCTACAATATATCTGGTACTGTCGAAGCACTGGGGAACATTACTAATTCTATATTATATCATGTACTGTCGAAGCACCGGGGACCGCGCACCGGGGAACATTACTAATTCTATATTATATCATGTACTGTCGAAGCACCGGGGAACATTACTAATTCTATATTATATCTGGTACTGTCGAAGCACCGGGGAACATTACTAATTCTATATTATATCATGTACTGTCGAAGCACCGGGGAACATTACTAATTCTACATTATACCTGGTACTGTCGAAACAATGGGGAACATAATAATTATATATTATATCATGTACTGTCCAAGCACCGGGGAACATTACTAATTCTACATTATATCTGGTACTGTCGAAACACTGGGGAACATTACTAATTCTATATTATATCATGTACTGTCGAAGCACTGGGGAACATTACTAACTCTACATTATATCTGGTACTGTCGAAACACCGGGGAACATTACTAATTCTATATTAAGTCATGTACTGTCGAAGCACCGGGGAACATTACTAATTCTACATTATATCTGGTACTGTTGAAACACTGGGGAACATTACTAATTCTACATTATATCTGATACTGTCGAAGCAACGGGGAATATTAATAATTCTACATTATATCATGTACTGTTGAAGCACCGGGGAACATTACTAATTCTACAATATATCTGGTACTGTCGAAACACTGGGGAACATTAATAATTCTATATTATATCATGTACTGTCGGAATACTGGGGAACATTACTAATTCTACATAATATCGTGTACTGTCGAAACACCGGGGAATACTACTAATTCTACATTATATTATGTACTGTCGAAGCACCGGGGAACATTACTAATTCTACATTATATCTGGTACTGTCGAAGCACCGGGGAACATTAATAATTCTACATTATATCATGTACTGTCGAAACACCAGGGAACATTACTTATTCTACATTATATCATGTACTGTCGAAGCACCGGGGAATGTTACTAAATCTACATTATATCATGTACTGTCGAAGCACCGGGGAATGTAACTAATTCTACATTATATCATGTACTGTCGAAGCACCGGGAAATGTAACTAATTCTATATTATATCATGTACTGTTGAAGCACCGGGGAACATTACTTATTCTATATTATATCATGTACTGTCGAAGCACCGGGGAACATTACTAATTCTACATTACATCTGGTACTGTTGAAGCACCGGGGAACATTACTAATTCTACATTATATCTGGTACTGTCGAAGCACCGGGGAACATTACTTATTCTACATTATATCTGGTACTGTCGAAGCACCGGGGAACATTACTAATTCTACATTATGTTATGTACTGTCGAAGCACTGGGGAACATTACTAATTGTATATTATATCATGAACTGTCGAAGCACCGGGGAACA
The DNA here is from genome assembly GCA_007844125.1 of Sinonovacula constricta. Lineage (NCBI taxonomy): Eukaryota > Metazoa > Mollusca > Bivalvia > Cardiida > Solecurtidae > Sinonovacula > Sinonovacula constricta. The sequence goes on along the minus strand of CM017560.1, from coordinate 63,631,554 downwards.
TTACTAATTCTACATTATATCATGTACTTTCGAAGCACCGGGGAACATTACTAATTCTATAATATATTATGTACTGTCGAAACACTGGGGAACATTACTAATTCTATATTATATCATGTACTGTTGAAGCACCGGGGAACATTACTAATTCTACATTATATCATGTACTGTCGAAGCACCGGGGAACATTACTAATTCTATTTTATATTATGTACTGTCGAAACACTGGGGAACATTACTAATTCTATATTATATCATGTACTGTTGAAGCACTGGGGAACATTACTAATTCTATATTATATTATGTACTGTTGAAGCACCGGCGAATGTTACTAATTCTACATTATATCTGGTACTGTCGAAGCACCGGGGAACATTACTAATTCTATATTATATCATGTACTGTCGAAGCACCGGGGAACATTACTAATTCTATATTATATTATGTACTGTTGAAGCACCGGCGAATGTTACTAATTCTACATTATATCTGGTACTGTCGAAGCACCGGGGAACATTACTAATTCTATATTATATCATGTACTGTCGAAGCACCGGGGAACATTACTAATTCTATATTATATTATGTACAGTCGAAGCACCGGGGAACATTACTAATTCTACATTATATTATGTACTGTCGAAGCACTGGGGAACATTACTAAGTCTACATTATATTATGTACATTATCAATTCTACATTATATCATGTACTGTTGAAGTACCAGGGCACATTACTAATTCTACATTATATCTGGTACTGTTGAAGCACCGGGGAACATTACTAATTCTACATTATATCTGGTACTGTCGAAGCACCGGGGAACATTACTAATTCTATATTATATTATGTACTGTCGAAACACTGGGGAACATTACTAATTCTATATTATATCATGTACTGTTGAAGCACCGGGGAACATTACTAATTCTATATTATATCATGTACTGTTGAAGTACCAGGGAACATTACTAATTCTACATTATATCATGTACTGTTGAAGTGCCAGGGAACATTACTAATTCTACATTATATCATGTACTATTGAAGTGCCAGGGAACATTACTAATTCTACATTATATCTGGTACTGTCGAAACACCGGGGAACATTACTAATTCTATATTATATTATGTACTGTCGAAACACCAGGGAACATTACTAATTCTACATTATATCATGTACTGTCGAAATACCGGGGAATACTACTAATTCTACATTATATTATGTACTGTCGAAGCACCGGGGAACATTACTAATTCTACATTATATCTGGTACTGTCGAAGCACCGGGGAACATTAATAATTCTACATTATATCATGTACTGTCGAAACACCAGGGAACATTACTTATTCTACATTATATCATGTACTGTCGAAGCACCGGGGAATGTTACTAAATCTACATTATATCATGTACTGTCGAAGCACCGGGGAATGTAACTAATTCTACATTATATCATGTACTGTCGAAGGACCGGGGAATGTAACTAATTCTATATTATATCATGTACTGTCGAAGCACCGGGGAACATTACTTATTCTATATTATATCATGTACTGTCGAAGCACCGGGGAACATTACTAATTCTACATTATATCTGGTACTGTTGAAGCACCGGGGAACATTACTAATTCTACATTATATCTGGTACTGTCGAAGCACCGGGGAACATTACTTATTCTACATTATATCTGGTACTGTCGAAGCACCGGGGAACATTACTAATTCTATATTATGTTATGTACTGTCGAAGCACTGGGGAACATTACTAATTGTATATTATATCATGTACTGTCGAAGCACCGGGGAACATTACTAATTCTACATTATATCATGTACTGTCGAAGCATCGGGGAACATTACTAATTCTATATTATATTATGTACTGTTGAAGCACCGGCGAATGTTACTAATTCTACATTATATCATGTACTGTTGAAGCACCGGCGAATGTTACTAATTCTACATTATATCTGGTACTGTCGAAACAATGGGGTACATTAATAATTCTATATTATATCATGTACTGTCCAAGCACCGGGGAACATTACTAATTCTACATTATATCAAGTACTGTCGAAGCACCGGGGAATATTACTAATTCTACATTATATTATGTACTGTCGAAGCACCGGGGAACATTACTAATTCTACATTATATCTGGTACTGTCGAAGCACCGGGGAACATTAATAATTCTACATTATATCATGTACTGTCGAAACACCAGGGAACATTACTTATTCTACATTATATCATGTACTGTTGAAGCACCGGGGAACATTACTAATTCTACATTATTCATGTACTGTTGAAGCGCCGGGGAACATTACTAATTCTACATTATTCATGTACTGTTGAAGCGCCGGGGAACATTACTAATTCTACATTATATTATGTACTGTCGTAGCACTGGGGAACATTACTAATTCTACATTATATCATGTACTGTTGAAGCACCGGGGAACATTACTAATTCTACATTATATCAAGTACTGTCGAAGCACCGGGGAACATTACTAATTCTACAATATATCTGGTACTGTCGAAGCACTGGGGAACATTACTAATTCTATATTATATCATGTACTGTCGAAGCACCGGGGACCGCGCACCGGGGAACATTACTAATTCTATATTATATCATGTACTGTCGAAGCACCGGGGAACATTACTAATTCTATATTATATCTGGTACTGTCGAAGCACCGGGGAACATTACTAATTCTATATTATATCATGTACTGTCGAAGCACCGGGGAACATTACTAATTCTACATTATACCTGGTACTGTCGAAACAATGGGGAACATAATAATTATATATTATATCATGTACTGTCCAAGCACCGGGGAACATTACTAATTCTACATTATATCTGGTACTGTCGAAACACTGGGGAACATTACTAATTCTATATTATATCATGTACTGTCGAAGCACTGGGGAACATTACTAACTCTACATTATATCTGGTACTGTCGAAACAACGGGGAACATTACTAATTCTATATTAAATCATGTACTGTCGAAGCACCGGGGAACATTACTAATTCTACATTATATCTGGTACTGTTGAAACACTGGGGAACATTACTAATTCTACATTATATCTGGTACTGTCGAAGCATCGGGGAATATTAATAATTCTACATTATATCATGTACTGTTGAAGCACCGGGGAACATTACTAATTCTACAATATATCTGGTACTGTCGAAACACTGGGGAACATTAATAATTCTATATTATATCATGTACTGTCGGAATACTGGGGAACATTACTAATTCTACATAATATCGTGTACTGTCGAAACACCGGGGAATACTACTAATTCTACATTATATTATGTACTGTCGAAGCACCGGGGAACATTACTAATTCTACATTATATCTGGTACTGTCGAAGCACCGGGGAACATTAATAATTCTACATTATATCATGTACTGTCGAAACACCAGGGAACATTACTTATTCTACATTATATCATGTACTGTCGAAGCACCGGGGAATGTTACTAAATCTACATTATATCATGTACTGTCGAAGCACCGGGGAATGTAACTAATTCTACATTATATCATGTACTGTCGAAGCACCGGGAAATGTAACTAATTCTATATTATATCATGTACTGTTGAAGCACCGGGGAACATTACTTATTCTATATTATATCATGTACTGTCGAAGCACCGGGGAACATTACTAATTCTACATTATATCTGGTACTGTTGAAGCACCGGGGAACATTACTAATTCTACATTATATCTGGTACTGTCGAAGCACCGGGGAACATTACTTATTCTACATTATATCTGGTACTGTCGAAGCACCGGGGAACATTACTAATTCTACATTATGTTATGTACTGTCGAAGCACTGGGGAACATTACTAATTGTATATTATATCATGTACTGTCGAAGCACCGGGGAACATTACTAATTCTACATTATATCATGTACTTTCGAAGCACCGGGGAACATTACTAATTCTATAATATATTATGTACTGTCGAAACACTGGGGAACATTACTAATTCTATATTATATCATGTACTGTTGAAGCACCGGGGAACATTACTAATTCTACATTATATTATGTACTGTCGAAGCACCGGGGAACATTACTAATTCTATATTATATTATGTACTGTCGAAACACTGGGGAACATTACTAATTCTATATTATATCATGTACTGTTGAAGCACTGGGGAACATTACTAATTCTATATTATATTATGTACTGTTGAAGCACCGGCGAATGTTACTAATTCTACATTATATCATGTACTGTTGAAGCACCGGCGACTGTTACTAATTCTACATTATATCTGGTACTGTCGAAGCACCGGGGAACATTACTAATTCTATATTATATCATGTACTGTCGAAGCACCGGGGAACATTACTAATTCTATATTATATTATGTACTGTTGAAGCACCGGCGAATGTTACTAATTCTACATTATATCTGGTACTGTCGAAGCACCGGGGAACATTACTAATTCTATATTATATCATGTACTGTCGAAGCACCGGGGAACATTACTAATTCTATATTATATTATGTACTGTCGAAGCACCGGGGAACATTACTAATTCTACATTATATTATGTACTGTCGAAGCACTGGGGAACATTACTAAGTCTACATTATATTATGTACATTATCAATTCTACATTATATCATGTACTGTTGAAGTACCAGGGCACATTACTAATTCTACATTATATCTGGTACTGTTGAAGCACCGGGGAACATTACTAATTCTACATTATATCTGGTACTGTCGAAGCACCGGGGAACATTACTAATTCTATATTATATTATGTACTGTCGAAACACTGGGGAACATTACTAATTCTATATTATATCATGTACTGTTGAAGCACCGGGGAACATTACTAATTCTATATTATATCATGTACTGTTGAAGTACCAGGGAACATTACTAATTCTACATTATATCATGTACTGTTGAAGTGCCAGGGAACATTACTAATTCTACATTATATCATGTACTATTGAAGTGCCAGGGAACATTACTAATTCTACATTATATCTGGTACTGTCGAAACACCGGGGAACATTACTAATTCTATATTATATTATGTACTGTCGAAACACCAGGGAACATTACTAATTCTACATTATATCATGTACTGTCGAAATACCGGGGAATACTACTAATTCTACATTATATTATGTACTGTCGAAGCACCGGGGAACATTACTAATTCTACATTATATCTGGTACTGTCGAAGCACCGGGGAACATTAATAATTCTACATTATATCATGTACTGTCGAAACACCAGGGAACATTACTTATTCTACATTATATCATGTACTGTCGAAGCACCGGGGAATGTTACTAAATCTACATTATATCATGTACTGTCGAAGGACCGGGGAATGTAACTAATTCTATATTATATCATGTACTGTCGAAGCACCGGGGAACATTACTTATTCTATATTATATCATGTACTGTCGAAGCACCGGGGAACATTACTAATTCTACATTATATCTGGTACTGTTGAAGCACCGGGGAACATTACTAATTCTACATTATATCTGGTACTGTCGAAGCACCGGGGAACATTACTTATTCTACATTATATCTGGTACTGTCGAAGCACCGGGGAACATTACTAATTCTATATTATGTTATGTACTGTCGAAGCACTGGGGAACATTACTAATTGTATATCATACCATGTACTGTCGAAGCACCGGGGAACATTACTAATTCTACATTATATCATGTACTGTCGAAGCATCGGGGAACATTACTAATTCTATATTATATTATGTACTGTTGAAGCACCGGCGAATGTTACTAATTCTACATTATATCATGTACTGTTGAAGCACCGGCGAATGTTACTAATTCTACATTATATCTGGTACTGTCGAAGCTCCTGGGAACATTACTAATTCTATATTATATCATGTACTGTCGAAGCACCGGGGAACATTACTAATTCTATATTATATTATGTACTGTCGAAGCACCGGGGAACATTACTAATTCTATATTATATTATGTACTGTCGAAGCACTGGGGAACATTACTAAGTCTACATTATATTATGTACATTATCAATTCTACATTATATCATGTACTGTTGAAGTACTAGGGCACATTACTAATTCTACATTATATCTGGTACTGTTGAAGCACCGGGGAACATTACTAATTCTACATTATATCTGGTACTGTCGAAGCACCGGGGAACATTACTAATTCTATATTATATTATGTACTGTCGAAACACTGAGGAACATTACTAATTCTATATTATATCATGTACTGTTGAAGCACCGGGGAACATTACTAATTCTATATTATATCATGTACTGTTGAAGTACCAGGGAACATTACTAATTCTACATTATATCATGTACTGTTGAAGTGCCAGGGAACATTACTAATACCACATTATATCATGTACTGTTGAAGTGCCAGGGAACATTACTAATTCTACATTATATCTGGTACTGTCGAAACACCGGGGAACATTACTAATTCTATATTATATTATGTACTGTCGAAACACCAGGGAACATTACTAATTCTACATTATATCATGTACTGTCTAAGCACAGGGGAACATTACTCATTCTACATTATATTATGTACTGTCGAAGCACCGGGGAACAATTTTCTGCTGTAACAGGTAGTGCTTAAATGTGTGGTCAATGTTTTATGTTTAAGAGATAATTGCTGAACACTTTCGGGACTTTGCTTAAACAATTTTACAAATAAAAATGTCAAAAAAACAATTTTGTTTTAGCCAATTGGAGGAATTTCCTTTTTTTTGAAAGTGTCCTATTCAAAAATTTAAGTTTTCTGGGGGGGGGGGGGGGGGGGGGGGGGGGGGGGGGTGGTTATGTCCAGAGTGCTACAGAATGGTTTTCACCCAGTCAAAATTAAATGTGATCTTAAGTTTGAATATGCACAAAAATTATACTTTTCATTAAACGTTTATGAAGTAGTTGTTTCATAATTTACTTACATATGACAAGTTATTAACATCTCTTATGTATACTTAATATGTCTGTATTATTGAGCAACATGTTTTGTTTAGATAATACATCGCAGCAACCAGTTGTCACCATTACAGCGTCGTCCAGCTAGTTTCTTGAAGATGCCAAACAAATGTCTGGGTAGAACCACCCGCGCATCGCAGATCAGCTGGAAGACTTTCCCACATTAATTTCTTTCTCCTTTGTGAGAGGATAAGGGGTCAGAGAAGTTACAATTTTATGACTCTACCACTACACCACAAGCGCCCCCCAGTATAAGTATAAAGTAATAAGGTTGTAAATTGTTCCATAGGGAACTATGGAATACTATTTTAATTTTTTTATAAAAACGCGCGCACTCAATTTTTCGGCAAATTGCCTTTTCCAATAGTAAAACACAAACAACTGTCAGCACCCATGAAGGTTTGCAAATATGGAAAGACAGCAATTGTTAGTGTTCAACTCTTGAAAAAGGCAATTTGCTGAAAAATTGAGTGAGAACGTTTTTAGAAGAAAGAAAAAGTAATAGGGGTTAACTTATGTTCTTACATGAGGATTTTTAAGCTAATTAATATGAGAGATTATGTCACAGAACAAAATCATAAGCACAACTTTGTTTGTTAGAACTTTAACAGAAGGTAGTGCCTGCAAATGGAGACAGGAATTTTCTGCTGAAAATGGCCCAGGTAGTAAATAACTCGTAAGATGTTGACTTTTAGTGACTTTTCAGAATTGATAATAAACACTATTTGATTTTAAGACCTTACTATTACAGCTCTGTAATACACAGTATTTGATTCTAAGGCCTTATCTAAACATCTGTGTAATACACACTAATTGATTCTAAGGCCTTCTCTAATCATCTGTGTAATACACAGTATTTGATTCTAAGGCCTTATCTAAACACCTGTGTAATACACACTAATTGATTCTAAGGCCTTATCTAAACATCTGTGTAATACACACTAATTGATTCTAAGGCCTTATCTAAACATCTGTGTAATACATACTAATTGATTCTAAGGCCTTATCTAAACATCTGTGTAATACATACTAATTGATTCTAAGGCCTTATATAAACACCTGTGTAATACACACTAATTGATTCTAAGGCCTTATCTAAACATCTGTGTAATACATACTAATTGATTCTAAGGCCTTATATAAACATCTGTGTAATACACACTAATTGATTCTAAGGCCTTATCTAAACATCTGTGTAATACATACTAATTGATTCTAAGGCCTTATCTAAACATCTGTATAATACATACTAATTGATTCTAAGGCCTTATATAAACACCTGTGTAATACACACTAATTGATTCTAAGGCCTTAAATAAACACCTGTGTAATACACACTAATTGATTCTAAGGCCTTATCTAAACACCTGTGTAATACATACTAATTGATTCTAAGGCCTTATCTAAACATCTGTATAATACACAGTATTTGATTCTAAGACCTTATATAAACACCTGTGTAATACATACTAATTGATTCTAAGGCCTTATATAAACACCTGTGTAATACACACTATTTGATTCTAAGGCCTTATATAAACACCTGTGTAATACACACTTATTGATTCTAAGGCCTTATATAAACATCTGTGTAATACACAGCATTTGATTCTAATGCCTTATCTAATCATCTCTGTAATACACACTAATTGATTCTAAGGCCTTATCTAAACATCTGTATAATACACACTAATTGATTCTAAGGCCTTATCTAAACATCTGTGTTATACACAGTATTTGATTCTAATGCCTTATATAAAAATCTGTGTTATACATACTAATTGATTCTAAGGCCTTATTTAGACATCTGTATAATACACAGTATTTGATTCTAAGACCTTATCTAAACATCTCTGTAATACACAGTATTTGATTCTAAGGCCTTATCTAAACATCTGTGTAATACACAGTATTTGATTCTAAGGCCTTATCTAAACATCTGTATAATACACACTAATTGATTCTAAGGCCTTATCTAAACATCTGTGTAATACACACTAACTGATTCTAAGGCCTTAACTAAACATCTGTATAATACACACTAATTGATTCTAAGGCCTTATATAAACATCTGTATAATACACACTAATTGATTCTAAGGCCTTATCTAAACATCTGTATAATACACACTAATTGATTCTGAGGCCTTATATAAACACCTGTGTAATACATACTAATTGATTCTAAGGCCTTATATAAACACCTGTGTAATACTCACTATTTGATTCTAAGGCCTTATATAAACATCTGTGTAATACACAGTATTTGATTCTAAGGCCTTATCTAAACATCTGTGTGATACACACTAATTGATTCTAAGGCCTTATCTAAACATCTGTGTGATACACACTAATTGATTCTAAGGCCTTATATAAACATCTGTGTAATACACACTAATTGATTCTAAGGCCTTATATAAACATCTCAGCAATACACAGTATTTGATTCTAAGGCCTTATCTAAACATCTGTGTGATACACACTAATTGATTCTAAGGCCTTATATAAACATCTGTGTAATACACACTAATTGATTCTAAGGCCTTATCTAAACACCTGTGTGATACACACTAATTGATTCTAAGGCCTTATATAAACACCTGTGTAATACTCACTATTTGATTCTAAGGCCTTATATAAACATCTGTGTGATACACACTATTTGATTCTAAGGCCTTATATAAACACCTGTGTAATACTCACTATTTGATTCTAAGGCCTTATATAAACACCTGTGTAATACACACTTATTGATTCTAAGGCCTTATATAAACATCTGTGTGATACACACTATTTGATTCTAAGGTCTTATCTAAACATCTGTATAATACACACTAATTGATTCTAAGGCCTTATCTAAACATCTGTATAATACATACTAAATGATTCTAAGGCCTTACCTAAAAATCTGTATAGAACACAGTGTTTGATTCTAAGGCCTTATCTAATCATCTCTGTAATACACAATAATTGATTCTAAGGCCTTATCTTAATACTTTGTAATACACAGTATTTCATTCTAAGGCCTTACCTAAAAATCTGTATAGAACACAGTGTTTGATTCTAATGCCTTATCTAAACATCTCAGCAATACACAGTATTTGATTCTAAGGTCTTATCTAAACATCTGTATAATACACACTAATTGATTCTAAGGCCTTATCTAAACATCTCAGCAATACACAGTATTTGATTCTAAGGTCTTATCTAAACATCTGTATAATACACACTAATTGATTCTAAGACCTTATCTAAACATCTCAGCAATACACAGTATTTGATTCTAAGGCCTTATCTAAACATCTGTATAATACACACTAATTGATTCTAAGACCTTATCTAAACATCTCAGCAATACACAGTATTTGATTCTAAGGTCTTATCTAAACATCTGTGTAATACACAGTATTTGATTCTAAGACCTTATCTAAACATCTTAGCAATACACAGTATGTTTCCTTTTAACAAATATGTATAGTTTATTGCGTCACATTCCCTGTACAAGGCACAAGGGTCTGTCAATTATATCCTATTTTCAGTGTAATTTTCTGTGACTTTACTGTTACTGACGTCTGTTGTTGACCGGCTATTACTCTATGTCAACCTCTAGCTTGGGTATTGTTGCTGCGTTTTTTCATTAGCTATTTTTATGTTGTTTGCAAACATGTATAGATACTTGCGTCACATTCCTTGTATAGGACACAGGGACCATTAAAATATACCGGACTTTTATGATAACTTTCTTTTTCTTCATTTTAACTGACGTCTGTTTTCAATCAGAGATATGCTTATGTCATCCCCAAGCTAGAGTGTTGTTGTTGCCCTTTTCCATTATGGCAACATGTCGTGTTGATAAACATGTATTGTGTATTGTGTCACATTCCCTTTTTTAATCCACAGATTGATGTCAAATCTAAACGTGTTAGCTTAGTTCTAAGTTATTTTAGCTGTCTATGACGTCATTCTTCGATCGAGTATTTCTTCATATCATCCCCTAGCTAGAATATTTATTGTGTATTTTTCTGATAGTTCAATTCGTCTTGTGTATGCACTGTGTCCCGAAAATATAAACATACTTGGCTTCCATGCTAATTTGCTGTGAATTTACTGACTTGGACGTCTTTTTTGATTGCAGATTTCGTTATGTCCTCCCCAAGCTAGGGTATCCTTGTTTGCATATTTTCATAAAGTCTATGTTTCCTTTTAACAAATATGTATAGTTTATTGCGTCACATTCCCTGTACAAGGCACAAGCGTCTGTCAATTATATCCTATTTTCAGTGTAATTTTCTGTGACTTTACTGTTACTGACGTCTGTTGTTGACCGGCTATTACTCTATGTCAACCCCTAGCTTGGGTATTGTTGCTGCGTTTTTTCATTAGCTATTTTAATGTTGTTTGCAAACATGTATAGAAACTTGCGTCACAATCCCTGTATAGGACACAGGGACCATTAAATATACCGGACTTTTATGATAACATTCTTTTTCTTCATTTTAATTGACGTCTATTTTCAATCAGAGATTTGCTTATGTCATCCCCAAGCTAGCGTGTTGTTGTTGCCCTTTTCCATTATGGCAACATGTCGTGTTGATAAACATGTATTGTGTGTTGTGTCACATTCCCTTTTTTAATCCACAGATTGATGTCAAATCTACACATGTTAGCTTAGTTTCCCGTTATTTTAGCTGTCTATGACGTTATTCTTCGATCGAGTATTTCTTCATGTCATCCCCTAGCTAGAATATTTATTGTGTATTTTTCTGTTAGTTCAATTCGTCTTGTGTATAAACATATATCGTTCATTGCGTCACATTCCCTGTAAGAGGCACTGTGTCCCGACAATATAAACATACTCGGCTTCGAGGCTAATTTGCTGTGAATTAACTGACTTGGACGTCTTTTTTGATTGCAGATTTCGTTATGTCCTCCCCAAGCTAGGGTATCCTTGTTGCATATTTTCATAAAGTCTATGTTTCCTTTTAACAAATATGTATAGTTTATTGCGTCACATTCCCTGTACAAGGCACAAGGGTCTGTCACTTATATTCTATTTTCAGTGTAATTTTCCGTGACTTTACTATTACTGACGTCTGTTGTTGACCGGCTATTACTCTATGTCAACCCCTAGCTTGGGTATTGTTGCTGCGTTTTTTTCATTAGCTATTTTAATGTTGTTTGCAAACTTGTGTAGATAATTGCGTCACATTCCTCGCGAGTGACACAATGATCATTCAAATACTCCGGACTTTTACGATAAGTTTCTGTATTCCATTGTAATTGGCGCCTTAGAATACATATTTATTGATGCCATTCCAAAGCTTTCGTATTGATGTTATCCATTTATGTTAGGGCAACATTTTTACTTTTTAAACATGTGCTTTTAATTGAGTATAATTTTTTTTTAATTCGAATAAATTTGTAAATTATACACATTTTAGCTTATTTTTACATTATTTAACTGTTTATGGCCTATATATTCATTACCATTTTTATTTATGTAATCCCCTAGCTAGAGTATTGATGGTTCATTTTTAAATAAGATCAATTTGTATTCATTGTAACGATATGTAGTTCATAGCGTCACATTAATTCCCTGTAAGTGATACAGATATTTAACAGATTTTAAATCTAATATAGATATGTTCTCAATTATGTCCCTCTATCAGCGTTTCACTCACCCTTGGGGCATCATTTAATTGTAGTATATCCCTTGGAAATCATCACTATATGATCACAATATTTTTTGCAACATTTAAGTAGAATTTAAGTTATCTGTTATAATTTAGATTAGAGTATAATATTATATACTTTTAATAATGTAATACTAAAAAACGTGTTTGTTTTTTTTAATTATATATTACGCAAACGAAACGCTGGATTTAAATAAGTTTTAATTAAAACATAAATTTAATTTGTTATTTATACGTTTGGTACTTTTAAATAATACATTTTTTATCGATGTACATTAGTTTGCGTTGAAAACGCATGTTATACACACCTTTCTTAATGTCGGCTGCTCTAATGTTTCTTCGGCTACCCTGAGTTTATGCGATTGTTAATGCTTGTTGCTTGCCAGCTTGATTTTAGTTGGTAGAGAGTGGGTGAACGTAAGCTGTTTATAAACAATAAGCTGTCATGGCAAGTGCCAACATACCGAAAGCAAGAAAGGAGCTTTCTGATGAGAGAAGCCGATGTGATGCTATTGGAATACGACTGGTGACTACTTTTATCTATGTCCACCTCTGAGTGTGTCTGTAAGTCTCTCTCTCTCTCTCTCTCTCTCTCTCTCTCTCTCTCTCTGTCTGTCTGTCTCTCTCTCTCTCTCTCTGTCTCTCTCTCTGTCTCTCTCTCCCGTTCTCTCTCACCGCCCCACTTGCTCCCTCTCTCTCCACCCTCTCTCCACCCCCTCTCTCCATCCCCTCTCTCTCTCACTCTCTGTGTGTCTCTCTCTCCTTCTCTCCAAGCCCGGATTAACATTATTTATCTATGTCTACCTCTGTGTCAGTGTGTCTGTCAGTCTGTCTGGCTCTCTCTTTCTCTGTCTCTCTCTCTCTTTCTGTCTTTCTCACTCGCTCTCTCTCCACCCTCTCTCCCCCCCCCCCTCTCTCCAAGCCCGGATTAACAGGAAGGGGGTAAGGGCCATGCCCCCCCCCCCCCCCATATTTGTAGACTTTATTATCTCAGCAGAGGGCTTGATCGCACACCTTTTGCTACTCAGGCCCCCATGCTGCGAAACATGCCTGAGGTACTTTCGCTGTGTGTAAAGTATTTACTGTCACCCGCCAAACTAACAAACTTTATCGACACAGCTTGGTGATGATGTAATATAACGGCATTAGCCGAGGAGTTTCGAATGTTTGTCACCTTGCATCAAGGCACCTTGTAGATTTTTATTGTAATCCAAGCAGACGCTTTTCAGGTTATTACAAAAAATTAAAAAGATGCAGACAAATTATTTTAGAATACTTTTTTAATACTTAAATAGATTTTTTTTTTTAATAATAAAAATATATATTAAGGCTGTGGTCACAACTTCTAGAATGATTCATATCAAAATGAACAAAAATAAAAAAGGAGCAAAAATTCTTAGTAATAACCCAGTGTTTACAGAAACTGATATCAAGTTGCATATAAAGGAAAGAGCAAAAGGTAAAAATATATTGCTGACTTTATGATTATGATTTACACTGTTCTCTTCTGCAGCTGTGAGAAGTGCAATGTACACCAAACATATTTTAAAATATTTGTTGTTATTGTTGTCTTAAAAATGTTGCTGGTCTTAAACTTTCTAAAACATTTACAATTAAAATGCACTTATTTGAAAATATTTAACTATACTTTTTCAGGCTCAAAGTGCAGACAATAATTATCTTTAAAGGTTGCTGGAAATTCTTGCTTAATAATAATAATTATCAATATTTACTATAGTTATCTTTCTTAAGCTTATACTGCACTAAATGACTTACATCAAACATGTATTAGTTGTTGCTGTTATGTTTATTATTTTATTATACACACCAACACACTTATGTCCTACTGACAACACTCAGTTTATGGTGGTGGTATCCCAGTAAAAGGTCTAGGTAGATCCACTGACACACTGCTGGAGTTCTCTCCCCTACTGGGACTCTGATTTATGCTGAGGGGATGAGGAGTTACAAGTTGGCAACTCTTATGAGTTGACAGAAGGACGCCACACTTCACAGTTTTCCTACTGACGATAAACTGAGAAAACTGTAGATAAATCGACTTAAAACAATAGGCCAAATTTCCACTTGCAATCTGAAGAATGTGTGTGTATCATTCACGGCATAATCAAAACTCCAAAGCGTCTCAAAGATTTAATTGTTTACAGAAAATGTATATTCTATGACAATGTCGAAAGATAAAAGAATAATCGACGCATTATTCAACTATAAACAACGGCTGCGATTAATAGGTTACGCGAGCAAATCGAAACAAAGACCATCACGTGACGTTAACAGCAGCGAATTTGCACAAAGGTCATTAACAGTCACACCTCTAGTGCATGACCGCAATAAAAACAATTGACGGTCACACGTTGACTTCCAGGTTTTGTTGAGTGGCCGCTTATTACATGTCAATTAAAGAAAGAATTGTCAGTTTAAGATGACCGCTGATTGGACGACAATTAAAGAACAAAGTTAATTACGATTAATTTTAGTCAATCATAGATACGAGGGAACTTGTAAGTAACAAAAACTTGCAGTTGTGTCAACAGTTTGTTAACTTAATTATGTATTTATCATACACTGTTGTTTGAACAGGACTCCAAATAAGGGGCGTATCTGGGTATCTGAGTCATTTAAAAAGACAAAATACTAAAAATATTTCACTTCTAGACGTAGCAGATACACCCAGAAAATCTTATTTAAATAACTTTTTTATAATTGTGTGTAACCTATTGGATAATCTATTTTCTTACAAAAAAATGACTGGTGAAGGTTATCTTAAATGGCCGAATCAGTAGTAAAATGAAATTGCACCCTTGGTTTAAAAGCCCAACGCACTCTCTTCACTATGTAAATGCTGTAGACCCTATTCGAGCAGTTTCAAAAATGAAGGATAAAAAAATACACAATTTTGTTTTATTTAATTATAAAAAACATTCAAATTCCTTTACTTGATTGTTATTGTCTTATGGAGTTTTTACTCAATTCACTATAATTCTTATCTGGAGTTTGAAGAGTTGTATAAAAATATACTGTTGCAGCTGCAGCAGCTAATACAGTAGTTGATATTCAATTTACTTGGTTAAAGTAATAAAAAAGAAAATAATTTTCATAGACTGTTGTGAAAATATACTTAATTACACTTTATTTTGGTTTCAAGATGCTGATAATAGTCCTAGATTGCTAAGATTGAAAGATTCTCTCCAAAAGGTGTTACAAACAACTCTCCTTCGCGTTTGATGCTGTCTTGTTCGTCGTCCAATTTAATTTTACTTAATGTCCATACAACAAGCTTTTCTATCCCTCTAGCGTGTATTATAAGTTCCGGACGATTCTCTGATACACGCGCACCTCTTTATCTAAGAAAGTCTTTAAGTTCACGCACTGATAGTTTTGAAAACTTGCACAGATCACCGATTTCATTGTTCTCAGAGGCCATCTTGTCGTGTTTGTTTGCCTACCGGAAGTTGTACGAAAAACGAACGATAACTCTACCAAGGGAGATAACAAGGGTTATTAAACTGGACTATTGCTCTGTGACCTGCAGCAATTTTAGTAAAGATTTTTTTGTCATACTTCAAATAAAGCATGCACTGGAACATGATGCAAATTTTATTATGTGTACAGTCTCTTTCATTTTGGTCTTTGGGTAAATATTACAATATTTTCTGATAGTTCCTTTTTGATTGTTATACAATCTAATAAACGCATTGTATAGAACTTGCTAAACCAATAAGGTTTTGTTTATTACATCTTTCATTTAAGGCTCTGGAAAATCGGGTGAATTTGGTATACATGTACATGTATTTTTAGTTGCTTAAATATACTACAAGTTTTAGCTGTAACTTTAATAAATATTCTATTGATTATTGTTTTTTGCAAAATCTGCACAAAATCTTAATGCACATTATCAACAGAAATCTTACCTCAGACAATTTTATAGTACTTTTGTTAACAATCAAATCTGATGAAACTGCAAAGATTATTTACTAAAACAATGCACTTGATGGGCAGGACTTTTTATCACTATTTTCTTTGCCAAATATGCAAGCGCAATCAATGAGAAAACAGAGCCAATAAATGGAACCAAGCTGTATTTTATCTCCCAAATCGAAGTATGTTTTGGCCTGATTTAGGATACTTTTTTGTGAAGAATTTGAACCACAGTAAAAACAAATTAATGTTGCTTAAGGTTCACGTCTCGACCTTTTAAGTTCCATTAAACATCCTTACTATTCAGATACACTTTGTAATGCATCTTCGACATTCTAGAAATGCATTTTTTTGGTGGGAGCAAGCCCCCCGTCACACCAAAAAGGTATGTCAAATTTATCACTTGGAAAAATGATAGGGTGGGAATTATCTGCCCTCAGGAAAATGGGGGATTTTGCCCACCTATGAACATTTGCGAAAGGGATTTTGTCCACCTATGCTAAATTGACTGGAAGGAATGAATCACGGTCTCATTGTACACTTGTCTGTCAAATGCTAATGAATCACGGTCTCATTGTACAATTGTCTGTCACATGCTAATGAATCACGGTCTCATTATACACTTGTCTATCACATGCTAATGAATCACGGTCTCATTGTACACTTGTCTGTCTATCACATGCTAATGAATCACGGTCTCATTATACACTTGTCTATCACATGCTAATGAATCACGGTCTCATTGTACACGTGTCTGTCTATCTCATGCTAATGAATCACGGTCTCATTGTACACTTGTCTATCACATGCTAATGAATCACGGTCTCATTGTACACTTGTCTGTCTATCACATGCTAATGAATCACGGTCTCATTATACATTTGTCTGTCTATCACATGCTAATGAATCACGGTCTCATTGTACACTTGTCTGTCTATCACATGCTAATGAATCACAGTCTCATTATACACTTGTCTATCACATGCTAATGAATGACGGTCTCATTATACACTTGTTTGTCTATATTATTGTACATTATATGTATGTATAATCTAATAATGTTTTTAAATGTAGCAATTTTATTTTTTTCTCAACTTGCGTGTTTATTTGTCATCATTTGTATTTTTTATTATGGCAATGGACATTGAGTTTATGTCTAATAAAATATTAAATATTGAATTGAATCGTCTGTCTCATTTTTATGAACCTCGGTATCAATATTCCACGTTTAAGGAGTTATATGTCGGAAAATTTTGTAATTAGTACATGGCTCTTTAAATGCTTTTTTTTCAGGAGAACGGCAAATATGTTGATGCCATATCTAACAAAAGATTATCTGCCAGTGAAAACATCACCTTTTTCATTCCAGGTAGATATGCTTAATTCATAAAAAGTTAGCCTCCACCAAGACCGATATAAGGTCATGTTCCTAAGGGCAAACAGGATGGGTTTTTTTTCCCAATTTCAAGGAGAAACCTCCCAATTCAAAGAAAATGTAATTATCATCCATGGTTCAATAAATGGCATAATTGACTACCTCTGTCACATGAGAAATAGTTATATATGTATTCCTTTGTAAATGAGTGAAATATAAAAGGAGTTGAATGAACAGAATACTTAATTTTTTGTTTTATTTGATATATTAAGGTTTGAGTTTTTCCAGATTTGGATGCAAAAAATCCCAATTATTGGGGTTTGGTCATTTTTCCAAAATGGTGAGAAAAAACTCTGAATTTTAGACCTCACAGCTCCTTAATATTACCTGGTTTGCGTTACCATCTGACCTAGGTTAGCTTGTAGCCTGCTAAATTTGTTCATAATCCATACTATTTTCTTAATTATTGGCTAAAAACAATATGTCAGGGTCAAATCCCAATTACTGAAGACTTTGCAGCAAATAGAGAAGATTCTGACCAGGCAGCTCCCTGTACACTGATATTTGCCGTAAGACTCAGCCTTATTCTGCTTAAGAGCACATCTGAATGTCATATTAGTATAAAGGAAGAAATGAAGTGTCACATTTGTGAGAGCACTTGGAACGCAATGGTCTCTACCAGCTTTTTAGCAGAAAGTGATGATGATTTCAGAATGATGTAATAAGAGTGAAAAAGATAGCATCACTGGCACATTAATCACCATCGACCTCCCTTGTACTAGTTTGGTGCCCTGCTTATCAATTTTTTAAGGCTTTCAAATGAAGTATGTTTATTTAATTTGTTTTAAAATACAGAGTGCACTCATTGACTTCAGGTTAACAGCAGTTAGCAATTTGAAAATAGAAGTTACTATTTGGCTGTACACTAAACTTTGTGATACATAGATTGGTTATTGATAATTTGCTTTTGCTGTTAAATTTAAATGATGTCAGTTTGTATGTGTGCGTGTGTGTGTGTTTTGAATAAATTATTGTGTTGTTTTACAATTGCATACTGCTTGAGGAAAAAAAAACTCTGCATAGAAGGAGGGCGGCGAGGGGCTAAAGAGTTAAAGGAGTATTGAGAACTCTATCAACTTGGCCATGGTAGCCTTATGTTTAACAGCTCTGATAAACAATATAGAAATTTTGGGGCAGTAGAAAAATGACGCCAAATTTAACTGATAAGATAAGCTTCCATTGGAGTTTGAACTGTACACCTCCCAAATTCTAGTTCATGCTGCACAAATTCAGCCACAAGGGGTGATCCAGCGTTTTGGTAGAGTTGCCAAGTTGAAACTCCTTTGACTGTTTAGTTTTCCACCATGTGGTTCAAGTCCTGTATGGGGTGAAGGACTCAATGTGGGATGGCCTTCCAGCAGATCTGCTGGGGGTTCTACCTAGACAATTGTTTGGGGTCTTTATCTACCAAATTAGCTGCACCTTGCAATCATAATCCTTTCTAATCATAATTACTTGCTGTAATGTATTCAAACCCAATATTACAAACAGGCATGGTCTTACATCATTTGTTTGATTATTTGTTTGTTATTATTTTCAAACAATTTAGGATGTGAGTTTGGACAAAGATTTGAAGATTACAAGATGATACTCAAAAATATACACTATATCAAACTTATAATGGATGTAGAATAAGCTTTTAAGTAAAACTTAATTTTGAAGGCATTTCAAAGAAGCATGATCTAACATTTTATTATGCATTGTATAAACTTTGAACAGTATATAAAGATTATTCTTTTATTTATTAATTATGGTGACGTGACGTGTCAACAGATGAATCTGTATTTGTCCCGTTGCTGCAACCAAAGAAAGGTGACTGGCTTGCCGAACACAAGGAGCGAGGACAAACCTACAAGAAGTATATCGGTGGAATTTTTGGTTGGTTAATTTTTTGCGCACTTTTAAAATAGGCTGCTTTTTTACTGTCGGTCAAGTTTAATAAACTCTGTTTATTTATGCAGCATATATTGTTAAGCGCATGGTGAACAGTTATCCCATTTTACATAAATGAACTCAAATATTTTATTTGTGATACTTTTTGTGCCAACTTGACCTAAGGATGAATATAAACTGAAACTGTTAAAGGTGGAGGAGTTGTTTATCTTTATTTTTCAAATATACAAAATGTATGCATAATTTAAGATAATACAGTAGTATGTATGCTGGTTTTATATATTTTTACATTTTTTGTTCTCAACTACATTCTGTCTCTCTTATCTAATTGTAAGTGCTCACTGTGTATGTGATGTTTCAAAAGCTGTTCAAAACAGATGATGATCTCTAACATCATGACTTTATTGTCTGTTTAAACATACTTAATTAATGGTATTCATGGTTATAAATGATTGTCAGATAAATACACAAAAAATAACTCAAGAGCAGTAAGAGTTACTGCCCATACTGGCATCTTTTATGTTGGAGATATGAGGGCTATGGCGTCATTAGATACAATGGGTTCACAATCATAATTCATCTGCACTTAAACCTTTTAATTTAATCTCCTATGATTTCTAGTCTAAACTATAACCACACCAATTCCTCTCATTAACCGAAATACCATTACTTGTGATGTGTTAATGTTGCCAATGTCCATTGTTGCCTTTATTGGGTTATTGAATGCTTAGATCCATGGACTGATGTTTTCCTTTACTATGGTAACTTAGTATTTTCAATAGCTTATGAACAATTACAGAAAAGTATCCAAAGAACATAAACGCCCCACGGAGAAATTGCAAAAGAAACTACTTCAGGTAATGATAACCATTATTTAATTGTGTCATGACGAATTCTTTTTAGATGCATTATATTTCAACTATTGTTGCTGAAGAAGTCACATGCACAAGATTGTGAACAGAAGAACTGATGCATACATTGAAAATGTCAACATTTCATAACAAGATAGGTTAAGAGATACATTTAATAATATTTTGCAGCCCCTAGATGCCCGTCGCGGTCCGAAAGCACCCTGTACATCCTGCCTACAATCTTTCAGGAAGAGCCGATACCCACAAATATCCTTGAGCCTCTGGTTAGGTATGCTGCCATCTTCTTTGGCATGCCCGTTAAACTCTTGCCAGGAAAATGTCTGAGAGGAGAGGTAGCTGACCGACTAAACCATGGCGTGTACCAAGTGCATGCAGGCGAGATCTTGAATGTTATTAAGAAACTTGTTCCCCGGGATGCGTTTGGTGTTGCCGCAATAACTCTGTGTGATCTCTATCCACGGGATGATTGGAACTTTGTGTTTGCTCTGGCACTGCCCGGGGGTCGATGTGGGGTGTACTCCCTTGCCAGATACCTCTCTAGCTTTGGAAACAGCAAACATTCTCATATAGACCTTAAGGTGTAAGTAGTAACTTACCTTTGCTTCATTTTTCATAACTGTGTTTACAAGAGATTTGGAAATTTCAGCAACCTAAATATATCTATAAATGTACATGAAGTTCATAGCCAGTCTTTTAATTACTTCCCAGTGATCTCAGCTTTCAATCAAAGTTTAACCTGGCGTACCCCATGGCCGAGTGCTAGAGTTGCTGACTTGCAATGCCTCTGAACTCTCAGCTCTGCACCTCATGGGTTCGAGTCCTGGTCAGGTGGGACTCTGAATATGTGAGGTCTATCCATTGATCTGCGTTGCACCTTGATGGTTCTTCAAGGTCATTTGTCTGGGATCTTCCTGTACTAGCAATCACTGGACATTGCTTTATTGCTCATCATTGTTTATTGAAAAAAAGAAAAAAGCAAAACTTTACCCCCCCCCCCCCCCCCCAAAAAAAAAAAAAAAAAAAAAATAGAAGTCAGTACATGTAAGCCGAAGTAAGAGAAATGTTTAAATTTATTTACTTCCTACATTTTTAGCCATGTAAGTTTAATATGATATTTAATATCTCCATTCACCTGGGTGTAAAACAGAATGTCTTTCTAGTTACAAAAAAGTTGACACAGCGATGTTTTTGAAATATCATAATGTCTTTTTATCTTTATTACATGCAAGCTCTACCTACCTGTACTCCTTTTGTTCATAAGGAAGCATTACTTTTCCAATCACATTGTGTTACCTCCATTACAGGTAGATATGTGCTTACTGCAGGAAAATTATAAATGAAAATGTTAATTCTTTTAGCTATTGAGAACTATGCTAAATCATATTTTATGAAAAGTTACAGATTTCAGTGTTTAATGATCAAATGAAGCATAGAAATAAGAATATTCCTTAAATGAAATCTATGTTACCACAAGGGAGATAACTAATACATATATTTATTTTAATTTCTAGTGATTCCATCCCCACGGTCCTAGAGCGGGCATGTAAAACCATGTGTCATGAGACTTGCTACATGTTTGCCATACAGCACTGCATCTTCTACTCCTGCCTTATGAATGGTTCAAACCATTTGGAGGAGTCGGACTCAAGACCCAACTTCCTGTGTCCCGTCTGTCTCCGGAAACTCCACTATGCATGTAAATTTGACATCGTAGCAAGATACCAGGGCATGAAAACTTTCTGGAAGGAACATGCGATTCAGAAGAATGTTGACTGGGTTGAACGAAGATTGAGAACCTTGTCCAATACAATTTGATTGAAGATTGCGGATTCTGCTACCTATTTGTTACAGTTCAGAGAGTATTAGGGAAGATTTGAATAACTTTAAGTGTTAAGATGATTTGATGAGCAATATAATAAACAACATGAACGATACTAAGTTATAAACCAATATAACAATACAATTTATTAAAGTTACCTTAAATACAGTTGGATCATGATACTTTAGTTCCCAATTTAACGAATGTATGAGCTCTAACAAATAGATAACAAATGACGTCCCTTTAAGCAATAATTTATTAATTGGCTTGCAATTTTTCATAATATCGATGTACATACTGGTAATTGATTTTTCACACCTCTGTGGTTACAGCTACTCTTGCTCCTCTATTTTACTGCTTTAATTTTCAGTCTAACAAACTTCATTTGGAACAAAGAAGAAGCATGCACTGGTAACTGCATGGGGTTGCATCGACTGGTAACTGCATGGGGTTGCCTAGACTGGTAACTGCATGGGGTTGCCTAGGCTGGTAACTGCATGGGGTTGCCTAGACTGGTAACTGCATGGGGTTGCCTAGACTGGTAACTGCATGGAGTTGCCTAGACTGGTAACTGCATGGGGTTGCCTAGACTGGTAACTGCATGGGGTTGCCTAGACTGGTAACTGCATGGGGTTGCCTAGGTATTGAGTAAATTAGGTAAAGACTTAAGACTAGGAAAATTACCTTGCAAATTAAAATCTATCTTTAATGGTAAGATAAAAGACTTTAAAAATGGATATTAATTCACTTAAAACATCTATTGTTTTGCATTAAATTCCATCCTAACTGAATAATTATAGCATGGTTTTTAAACTTTGACAATAGAAGAATCATTTAGTGCACAATAATAGCATGTCCAAGGCAGTCATTAAGTTAAGATTGTTTTAATTCTACAATTTAACAAATGATTTTGCCAGTTTGATAGAGATTTGTAGTTTTTTGACTGGACAGGACTTGTTATATTGAAAAAATAATTTGAGCTCTGAAAAGGGCTGTTTTATGACAAATGCGAAGGCAAGTATTCCTTTATAGCCCTGAAAAGGGCTTATTGAAAAAATAATATTACTAAAATAAGGTTTTTAATTTACAACCAATAGCATTAAAATACTCTTTGTTTAGAAAATTGGCATTAAAGAGCGATTTTTTTCTTGTATTGAAATAAGACAAATTACGTAGAGATTTGAGACATAAAAGTTGAATTTTAAGTACTTTTTTGAAAATTGACACTTAAAACACAACAAATCTTCTGATATTAAACATGTTAAATCATATCTGTGCCTTTTCATTACTGAAGTATTCACAATAAGAACATGATCAATAATCATTTTCTTGTCAAACAATTCTACTGTTCATCTAGTGGTATTGACAAGGGTCAACCTGTTGTTGATATTTATGACAATATTACCCGGTATGTAGGGTGGGCATTGAGGTGTGACCTCAAACTGATTTGTTTTCTGCACTATATTAAATAAATTAAATTAAAAGGAATCTTTTTGACTAAAAAAAAAAGAAATCAGGACTCTCTGAGAACATTTTAAAGTAAATCCAAAACTTGTTCATATTTATTTGCAACATCTGACATATAGCTAAGACTAGGTATTTTGTCATGGTAATGTTTGTCAAAATATTATGTTCCCCAATTGGATGGTTAAAATGTTTGTTGGGATAGACTAGGTCAACAAACTTGCAATAAGCAGCTAAATACCAAAGTTTGTATGGATGTAATTTATAATTTAAATATATGTGGAAATTCTCATGGAAACATTTCTTATTTTCCTATGTTTGTTTGCAATATGTAACATGGAGACTCATTTGTCACTTTATGTTTGTGTAAAATTCTATACTTAGTGTTATCCTTTTAGGACTAAAACAACATGCTTTTGTTATTGAATTATTGAAGATTATTGATTTGTTGTATTTTTAAGTATCTCATTTATTGTTAGACAAGTGTCCCTGTTGACCGAGTAAAATGTAGTGATTTTTTTCAAATTCATTTAAAAACCACCCAAATAAATCTGTTATTTTAACTGTTCATAAAACTTTAAAATATTATATCAGTATTCTAATGTCTTCATTTATCAAGAGAAATATTCTCAACTTTTGCTTTTTTAGTTTTGAAATATTGACTAGAAGACATACTCATTCTGTAACATATCTATATAAACATGATAAAACAATTACATGTTGTTTGATTCTTATAAAAGCTACCAGTGTGTATACATGTAGCTAGAATTCACTGTATTTTGAATTGTTTTGTATAGCAACTTTCAAATAAAACTTATTCATTTTAAAAACGTTTTACTGGGACCTTTAAATGTAACCAAAACTTGTAAGCCATTGAAAGAATGTGAATCAAACTGTTAGGGATAATCTGTAATTGTTTACAAAACAGTGTTCAGTATTACCAATGGATCCCAATGCTACATTGATATTAGGCTAGTAGTTAAAATGTATAAAATATTTTGTGTTTTGTTTATTGTCAAATCACACTAATATAGTTCTGGTCACAGTGGCAACATCATGCCAATTAATCGCTGGAGTTAGACCCCAGACAAATATATGGGTAGAGCCACGGGTGCTCTGCAGGTCAACTGAAAGTCCTCCTCACTTCAAAGATCTTGCCACAACCGGGTCTTGAACTCACATGGTGACGTGAACATTGCATATTCTACATTTAATCATGTACTGTTGAAGCACCGGGGAACATTACTAATTCTACATTATATCATGTACTGTTGAAGCACTGGGGAACATTACTAATTCTACAATATATCTGGTACTGTCGAAACACTGGGGAACATTACTAATTCTATATTATATCATGTACTGTCGAAGCACCGGGGACCGCGCACCGGGGAACATTACTAATTCTATATTATATCATGTATTGTCGAAGCACCGGGGAACATTACTAATTCTATATTATATCTGGTACTGTCGAAGCACCGGGGAACATTACTAATTCTATATTATATCTGGTACTGTCGAAGCACCGGGGAACATTACTAATTCTACATTATATCTGGTACTGTCGAAACAATGCGGAACATTAATAATTCTATATTATATCATGTACTGTCGAAGCACCGGGGAACATTACTAATTCTACATTATATCTGGTACTGTCGAAACACTAGGGAACATTAATAATTCTATATTATATAATGTACTGTCCAAGCACCGGGAAAAATTACTAATTCTACATTATATCTGGTACTGTCGAAACACTGGGGAACATTACTAATTCTATATTATATTATGTACTGTCGAAGCACTAAGGAACATTACTAATTCTATATTATATCATGTACTGTCGGAATACTGGGGAACATTACTAATTCTACATTATATCATGTACTGTCGAAGCACCGGGGAATACTACTAATTCTACATTATATTATGTACTGTCGAAGCACCGGGGAACATTACTAATTCTACATTATATCTGGTACTGTCGAAGCACCGGGGAACATTACTAATTCTACATTATATCTGGTACTGTCGAAGCACCAGGGAACATTACTAATTCTACATTATATCATGTACTGTCGAAGCACCGGGGAATGTTACTAATTCTACATTATATTATGTACTGTCGAAGCACCGGGGAATGTTACTTATTCTACATTATATCATGTACTGTCGAAGCACCGGGGAATGTAACTAATTCTACATTATATCATGTACTGTCGAAGCACCGGGGAATGTAACTAATTCTATATTATATCATGTACTGTCGAAGCACCGGGGAACATTACTAATTCTATATTATATCATGTACTGTCGAAGCACCGGGGAACATTACTAATTCTACATTATATCTGGTACTGTCGAAGCACCGGGGAACATTACTAATTCTACATTATATCTGGTACTGTCGAAGCACCGGGGAACATTACTAATTCTATATTATATTATGTACTGTCGAAGCACCGGGGAACATTACTAATTTTACGTTATATTATGTACTGTCGAAGCACTGGGGAACATTACTAAGTCTACATTATATAATGTACATTATTAATTCTACATTATATCATGTACTGTCGAAGCACCGGGGAACATTACTAATTCTACATTATATCTGGTACTGTTGAAGCACCGGGGAACATTACTAATTCTACATTATATCTGGTACTGTCGAAGCACCGGGGAACATTACTTATTCTACATTATATCTGGTACTGTCTAAGCACCGGGGAACATTACTAATTCTACATTATGTTATGTACTGTCGAAGCACTGGGGAACATTACTAATTCTATATTATATCATGTACTGTCGAAGCACCGGGGAACATTACTAATTCTACATTATATCATGTACTGTCGAAGCACTGGGGAACATTACTAATTCTATATTATATCATGTACTGTCGAAGCACCGGGGAACATTACTAATTCTACATTATATCATGTACTGTCGAAGCACCGGGGAACATTACTAATTCTATATTATATTATGTACTGTTGAAACACTGGGAAACATTATTAATTCTATATTATATCATGTACTGTTGAAGCACCGGGGAACATTACTAATTCTATATTATATCATGTACTGTTGAAGTACCAGGGAACATTACTAATTCTACATTATATCATGTACTGTTGAAGCACCGGCGAATGTTACTAATTCTACATTATATCATGTACTGTTGAAGCACCGGGGAACATTACTAATTCTACATTATATCATGTACTGTTGAAGTACCAGGGCACATTACTAATTCTACATTATATCCTGTACTGTTGAAGCACCGGGGAACATTACTAATTCTACATTATATCATGTACTGTCTAAGCACAGGGGAACATTACTAATTCTACATTATATCATGTACTGTTGAAGCACCGGGGAACATTACTAATTCTACATTATATCATGTACTGTCTAAGCACAGGGGAACATTACTAATTCTACATTATATCATGTACTGTTGAATCACCGGGGAATATTACTAATTCTACATTATATCCTGTACTGTTGAAGTACCAGGGAACATTACTAATTCTATATTATATCATGTACTGTCGAAGCACCGGGGAACATTACTAATTCTACATTATATCATGTACTGTCGAAGCACCGGGGAACATTACTATTTCTATATTATATTATGTACTGTTGAAACACTGGGAAACATTATTAATTCTATATTATATCATGTACTGTTGAAGCACCGGGGAACATTACTAATTCTATATTATATCATGTACTGTTGAAGTACCAGGGAACATTACTAATTCTACATTATATCATGTACTGTTGAAGCACCGGCGAATGTTACTAATTCTACATTATATCATGTACTGTTGAAGCACCGGGGAACATTACTAATTCTACATTATATCATGTACTGTTGAAGCACCAGGGAACATTACTAATTCTACATTATATCATGTACTGTTGAAGCACTGGGGAACATTACTAATTCTACATTATATCATGTACTGTTGAATCACCGGGGAATATTACTAATTCTACATTATATCCTGTACTGTTGAAGCACCGGGGAACATTACTAATTCTACATTATATCATGTACTGTCTAAGCACAGGGGAACATTACTAATTCTACATTATATCATGTACTGTTGAATCACCGGGGAATATTACTAATTCTACATTATGTCCTGTACTGTTGAAGTACCAGGGAACATTACTAATTCTACATTATATCATGTACTGTTGAAGCACTGGGGAACATTACTAATTCTACATTATATCATGTACTGTTGAATCACCGGGGAATATTACTAATTCTACATTATATCATGTACTGTTGAATAACCGGGGAATATTACTAATTCTACATTATATCATGTACTGTTGAAGTACCAAGGAACATTACTAATTCTACATTATATCATGTACTGTTGAAGCACCGGGGAACATTACTAATTCTACATTATATCATGTACTGTCTAAGCACAGGGGAATATTATTAATTCTACATTATATCATGTACTGTCGAAACACTGGGGAACATTCCTAATTCTACATTATATCATGTACTGTCGAAGTACCGTGGAACAATTTTCTGCTGTAACAGGTAGTGCTTAAATGTGTGGTCAATGTTTTATGTTTAAAGGATAATTGCTGAACACTTTCGGGACTTTGCTTAAACAATTTTACAAATAAAAATGTCAAAAAACAATTTTGTTTTAGCCAATTGGAGGAATTTCCTTTTTTTGAAAGTGTCCTATTCAAAAATTTAAGTTTTCTGGGGGTGGCTTTATGTCCAGAGTGCTACAGAATTGTTTTCACCCAGTCAAAATTAAATGTGATCTTAAGTTTGAATATGCACAAAAATTATACTTTTCATTAAACGTTTATGAAGTAGTTGTTTCATAATTTACTTACATATGACAAGTTATTAACATCTCTTATGTATACATAATATGTCTGTATCATTGAGCAACATGTTTTGTTTAGATAATACATCGCAGCAACCAGTTGTCACCATTACAGCGTCGTCCAGCTAGTTTCTTGAAGATGCCAAACAAATGTCTGGGTAGAACCACCCGCGCATCGCAGATCAGCTGGAAGACTTTCCCACATTAATTTCTTTCTCCTTTGTGAGAGGATAAGTGGTCAGAGAAGTTACAATTTTATGACTCTACCACTACACCACAAGCGCCCCCAGTATAAGTATAAAGTAATAAGGTTGTAAATTGTTCCATAGGAATCTATGGAATACTATTTTATTTTTTTTATAAAAACGCGCGCACTCAATTTTTCGGCAAATTGCCTTTTCCAATAGTAAAACACAAACAACTGTCAGCACCCATGAAGGTTTGCAAATATGGAAAGACAGCAATTGTTTGTGTTCAACTCTTGAAAAGGCAATTTGCTGAAAAATTGAGTGAGAACGTTTTTAGAAGAAAGAAAAAGTAATAGGGGTTAACTTATGTTCTTACATGAGGATTTTCAAGCTAATTAATATGAGAGATTATGTCACAGAACAAAATCATAAGCACAACTTTGTTTGTTAGAACTTTAACAGAAGGTAGTGCCTGCAAATGGAGACAGGAATTTTCTGCTGAAAATGGCCCAGGTAGTAAATAACTCGTAAGATGTTGACTTTTAGTGACTTTTCAGAATTGTCAGATAATACACACTATTTGATTTTAAGACCTTACTATTACAGCTCTGTAATACACAGTATTTGATTCTAAGGCCTTATCTAAACATCTGTGTAATACACACTATTTGATTCTAAGGCCTTATCTAAACATCTGTGTTATACACAGTATTTGATTCTAATGCCTTATATAAAAATCTGTGTTATACATACTAATTGATTCTAAGGCCTTATTTAGACATCTGTATAATACACAGTATTTGATTCTAAGACCTTATCTAAACATCTCTGTAATACACAGTATTTGATTCTAAGGCCTTATCTAAACATCTGTGTAATACACAGTATTTGATTCTAAGGCCTTATCTAAACATCTGTATAATACACACTAATTGATTCTAAGGCCTTATCTAAACATCTGTGTAATACACACTAACTGATTCTAAGGCCTTAACTAAACATCTGTATAATACACACTAATTGATTCTAAGGCCTTATATAAACATCTGTATAATACACACTAATTGATTCTAAGGCCTTATCTAAACATCTGTATAATACACACTAATTGATTCTGAGGCCTTATATAAACACCTGTGTAATACATACTAATTGATTCTAAGGCCTTATATAAACACCTGTGTAATACACACTAATTGATTCTAAGGCCTTATCTAAACATCTGTGTGATACACACTAATTGATTCTAAGGCCTTATATAAACACCTGTGTAATACACACTAATTGATTCTAAGGCCTTATCTAAACATCTGTGTGATACACACTAATTGATTCTAAGGCCTTATCTAAACATCTGTGTGATACACACTAATTGATTCTAAGGCCTTATCTAAACATCTCTAATACACACTAATTGATTCTAAGGCCTTATATAAACACCTGTGTAATACTCACTATTTGATTCTAAGGCCTTATATAAACACCTGTGTAATACATACTAATTGATTCTAAGGCCTTATATAAACACCTGTGTAATATACACTAATTGATTCTAAGGCCTTATCTAAACATCTGTATAATACACACTAATTGATTCTGAGGCCTTATATAAACACCTGCGTAATACATACTAATTGATTCTAAGGCCTTATATAAACATCTGTATAATACACACTAATTGATTCTGAGGCCTTATCTAAACATCTCTAATACACACTAATTGATTCTAAGGCCTTATATAAACACCTGTGTAATACACACTAATTGATTCTAAGGCCTTATATAAACATCTGTATAATACACACTAATTGATTCTGAGGCCTTATATAAACACCTGTGTAATACATACTAATTGATTCTAAGGCCTTATATAAACACCTGTGTAATACATACTAATTGATTCTAAGGCCTTATATAAACACCTGTGTAATACACACTAATTGATTCTAAGGCCTTATATAAACATCTGTATAATACACACTAATTGATTCTGAGGCCTTATATAAACACCTGTGTAATACATACTAATTGATTCTAAGGCCTTATCTAAACATCTGTGTGATACACACTAATTGATTCTAAGGCCTTATCTAAACATCTCAGTAATACACACTTATTGATTCTAAGGCCTTACCTAAACATCTGTATAATACACACTAATTGATTCTGAGGCCTTATATAAACATCTGTGTAATACACACTAATTGATTCTAAGGCCTTATATAAACACCTGTGTAATACTCACTATTTGATTCTAAGGCCTTATATAAACACCTGTGTAATACACACTTATTGATTCTAAGGCCTTATATAAACATCTGTGTGATACACACTATTTGATTCTAAGGTCTTATCTAAACATCTGTATAATACACACTAATTGATTCTAAGGCCTTATCTAAACATCTGTATAATACATACTAAATGATTCTAAGGCCTTATCTAAACATCTCAGTAATACACACTTATTGATTCTAAGGCCTTACCTAAACATCTGTATAATACATACTAAATGATTCTAAGGTCTTATCTAAACATCTCTGTAATACACACTAATTGATTCTAAGGCCTTATCTAAACATCTGTATAATACACACTAATTGATTCTAAGGTCTTATCTAAACATCTGTATAATACACACTAATTGATTCTAAGGCCTTATCTAAACATCTGTATAATACACACTAATTGATTCTAAGGCCTTATCTAAACATCTGTATAATACATACTAAATGATTCTAAGGTCTTATCTAAACATCTCTGTAATACACACTAATTGATTCTAAGGCCTTATCTAAACATCTGCATAATACATACTAAATGATTCTAAGGCCTTATCTAAACATCTCAGTAATACACACTTATTGATTCTAAGGCCTTACCTAAAAATCTGTATAGAACACAGTGTTTGATTCTAAGGCCTTATCTAATCATCTCTGTAATACACAATAATTGATTCTAAGGCCTTATCTTAATACTTTGTAATACACAGTATTTCATTCTAAGGCCTTACCTAAAAATCTGTATAGAACACAGTGTTTGATTCTAAGGCCTTATCTAATCATCTCTGTAATACGCACTAATTGATTTTAAGGCCTTATCTTAATACTTTGTAATACACAGTATTTTATTCTAAGGCCTTATCTAAACATCTGTGTAATACACACTAATTGATTCTAAGGCCTTACCTAAAAATCTGTATAGAACACAGTGTTTGATTCTAATGCCTTATCTAAACATCTCAGCAATACACAGTATTTGATTCTAAGGTCTTATCTAAACATCTGTATAATACACACTAATTGATTCTAAGGCCTTATCTAAACATCTCAGCAATACACAGTATTTGATTCTAAGGTCTTATCTAAACATCTGTATAATACACACTAATTGATTCTAAGACCTTATCTAAACATCTCAGCAATACACAGTATTTGATTCTAAGGCCTTATCTAAACATCTGTATAATACACACTAATTGATTCTAAGACCTTATCTAAACATCTCAGCAATACACAGTATTTGATTCTAAGGTCTTATCTAAACATCTGTGTAATACACAGTATTTGATTCTAAGACCTTATCTAAACATCTTAGCAATACACAGTATGTTTCCTTTTAACAAATATGTATAGTTTATTGCGTCACATTCCCTGTACAAGGCACAAGGGTCTGTCAATTATATCCTATTTTCAGTGTAATTTTCTGTGACTTTACTGTTACTGACGTCTGTTGTTGACCGGCTATTACTCTATGTCAACCTCTAGCTTGGGTATTGTTGCTGCGTTTTTTCATTAGCTATTTTTATGTTGTTTGCAAACATGTATAGATACTTGCGTCACATTCCTTGTATAGGACACAGGGACCATTAAAATATACCGGACTTTTATGATAACTTTCTTTTTCTTCATTTTAACTGACGTCTGTTTTCAATCAGAGAGATGTGTTATAAAACAACACTGTAATTAAATAATGAAAGACAATCATCAAAAACCAGATAATTTTCTTTGACTGTGAACCAAACAAACTATTTATCATTTCAAATTGCATCAATAACTATTTCTATACCCCTTGATTTTTATAACAAACGCTTTGACAAAAGCCTCGAAAATTCTTTAATTGTCCATCCCACTTAAGTGTTATAAAACAACACTGTAATTAAACAATGAAAGACAATCATCAAAAACCAGATAATTTTCTTTGACTGTGAACCAACAAACTATTTATCCTTTCAAATTGCATCAATAATTATTTCTATACCCCTTGATTTTCATAACAAACGCTTTGACAAAAGCCGCGAAAATCCTTTAATTGGCCATCCCACTGTTCTTTAATAATGACATGCTTTACTCTAATTTCAAACTGAGATGCTTGTTAGAATATAAGTCTCAGCGCAGCCTACGTTCATTATTCCAAAAATGGAAATTCTAACAAGTAAGACAGGCTCCAAGAAAATTTGTAGTTTGTGTTTGTTGTATGACACGCACCTTGTCTTTTTCAATAAAACATTTGATTAGTACCAGTCTTGAATTTTGTTCTTCATTAACGCAAAGAGCGATTGATGCGTTTACATCAAATACAATATCTGTGAAATACATGATGCGTTCATATCAAATACAATATCTGCATCTTTTGTAATTATTTCACTATAACGTCAAAATGGATTAATACAACAATTTTATCACAAATATTGCTATACTTTGAAATATATTAATGGAGAAATGTCCGGACTGAGAATTGTCCGACCCTGCAAAACAAGTAACTGAGAAATGTCCGGCCCTGCAAATCAACAAACTGAGAATTGTCCGACCCTGCAAATTTCACTAACTGAGAAATGTCCGGACTGAGAATTGTCCGGCATTCGCTTATGTCATCCCCAAGCTAGAGTGTTGTTGTTGCCCTTTTCCATTATGGCAACATGTCGTGTTGATAAACATGTATTGTGTATTGTGTCACATTCCCTTTTTTAATCCACAGATTGATGTCAAATCTAAACGTGTTAGCTTAGTTCTAAGTTATTTTAGCTGTCTATGACGTCATTCTTCGATCGAGTATTTCTTCATATCATCCCCTAGCTAGAATATTTATTGTGTATTTTTCTGATAGTTCAATTCGTCTTGTGTATGCACTGTGTCCCGAAAATATAAACATACTTGGCTTCCATGCTAATTTGCTGTGAATTTACTGACTTGGACGTC
Source organism: Sinonovacula constricta (assembly GCA_007844125.1). Classification (NCBI taxonomy): domain Eukaryota; kingdom Metazoa; phylum Mollusca; class Bivalvia; order Cardiida; family Solecurtidae; genus Sinonovacula; species Sinonovacula constricta. The sequence continues at coordinate 63,597,097 of CM017560.1, read as the reverse complement.
TTTTTTGATTGCAGATTTCGTTATGTCCTCCCCAAGCTAGGGTATCCTTGTTTGCATATTTTCATAAAGTCTATGTTTCCTTTTAACAAATATGTATAGTTTATTGCGTCACATTCCCTGTACAAGGCACAAGCGTCTGTCAATTATATCCTATTTTCAGTGTAATTTTCTGTGACTTTACTGTTACTGACGTCTGTTGTTGACTGGCTATTACTCTATGTCAACCCCTAGCTTGGGTATTGTTGCTGCGTTTTTTCATTAGCTATTTTAATGTTGTTTGCAAACATGTATAGAAACTTGCGTCACAATCCCTGTATAGGACACAGGGACCATTAAATATACCGGACTTTTATGATAACATTCTTTTTCTTCATTTTAATTGACGTCTATTTTCAATCAGAGATTTGCTTATGTCATCCCCAAGCTAGCGTGTTGTTGTTGCCCTTTTCCATTATGGCAACATGTCGTGTTGATAAACATGTATTGTGTGTTGTGTCACATTCCCTTTTTTAATCCACAGATTGATGTCAAATCTACACATGTTAGCTTAGTTTCCCGTTATTTTAGCTGTCTATGACGTTATTCTTCGATCGAGTATTTCTTCATGTCATCCCCTAGCTAGAATATTTATTGTGTATTTTTCTGTTAGTTCAATTCGTCTTGTGTATAAACATATATCGTTCATTGCGTCACATTCCCTGTAAGAGGCACTGTGTCCCGACAATATAAACATACTCGGCTTCGAGGCTAATTTGCTGTGAATTAACTGACTTGGACGTCTTTTTTGATTGCAGATTTCGTTATGTCCTCCCCAAGCTAGGGTATCCTTGTTGCATATTTTCATAAAGTCTATGTTTCCTTTTAACAAATATGTATAGTTGCGTCACATTCCCTGTACAAGGCACAAGGGTCTGTCACTTATATTCTATTTTCAGTGTAATTTTCTGTGACTTTACTATTACTGACGTCTGTTGTTGACCGGCTATTACTCTATGTCAACCCCTAGCTTGGGTATTGTTGCTGCGTTTTTTTCATTAGCTATTTTAATGTTGTTTGCAAACTTGTGTAGATAATTGCGTCACATTCCTCGCGAGTGACACAATGATCATTCAAATACTCCGGACTTTTACGATAAGTTTCTGTATTCCATTGTAATTGGCGCCTTAGAATACATATTTATTGATGCCATTCCAAAGCTTTCGTATTGATGTTATCCATTTATGTTAGGGCAACATTTTTACTTTTTAAACATGTGCTTTTAATTGAGTATAATTTTTTTTTAATTCGAATAAATTTGTAAATTATACACATTTTAGCTTATTTTTACATTATTTAACTGTTTATAGCCTATATATTCATTACCATTTTTATTTATGTAATCCCCTAGCTAGAGTATTGATGTTTCATTTTTAAATAAGATCAATTTGTATTCATTGTAACGATGTGTAGTTCATAGCGTCACATTAATTTCCTGTAAGTGATACAGATATTAAACAGATTTTAAATCTAATATAGATATGTTCTCAATTATGTCCCTCTATCAGCGTTTCACTCACCGTTGGGGCATCATCTAATTGTAGTATATCCCTTGGAAATCATCACTTTACAACAATATTATTTTGCAACATTTAAGTAGAATTTAAGTTATCTGTTATAATTTAGATTAGAGTATAATATTATATACTTTTAATAATGTAATACTAAAAAACGTGTTGTTTTTTTTTTTTAATTATATATTACGCAAACGAAACGCTGGATTTAAATAAGTTTTAATTAAAACATAAATTTGATTTGTTATTTATACGTTTGGTACTTTTAAATAATACATTTTTTAACGATGTACATTTGTTTGCGTTGAAAACGCATGTTATACACACCTTTCTTAATGTCGGCTGCTCTAATGTTTCTTCGGCTACCCTGAGTTAATGCGATTGTTAATGCTTGTTGCTTGCCAGCTTGATTTTAGTTGGTAGACAGTGGGTGAACGTAAGCTGTTTATAAACAATAAGCTGTCATGGCAAGTGCCAACATACCGAAAGCAAGAAAGGAGCTTTCTGATGAGAGAAGCCGATGTGAAGCTATTGGAATACGATTGGTGACTACTTTATCTATGTCTACCTCTGTGTGTGTCAGTCAGTCAGTCTGTCTCTCTGTCTGTCTCTGTCTCTGTCTGTCTGTCTGTCTGTCTGTCTGTCTGTCTGTCTGTCTGTCTGTCTGTCTGTCTGTCTCTCTCTCTCTCTCTCTCTCTCTCTCTCCCGTTCTCTCTCACCGCCCCACTTGCTCCCTCTCACTCCACCCTCTCTCCACCCCCTCTCTCTCTCACTCTCTGTGTGTCTCTCTCCTTCTCTCCAAGCCCGGATTAACATTATTTATCTATGTCTACCTCTGTGTAAGTGTGTCTGTCAGTCTGTCTGGCTCTCTCTTTCTCTGTCTCTCTCTCTCTTTCTGTCTTTCTCACTCGCTCTCTCTCCACCCTCTCTCTCCCCCCTCTCTCCAAGCCCGGATTAACAGGAAGGGGGTAAGGCCCCCCCCCAATATTTGTAGACTTTATTGTCTCAGCAGAGGGCTTGATCGCACACCTTTTGCTACTCAGGCCCCCATGCTGCGAAACATGCCTGAGGTACTTTCGCTGTGTGTAAAGTATTTACTGTCACCCGCCAAACTAACAAACTTTATCGACACTGCTTGGTGATGATGTAATATAACGGCATTACCCGAGGAGTTTCGAATGTTTGTCACCTTGCATCAAGGCACCTTGTAGATTTTTATTGTAATCCAAGCAGACTCTTTTCAGGTTGTTACAAAATATTAAAAAGATGCAAACAAATTATTTTAGAATACTTTTTTAATACTTAAATAGATTTTTGTTTTTGAATAATAAAAATATATTAAGGCTTTGGTCTCAACTTCTAGAATGATTCTGACATAAAATGAAGCAAAAGCAATAGTTGTCATATCAAAATAAACAAAAATAAAAAAGGAGCAAAAATTCTTAGTAATAACCCAGTGTTTACAGAAACTGGTATCAAGAGGAAAGAGCAAAATGTAAAAATATATTGCTGACTTCTTGCTTAATTATCAACATTTACTGTAGTTACCTTTCTTAAGCTTATACTGCACTAAATGACTTACATTAAACATGTATTAGTTGTTGCTGTTATGTTTATTATTTTGTTATACACACCGACACTTATGTCCTACTGACAACACTCAGTTTATGGTGGGGGTGGTATCTCAGTAAAAGGTCTAGGTAGATCCACCGGCACGCTGCTGGAGTTCTCTCCCCTACTGGGGCTCTGATGCATGCTGAGGGGATGGGGAGTTACAAGTTTGCAACTCTTATTACTCGGTGACCTGCAGCAATTTTAGTAAAGATTTTTTTGTCATACTTCAAATAAAACATGCACTGGAACATGATGCAAATTTTATTATGTGTAGAGTCTCTTTCATTTTGGTCTTTGGGTAAATATTACAATATTTTCGGATAGTTCCTTTTTGTTTGGTATACAATCTAATAAACGCATTGTACTGAACTTGCTAAACCAATAAGGTTTTGTTTATTACATCTTTCATTTAAGGCTGTGGAAAATCGGGTGAATTTGGTAAGCATTTACATGTATTTTTAGTTGCTTAAATATGCTACAAGTTTTAGCTGTAACTTTAATAAATATTCTATTGATTACTATATTTTGCAAAATCTGCACAAAATCTTTATGCACATTATCAACAGAAATCTTACCTCAGACAATTTTATAGTACTTTTGTTAACAATCAAATCTGATGAAACTGCAAAGATTATTTACTAAAACAATGCACTTAATTGGCAGATTTTTCATCAGTATTTTCTTTGCCAAATATGCAAGTGCAATCAATGAGAAAACAGAGTCAATAAGTGGAACTAAGCTGTATTTTATCTCCCAAATCTAAGTATGTTTTAGCCTGATTCAGGATACTTTTTGTGAAGAATTTGAACCACAGTAACAACAAAGTAATGTTGCTTAAGGGTTATGTCTCGACCCTTAAGTTCCAGAGTAAATTTAATAAGCCCATTTAACATCCTAATTATTCAGATACACTTCGTAATGCATCTTCGACATTTTAGAAATGCATTTTTTTGGTGGGAGCATGCCCCCGTCGCACCAAAAAAGGTATGTCAAAGTCATCGCTTTGAAAAATGATGGGGTGGGAATTATCTGCCATCAGGTAAATGGGGGTGGGGGATTTTGCCCACCTATGAACTTTTGCGAAAGGGATTTTGTCCACCTATGCTAAATTGACTGGAAGGAATTTTGTCTGCCCAGTCCAGGTTGGATCCCCCCACACCCACACCATACCCCCAGCTAAAAAATTCTGGATCCGGACCTGCTCCCTATAAGTCTCTTTTCTTCCACATCTTTCTGTCTTTGACTGGTTCATTTTCTCAATCTTTCTGTCCATATCTCTGTTTTTCTTTCTCTGACCATCTATTGTGGTCACCATCTGTTTGACTCTGTCTTAACCTTTCCTTTAGTTGTCATATTAAAGATGCTGCATATTGAATTCTTGAAACTACAGATTGGGCTTCTTAAGATTTCAGGCCTATCACTTTTCATACTTTATGCCATGAAATTTTGATGTAAATTAAATTTCATCAAATGATTTGAACCCTATCACTGCCTGGTCTCATTTTCCACCACATGTCCGTCTGGTGTTTCTTGAGAAGCAGTATTATTAAAGGAAAGGTATGGATAGTTCAATGTACCCAATATAGGCGGACTAAGTTTCTTTCCTTAATATTGCACATGTTGCAACATTTTTTATTTGGTTTGCACGCTAAAACTGGTAATTATAATCATTATAACATGAAGTTTTTCTTGAGAAAACTTTGAGAGATTTGCTAGTTTATTTATTTATAGTAGGGATTTTGTCTGCTTAGATAAATTTAAAGGAGAGATTTTGTGCAACTTTGCAGAAATGAACAAAACTGTGTTCCGGAGAGATTTTTTCATTCATGCATTTCACCCTTTGCCACTTCATACATTGCTCTGTTTAATCTTGGTATCATACACTTGTCTGCCTATCACATGCTAATGAATCTCGATCTCATTATACATTTGTCTGCCTATCACATGCTAATAAATCACGGTCTCATTATACACTTGTCTGCCTATCACATGCTAATGAATCTCGATCTCATTATACATTTGTCTGCCTATCACATGCTAATGAATCACGGTCTCATTATACATTTGTCTGCCTATCACATGCTAATAAATCACGGTCTCATTATACACTTGTCTGTATATCACATGCTAATGAATCTTGGTCTCATTATACATTTGTCTGTCTATAATATTGTTTTTAAATGTAGCAATTTTATTCTTTTCTCAACTTGCATGTTTATATGTCATCATTTGTATTTTTTATTATGGCAATGGACATTATGTTTATGTCTAATAAAATATTAAGTATTGAATTGAATCGTCTGTCTCATTTTTATGAATCTTGATATCGATATTCCACGTTTAAGGAGTTTATGTCACAGAATTTTGTAATTAGTACATGGGTCTCTAAATGCTTTTTTTTTTCAGGAGAACGGCAAATATGTTGATGCCATATCTAACAAAAGATCATCTGCCAGTGAAAACATCACCTTTTTCATTCCAGGTAGATATGCTTAATTCATAAAAAGTTAGCCTCCACCAAGACCGATATAAGGTCATGTTCCTAAGGGCAAACAGGATGGGTTTTTTCCCAATTTCAAGGAGAAACCTCCCAATTCAAAAAACAAACAAAAATGTAATTGTCACCCATGGTTAAATAAATGGCATAATTAACTACCTCTGTCACATGAGAAATAGTTATATTTGTATTCCTTTGTAAATGAGTGAAATATAAAAGGAATTGAATGAACCAAATACTTAATTTTTTGTTTTATTTGATATATTAAGGTTTGAGTTTTTCCAAATTTGGATGCAAAATAATCCCAATTATTGGGGTTTGGTCATTTTTCCAAAATGGTGAGAAAAAACTCTGAATTTTAGACCTCACAGCTCCTTAATATTACCTGGTTTGCGTTACCATCTGACCTAGGTTAGCTTGTAGCCTGCTAAATTTGTTCATAATCCATACTATTTTCTTAATTATTGGCTAAAAACAATATGTCAGGGTCAAATCCCAATTACTGAAGACTTTGCAGCAAATAGAGAAGATCCTGACCAGACAGCTCCCAGTACACTGATATTTACCATAAGACTCAGCCGTATTCTGCTTAAAAGCACATCTGAATGTCATATTAGTATAAAGGAAGAAATTAAGTGCCACATTTGTGAGAGCACTTGGAACGCCATGGTCTCTACCAGTTTTTTAGCAGAAAGTGATGATGATTTCAGAATGGTGTAACATGAGTGAAAAAGATAGCCCCACTGGCACAGTAATCACCGTCGACCTCCCTTGTACTAGTTTGGTGCCCTGCTTATCAATTTTTTAAGGCTTTCAAATGAAGTATGTTTATTTAATTTGTTTTATAATACAGAGTGCACTTAATGACTTCAGGTTAACAGCAGTTAGCAATTAATAGAAAATAGAAAAATGATGTCAGTTTGTGTGTGTGCGTGTCTGTGTGTATGTTTTAATAAATTATTGTGTTTTTTTTTACAATTGCATACTTACCTGCTTTGAGTAAAAATTATTCCATTGTTTTCATACGAAATCAATAGTGATGTGAATGGCAGTGATCCTGTTGGAGGGGTAAATGTGAGAACAAAAATCTCTGCTTAGAAGGAGGGCAGTGAGGGGTTGAAGAGTTAAGGAGTATTGAGAACTCTATCAACTTGGCCGTGGTAGCCTTATGTTTAACAGCTCTAATAAACAATATAGAAATTACGGGGCAGTAGAAAAATTACACCAAATTTAACTGATACGATAAGATTCCATTGGAGTAAGAACTGTACACCTCCCATATTCTAGTTCATGCTGCACAAATTCAGCCACAAGGGGTGATCCAGCATTTTGGTAGAGTTGCCAAGTTGAAACTCCTTTGACTGTTTAGTTTTCCACCATGTGGTTCGAGTCCTGTATGGTGTGAAGGACTCAATGTGGGATGGCCTTCCAGCAGACCTGGAATGGTCCGGTGGTTCTACCTAGACAATTGTTTGGGGTCTTTATCTACCAAATTAGCTGGACCTTGCAAGTGTTTGGGGTCTTTATCTACCAAATTAGCTGGACCTTGCAATCAGAATCCTTTCTAATCATAATTAGTTGCTGCAATGTATTTAAAAACCAACATTACAAACAGGCATGGTCTTACATCATTTGTTTGATCATTTGTTTGTTATTATTTTCAAAAAATTTAGGATGTGTGTTTGGACAAATATTTGAAGATTGCAAGATAATACTCCAAAAATATACACTATATCAAACTTATAATGGATGTAGAATAAGCTTTTAAGTAAAACTTGATTTTAAAAGTTTTATTATTTATTGTACATACTTTGAACAGTATATAAAGATTATTCTTTTAAATATTTATTGTGGTGACCTGACATGTCAACAGATGAATCTGTATTTGTCCCTATGCTGCAACCAAAGGAAGGTGACTGGCTTGCCGAACACAAGGAGCGAGAACAAACCTACAAGAAGTATATCAGTGGTATGTTGGGTTGGTTAATTTTTGGCACACTTTTACTATAGGCTGTTTCTCAACTGTTGGTCAAGTTTAATAAACTGTTTAAATATGCAGCATATATTATAAAGAGCATGGTGAAAAGTTGTCCCATTTTACATAAATGAACTCAAGTATTTTATTTGTGATACTTTTTGTTCCAACTTGATCTAAGGTTGAATAGAAACTGAAACTGTTAAAGGTGGAGGAGTTGTTTATCTTTATTTTTCAAATATACAAAATGTATGCAGAATTTAAGATAATACAGTAGTATGTATGCTGGTTTTATATATTTTTACCATTTTTTGTTCTCAACTACATTCTGTCTCTTTTATCTAATTGTAAGTGTTCACTGTGTATTTGATGTTTCAAAAGCTGTTCAAAACAGATGATGATCTCTAACATCATGACTTTATTGTAAAGTCTGTTTAAACATACTTAATAAATGGTATTCATGGTTATAAATGATTGTCAGATAATTACACAAAAAATAACTCAAGAGCGGTAAGAGTTACTACCCATACTGGCATCTTTCATGTTGGAGGTTTAATGGCTATAGCGTCATTAGATACAACGGTTTCACAATCATAATTTATGTGCACTTAAACCTTTTAATTTAATCTCCAATGATTTCTAGTCTAAACTATAACCATACCAATGCCTCTCATTAACAGAAATACCCTTACTTGTGATGTGCTAATGTTGCCAATGTCCATTGTTGCCTTTATTGGGTTATTGAATGCTTAGGTGCAGAACTTGTATCCATGGACTTATGTTTTACTTTACCATAGTAACTTAATATTTTCAATAGCTTATTAACTGTTACAGAAAAGTGTCCAAAGAACATAAATGCCCCACTGAGAAATTGCAAAAGAAACTACTTCACATAATGATAACCATTATTTAATTGTGTCATGGTGTATTCTCTTTACTGTCATTATATTTCAACAATTGTTGCAGAAGGAGTCACATGCACAAGATTGTGAACACAGAAGAACTGACGCATACATTGAAATTTTCAGCATTTCTTAACAAGATAGGCTAAGAGATACATCTAATAATATTTTGCAGCCCCTAGCTGCCCGTCGCGGTCCCAAAGCACCCTGTACATCCTGCCTATAAGCTTTCAGGAAGAGCCGATACCTGCAAATATCCTTGAGCCTCTGGTTAGATATGCTGCCATCTTCTTCGGCATGCCTGTTAAACTCTTGCCAGAAAAAGGTCTGAAAGGAGAGGTAGCTGACCGACTAAACCATGGCGTGTACCAAGTGCATGCAGGCGAGATCTTGAATGTTATTAAGAAACTTGTTCCCCGGGATGCATTTGGTGTTGCCGCAATAACTCTGTGTGATCTCTATCCACGGGATGAGTGGAATTTTGTGTTTGGTCTGGCACTGTCTGGGGGTCGATGTGGGGTGTACTCCCTTGCCAGATACCTCTCTAACTTTGGAGACAGCAAACATTCTCATATAGACCTTAAAGTGTAAGTAGTAACTTACCCTTGCTTCATTTTTCTGTAATTTCATAACTGTGTTTACAAGAGATTTGGAAATTTCAGCAACCTAAATATATCTATAAATGTACATGTAGTTCATAACCACTATTTTAATTACTTCCCAGTGATGTCAGCTTTCAATCAAAGTTTAACATAATGAAAGATTAAAATATCATAATGTCTTTTCTTTTTATCTGTTGCAAATTGCAAGCTCTAACTACCTGTATTCCTTTTGTTCATAAGAAAGCATTACTCTTTTAATCACATTGTGTTACCTCTATTACCGGTAGATATGTGCTTACTGCAGCAAAATTATGAATGAAAAATTAATGTTAATTTTTTAGCTATTGAGAACTATGCTTAATCATATTTTATGAAAAATTACAAATTTCAGTTTTTAATGATCAAATGAAGCCTAGAAATAAGAATATTCCTTAAATTAAATATATGTTACCACAAGGGAGATAACTAATATTATTTTTAATTTGTTACCGCAAGGGAGATAACTAAGACAAATATTTATTTTAATTCCTAGTGATTCCATCCCTACAGTCCTAGAGCGGGCATGTAAAACCATGTGTCATGAGATTGGCCACATGTTTGCCATACAGCACTGCATCTTCTACTCCTGCCTTATGAATGGTTCAAACCATTTGGAGGAGTCGGACTCAAGACCCAACTTTCTGTGTCCCGTCTGTCTCCGGAAACTCCACTATGCATGTAAATTTGACATCGTAGCAAGATACCAGGGCATGAAAACTTTCTGGGAGGAACATGCGATTCAGAAGAATGTTGACTGGGTTGAACGAAGATTGAGAACCTTGTCCAATACAAGTTGATTGAGGATTGTAGATTCTGCTGCCTATTTGTTACAGTTTAAAGAGTATTAGGGAAGATTTGAATAACTTAATGTGTTAAGATGATTTGATGAGCAATATAATAAACAACATGAACGATACTAAGTTATAAAACAATATAACAATACAATTTATTAAAGTTACCTTTAATACAGTTGGATCATGATACTTTAGTTCCCAATTTAACGAATGTATGAGCTCTAACAAATAGATAACAAATGAAGTCCCTTTAAGCAATAATTTATTAATTGGGTTGCAATTTATTAATATGGATGTACATACAGGTTATTGTATTTTCACACTTCGGTGGTCACGGCTACTCTTGCTCATCTATTGCACTGCTTTAATTTTCAGTCTTACAGACTTCAATTAGAACAAAGAAGAAGCATGCACTGGTCACTGCATAGGGTTGCCTGCATTGGGTTGCCTCGACTGGTCACTGCATGGGGTTGCCTAGGCTGGTCACTGCATGGGGTTGCCTAGACTGGTCACTGCATGGGGTTGCCTAGGCTGGTCACTGCATGGGGTTGCCTAGGCTGGTAACTGCATGGGGTTGCCTAGACTGGTCACTGTATGGGGTTGCCTCGACTGGTCACTGCATGGGGTTGCCTAGGCTGATCACTGCATGGGGTTGCCTAGACTGGTCACTGCATGGGGTTGCCTAGGCTGGTCACTGCATGGGGTTGCCAAGACTGGTAACTGCATGGGGTTGCCTCGACTGGTAACTGCATGGGGTTTAGACTGGTCACTGCATGGGGTTGCCTAGGCTGGTCACTGCATGGGGTTGCCAAGACTGGTAACTGCATGGGGTTGCCTAGGCTGGTCACTGCATGGGGTTGCCTAGACTGGTCACTGCATGGGGTTGCCTAGACTGGTAACTGCATGGGGTTGCCTAGGTATTGAGTAAATTAGGTAAAGACTTAAGACTAGAAAAATTACCTTGCAAATAAAAATCTATCTTTAATGGTAAGACAAAAGACTTTAAAAATGGATATTAATTAACTTAAAACATCTATTGTTTTGCATTCAATTCCATCCTAACTGAATAATAATAGCATGGTTTATCACCTTAGACAATAGAAGAATCATTTAGTGCACAATAATAGCATGTTCAAGGCAGTCATTAAGTTATGATTGTTTTAATTCTACAATTTAACAAATGATTTTGTAGAGATTTGTAGTTTTTTGACTGGACAGGACTTGTTATATTGAAAAAATAATTTGAGCTCTGAAAAGGGGTGTTTTATGACAAATGCGAAGGCAAGTATTCCTTTATAGCCCTGAAAAGGGCTTATTGAAAAAATAATATTACTAAAATAAGGTTTTTAATTTACAACCAATAGCATTAAAATACTCTTTGTTTAGAAAATTGGCATTAAAGAGCGATTTTTTTCTTATATTGAAATAAGACAAATTACGTAGAGATTTGAGACATAAAAGTTGAATTTAAAGTACTTTTTTGAAAATTGACACTTAAAACACAACAAATCTTCTGATATTAAACATGCTAAATCATATCTGTGCCTTTTCATAACTGAAGTATTCACAATTAGAACATGATCAATTATCATTTTCTTGTCAAACAATTCTACTGTTCATCTAGTGGTATTGACAAGGGTCAACATGTTGTTGATATTTATGACAATATTACCCGGTATGTAGGGTGGGCATTGAGGTGTGACCTCAAACTGATTTGTTTTCTGCACTATATTAAATAAATTAAATTAAAAGGAATCTTTTTGACTAAAAAAAAGAAATCAGGACTCTCTGAGAACATTTTAAAGTAAATCCAAAACTTGTTCATATTTATTTGCAACATCTGACATATAGCTAAGACTAGGTATTTGGTCATGGTAATGTTTGTCAAAATATTATGTTCCCCAATTGGATGGTTAAAATGTTTGTTGGGATAGACTAGGTCAACAAACTTGCAATAAGCAGCTAAATACCAACGTTTGTATGGATGTAATTTATAATTTAAATATATGTGGAAATTCTCATGGAACCTATTCTTGTTTTCCTATGTTTGTTTGCAATATGTAATATGTAACATGGAGACTCATTTGTCACTTTATGTTTGTGTAAAATTCTATACTTAGTGTTATCATTTTAGGACTAAAACAAAATGTTATTGTTATTTAATTATTGAAGATTATTGATTTGTTGTATTTTTAAATATCTCCTTTATTGTTCTCGGTTAGACAAGTGTCCCTGTTGACCGAGTAAAATGTAGTGATTTTTTTTCAAATTCATTTAAAAACCACCCAAATAAATCTGTTATGTTAACTGTTCATAAAACTTTAAAATATTATATCAATATTCTAATGTCTTCATTTATAAAGAGAAATATTCTCAACTTTTGCTTTTTTAGTTTTGAAATATTGACTAGAAGACATACTCATTCTGTAACATATCTATATAAACATGATAAAACAATTACATGTTGTTTGATTCTTCTAAAAGCTACCAGTGTGTATACATGTAGCTAGAATTCACTGTATTTTGAATTGTTTTGTATAGCAACTTTCAAATAAAACTTATGCATTTATAAAACGTTTTACTGGGACCTTTAAATGTAACCAAAACTTGTAAGCCATTGAAAGAATGTGAATCAAACTGTTAGGGATAATCTGTAATTGTTTAAAACACAGTGTTTAGTATTAGCAATAGATTCCAATGTTACATTGATATCAGGCTAGTAGAGTTAAAATGTATAAAATATTTTGTGTTAAGTTAATTGTTAAATCACATTGACATAGTTCTGGTCACAGTGGCAACATCATGCCAATTATTGTTGGAGTTAGACCCCAGACATATATATGGGTAGAGCCACTGGTGCTCTGCAGGTAAACTGAAAGTCCTCCCCACTTCAAAGATCTTGCCACAACCGGGTCTTGAACTCACATGGTGAGGGGAACATTGCATATTCTACATTATATCATGTACTGTTGAAGCACCGGGGAACTTTACTAATTCTACTTTATATCATGTACTGTCGAAACACTGGGGAGCATTACTAATTCTACATTATATCATGTACTGTCGAAGCACCGGGGAACATTACTACATGTGTATTTCTACATTATATCATGTAATGTTGAAGCACTGGGGAATATTACTATTTCTACATGATGTCCGTTTTGTTCAAGTGTCTCATATCATTGTTTCATTTGTTATTTTTTCTTTTACCTACATATAGTGTTTGTTCAAGTTTTAGTATAGTTTGGAATTTTCATATGACATTTTCATATATTTTGTACTTATTTATGTTAACCATAGAACACCTCTTATTAATTATCACCATCATACATTTCCTTGTCTTGAATTATTCCTTGAACAAGGGTGACACCTGGGTGTCAAATCGTGAGCCAAGTCTCCTTCTCCAAAGTAAACGATCATGTGGGTTGGAGCAACCAAGAGTCTCACATTCTGGTTTTACTAGGTCATCATGGACAGCTTTGGTCTGCCTGTATTACTGATAGAACTAACAGTGCATTATAAAGAACCAACAGTGGATAGAGTAAATACACACCGAAGACAAAACAAACACTGGATCTTATGTGAAACAATTTTCTGCTGTAACAGGTAGTGCTTAAATGTGTGGTCAATGTTTTATGTTTAAAGAATAATTGCTAAACACTTTCGGGACTTTGCTTAAACAATTTTACAAATAAAAATGTCAAAAAACAATTTTTTTTAGCCAATTGGAGGAATTTCCTTTTTTTGAAAGTGTCCTATTCAAAAATTTAAGTTTTTTATACTATTTTTTTTATAAAAACACTCGCATTCAATTTTTTGCCAAATTGCCTTTTTCAATTGTAAAACACAAACAACTGTTTGATTCTAAGGCCTTATCTAAAAAACTGTGTAATACACAGTATTTGATTCTAAGGCCTTATATAAACATCTGTGTAATACACACTATTTGATTCTAAGGCCTTATCTAAACATCTGTGTAATTCACAGTATTTGATTCTAAGGCCTTATATAAACATCTGTGTAATACACACTATTTGATTCTAAGGCCTTATCTAAACATCTGTGTAATACACAGTATTTGATTCTAAGGCCTTATCTAAACATCTCTAATACACAGTATTTGATTCTAAGGCCTTATCTAAACATCTCTGTAATACACAGTTTTTGATTCTAAGGCCTTATCTAAACATCTGTGTAATACACAGTATTTGATTCTAAAGCCTTATCTAAACATCTGTGTAATACACACTATTTCATTCTAAGACCTTATCTAAACATCTCTGTAATACACAGTATTTGATTCTAAGGCCTTATCTAAACATCTGTGTAATACACAGTTTTTGATTCACAAGAACAAAAATTAAATAGAGATGATTAATATATTAATGCAAAAGAAGGCTTTGATTTTCTATGTAAGTAAAAGCAACACAAAGTGATCATTTACAATATTTATTCCATGTCACTCAAGGATCATATAACAAACTGTTCAACAATATTTGTACATGAGGTTCAGCTATGTTGAATTCTGAGATAATGATAAAATATACCTTGAGAGGGCAGTCATAACACAGACGATGGAGCCAGGGCTTGTACGATCATTTCCAGGCAGTAAACATGATGTCTTTCTTACACATAAAGAAAACTTTGTCAGCTTGTTTTTATTTTACTTGGAGCAGTCATTTACAACAACATACAACTGTGCCTTAGTTAACTTAAATAGTTAAACACACTTATTTAAATGAATAAGTATGATGATTGTAAAAATGTCACAAAAATCGATTTTATTACTTTTAACATATTTCTACATTGACTTAAGTACACCAAGGTGATTTCCTCAATGGTCACAAGGTTGTGAAGACAGCAGTAGCATAGCATTATGTCACTGGTGTTACTCAGGTAAAGCTTCTAAGGATAAAAAAGTAAAGTGATCAATTTTTATTCCTTCTTTTGTTATTAAATTTACTTTTCATAATCAAGATGATTACTGACCTATGCCTGTAAAACTCTTAAATTCCATTCAAATGCTTGAGAATTTGTTTATTTGCACATTTATTTTATAAAAAACTATAATAAAAATGTTAACTTCTTCAACATAAATTAGGTTAATTGAATTAAGTGTTGTGAATTTATTTAATATGAGCGTCACTCACAAAAACTGTGCAACACCTCACATGCTCACTGGACAATGATTGCAGAAGGGATCAGGACCTATGGTTATATATGTAAAACTAAGCTCAAAACTGAGACCAGTCGGAAGATTCTAATTGGTTGGATTTGATTGACAGAATGCTTCTGACCAATTAGATAGCTTGACATAATCTAATGTTTGTGTTTCAAGTCTCATAACCACAGGTCTTCAAATATTGACACCTCTCATGTCTTAACCCTGAATATCACCCCTTGCCCCATTATACCTACATGAAGATGAATAAAATAAATGAGAAGTGGAGAAATTAACACTGCATAAGTGAATAAAACACATCTTTGATGGCATGATTTGTGCATAAAAATTCTTTTCATAACTAGAGTAACTGAATATGCAAATGAAAACTTGAAACCATAAAACAAGTAAGATAATTAATAAGTAGAAAAGCTCAGCCTACAATAATGAGTGAAGAAGCAGTAGTGTGTTTTTAAAAACATTTGACAAGTCCATATACGCTACATATAAACTGAAGGCACAAGTTAAATCAAGTATGTAAAGGTAAATACTTAAATATTTGAACAAAACTCAGAGGAATCTATCAATAAAAAATCAAATTGAAAATGTAAGTATTTAATTATTTTTTTTTTAAAAGCATTATTATAACATGCAGTTATAATATACAGTAAAACTCTTATACTTTACAATTAAAGTATTGCCAATAAAATATCATTTTACTACATTATGCAAATTTTGTAGCCTAAACTATTTTATTAATATTTTTTAAAGTGACGGCGTGCTACAAAACCAGCCCATCTGTGAAACCAATGTTAGCTTACTGCACACCAAACTTTTTCCAACAAACGATTTACAAAACAGATGAGAAACAAAACATGAGAAACATCGATCAGTATTATCCCCCAGACGCCCACCCCTAGAAAAGAAAAATAGCAACAAAAACCAGAAAACAGACAAAACCTGCAAAACACGCTATCTATATATGGCGGACTATTTTATGTGTTATGTAAGCAAATTGTATGCATTTATGATAGATGAAGCAATAAAATTAGCAACAATTCACAGTAAAATCCCTTCCGGTTTTTCTGAAACTTGTTTCCTCAATGTTTGTTTTTTATTTGAAAGAAAACTTGCATCGAATCTTCTAACCTTACTGAACAACAACCTGTGTCTTATGGTTAAAATCCAACTTTCCACCTTTAATTAGTCTGTATATAAAATCAATCTTGATATAAGTGGCATATTTAAAAGTATTTACGCAATGTGCTTACTTTTAACTTTAACCTGAAAACCTGTTTATATGACAAGCAATCATGTGCTAACCTGTTAATATGACAAACAATCAAGAGAACTTCTATTCCCTTGTCCAGGATTTTTTTAATTGCACATGCATTGTTTATGAAATTTAAAACATGTTCAAGGGTACTGTAACATTTCAGAATCCCCCCAAAATCAAAGTATTTGGAAAGCAGTATACTATTTATGTTAACACTCTAGATCAATTTATCCAGACAAATCCAGAAAGAACAAAACTATTTGGACAAGACTTTAAATACCGTAACAACATTTTACAAGGTAATAATCAATGTATACAATATATAAAACAATAATAAAACAAGTCCGTAACAATCAATACTGCTGATGCAAGTTCATTTGTAGTTTCATTTAACCTTTAATAAATCTTTTTTACATGACACTTCAGTAAAACACTTTATTATGACATTTTATTAAACATTTTATTTACAGGGCACATCAATAATACATATTTTATTTAAAAAGGGCCAATAACTCCTGCAATTTGCATCTGATTGTCACACATAAAAACAGGCGCACAGGTTTATGCACATCAAGTTTTTGAAATTTTATCAAAATTGATGCAAAAACTGTAACAAGAACAGACAGATGTCACACACAGACAGGGGCAGACAACTATTTCAGTATACCCCACTTCTCAAAAATTTGTTGTGGGGGTATAATTAACATTGTTTAATTATTATTCTAAAAGGGATGTATAGTTCTCCATTTTATCTTCTATTGTCATGATATTCACTATCAAAATACCTTACCAAAACATTTTATCATTTTACTTTTAAGCCAAAGTTTCCTCTAATGGGGTGTCAATGTAATAACACTCTCAATGTAATATTTGTCAGGTCAAAGGACATCTAACTTGGTACTTACACACACTTGGTATTTACAATTCAACACATACTAATGGCAGTTTAAACACAACTTTCCACAGAATAGTCAAAAGAATTACACAGTTCCTCAACAATGAATCTGAGTTGAGAACCTGACTGCTACTTACTCCTTTTTAAACAAAAATTTAAATTTCACTGTGATCAAGATGCTTTAGTATGTGCAATCCAGACTAATGTTATCTGAGCTGCTTTGAACAATGGCCTAAAAGATTCTATCATCCAGACTTTTGTTACCCTACTAATCTACATGAAAGCCCTGCAAGGATTGTGGTATTCACTGCTTTCGAAAAAGTAGTCACATATGGACACTACAGGAACAGCCCTGTGAAGATGAGATGTTATAAATAATTTCTGTAATGAAGAAACCCTTCTTAAAATATACAACTTCACTTTTAGTATAGTGGCCAAAAGCAGAAGGTTAAGGGTTGAGAACCAACGATAAATTGACCCACTTCACCGTGGGAGAGTAGGTCACTTAGCCCTATTCTGGCAACGTCACACAACAGTTTAGATACTGTGGACATATTCATCCTCACTCTGGTGGGGCGTTATTGTAAGCATTTGATGACTTCAGGATTGTAACTGCGACACTGCCTTTCATTGAACATCAAATCTTGAAAGTATGTATAACTACTTTTTGTCACACTGGAGAGTGCAATCGGAACTCCTTGGGTAATTCCGTCCTCAGGACAATCATCACTCGGATGTATCTGGTGCAATGATACTTACTGAAATTACGATCGTTTTGTTTGCCGTAAGTCAGAAGTTTATGCCTAAAATGTAGTTGTGGAGAGTGAAATAGTTTTAAATTGTTAGGTCAGCAGTTTCCTGTGTAAAGCAGTGAATACAAAAAATATGATTCCGAAACTTGAAGGACACTTTCAATGCTTTAAACCTGATTTAACACAATTTTTATGCCTTAAACATGATTGCACAAAATTTCAATGCTTTAAACCTGATTCAACACACTTTCAATGCTTTAAACCTGATTTAACACAATTTCAATGCTTTTAAACCTGATTTAACACACTTTCAATGCTTTTAAACCTGATTTAACACACTTTCAATGCTTTAAACCTAATTAACCTAAACAATGAGCATTTTTCAATGCATTAGCAATTTTCTATGCTTCATTAAAGTAAAAGAAACAAAAATATTGGCATTGTCATGTTTCTGAGGATAAAGTTCCTACAGTTACTGATTACTCCATAAAGATTTTAAACTTGTTGAATTACGCTGTAAGCATGTTGAAAATCATTATTCTGCATTCTTTTGTTTCTAACACTTGCTAATTAAATCTTACCTATTGTTTTGTTGTTGTTTTTAACAACATGTAACAGCTTTCAGATATGTTGATAATGACTGCAGCAAAAAGTGCAGCTAAATCTAATCAAATCCACATGAAGCTGACTTAACTTTGTCTATACTATTTATCTAAGACTGATCAAATCATAGCAGATCAAGTTTTTTGCCCTTTTTAAATTTCTATCATACAGTAATTTATAAGAGAAAACTGTAATAAAACCTTTTTAATAAAACCTTTTTTTCAGATATGGGGAAAACAGTTTCAGAAATATGACAAATATTGTTGAAGACCTCATAACAGACCTGATCTATGATTATGCATGGGAATTCTTTTTTATGATATTTATACAAAAAAGAACAGTACCTTAGCGAGTTAAATACCTTCTTAAAAATGTATTTTACATTGGAAACTTCTAAAAGAATAGAAAATCAACAACATAAACATGTTTAATATCAATGATATATCACAAATGAATCATTTGAAACTATGTACAACTTATGAAAATGTATGATCGAATTTCATGAACCGTTATAATTACATGCCCTCAGGGCTGGAAATTAATGGTAGACCATTCACACAGCCAGGTCGTTTTCATGCTATCCAGCTACAGTTTTCAAGTTAGTAGTCTGTATTGGCTTGCTATTTATTTACATACAAATGCCAATACAAATGCCAATAGCATGATCGAACCTTTTCCAACAAAGGTTTGCCCTCAGCCAATCAAACTGTACCTTACAATCTTACACTTACAGCCAATGAAATGCACGGTTACAGACCTAATTATTAATATAAAATTGTAGGACACATTTGACCATTATCTGTAACTCAAAATGTTGGGTTCATTCTGGGGGACTGTTACCCAAACTAAAATGAGTTTCAGCACTTTGACAAGTTGACTTCATATCATGTAATAAATCCACTAAAAAAAATCTAAACTGACAACAAGGCATGTCTTGTCTCTTTGACTTTTTGTGAGAGATAAAAGATTTCCAGGATTCAGCAACCTATTAAAATGTAAGTCTACGGTAAATAAAAACATGGCAACAAAGGGGATTATGTAAATGACTCTTAACCATGATAAAGGTTAAGCAGTATAAGATGACTTTCTATCATCTATTGAGAAAGAGCAGAGAAAAGCTAGGGGTTTTTGTGTCAATGATATGTTTAATGTGACTAAAACTGCAAGACTGGCAAACTAATCAATGATTTATTAATTCAACTTCACCTAAATAGATGCCCCAAATTAAGATATGTTTATCAATATAAATAAAAATAATAATGCTAATGTGATTTTTACAAAAGTGGGTACATTTATTTACAAGGAAGGATAATGTAAAATATCATTTCCTTTAGTAAAGCATCCGCTTTACTTATTTGTTTCTATAAGATCAACATTTCCCCTCCTTGTTTTCTTTTTCCTCAACACACATCTTGTTTTAATAAACAGGCTCATAACCTATGTCCAAGCAACCACCAAGTAAACATTTGTGGCCAACTTATGTCCAAGCAACCACCAAGTAAACATCTGTGGCCAACCTATGTCCAGGCAACCACTAAGTAAACATTTGTGGCCAACCTATGTCCAGGCAACCACGAAGTAAACATTTGTGGCCAACCTATGTCCAGGCAACCACCAAGTAAACATTTGTGGCCAACCTATGTCCAGGCAACCACCAAGTAAACATTTGTGGCCAACCTATGTCCAGGCAACCACCAAGTTAACATTTGTGGCCAACTTATGTCCAGGCAACCACCAAGTAAACATTTGTGGCCAACCTATGTCCAGGCAACCACCAAGTTAACATTTGTGGCCAACCTATGTCCAGGCAACCACCAAGTAAACATATGTGGCCAACTTATGTCCAGGCAACCACCAAGTAAACATTTGTGGCCAACCTATGTCCAGGCAACCACCAAGTAAACATTTGTGGCCAACCAATGTCCAGGCAACCACCAAGTAAACATCTGTGGCCAACTTATGTCCAGGCAACCACCAAGTAAACCTTTGTGGCCAACCTATGTCCAGGCAACTACCAAGTAAACATTTGTGGCCAACCTATTTCCAGGCAACCATCAAGTAAACATCTGTGGCCAACTTATGTCCAGGCAACCACCAAGTAAACCTTTGTGGCCAACCTATGTCCAGGCAACTACCAAGTAAACATTTGTGGCCAACCTATGTCCAGACAACCACCAAGTAAACATTTGTGGCCAACCTATGTCCAGGCAACTACCAAGTAAACATTTGTGGCCCATCTGGGCAAGTTAGCTTTAGAGTTTTTTCCTGCTCTGCCTTATAGTTACTTTAACAATAGAAGATAACAAGGAAACACAACTAGTTATCCCTAAAGCTGCATCATTCAGTAATGACCACACCAATTCATAAACACACATTTAATGCAACAGGCCAAACAGGCATTAGTGCAGCTCCTGATCAGAAAGTAACAGGAAGCTGGCTGATAATGATAGGAAAGCTTCTATCAGGAAACTGGCTGATAATGATCAGAAAGATTCTACCGGGAAACTGGCTGATCATGATCAGAAAGCTTTTATTAGGACACTGGCTGACTATGACCAGAAAGCTTCTATCGAGCAACTGGCTGAAGATAAACCTTTTGCTGTGGGCTGATTCATTCATCCTAAGCACTCTCTTTTATATATCTGATAAACTTACAAGGCAAAAACAGGTTGAAAACTTGACCCATTTTTTGTTATTCTTTAAAAACATGGGGGTATAACACTATTGATTTTTGCAATGATGATGAAGTACCATAAACAATGAAGTGCAGATTTTCTTTTTAGCTGATCCATTACTTCCTAACCAAATCTTATTGCTGATAAATGTATGTTCATGAGAAATGTCCATACCTAAAATCTACATATTTGGTCAAGAAAACTGTCACTTTAAAATTGTACCATAACATTTTAATTGGTTCAAAAATCTAACCCATCAGACCATTTCACTTTTTACAATCATAGCATATGACAACTATTTATGACTGTACAGAATATAATAAAGGCTAATGTGATGCTACCAAATACAGTGAGTAACATGTTGCAAACTATATTGGTAATCTTTTTAATCTGATGTTTGACTATTTGTAATGGATTAACAATTGTTAGAATGGACGATAATTGTCAGAGATGAAAATTAAATTTACAAAAAGTCAAATCTCATATTAAACCATATCAGAAATACACAATATGACAAAAGCAGCAAAACATATATTCACTTCTTTGCTGCCTATATTTGTTGACTATTGTCGAAGTTGTCATCACTGTTAACTTTTAATTATAAAATCCGTACTTATGGCTAGCTCCCCCAACAGGTAAGTTTTCAATGTTCCAAATGTATCCATATTTTCTGTACACAATCAAATCAGAAACACCACACTTTCAATGTAACAGTATGTCTCACAGTCTCTGTTCCATGTCTCTTCAATGCATAGAGGACTTTCGTCCAGAACTAGCTCTTTTTGTGGTCATGCCACCTCTTCCTGCTTCATTGCTCACAATGTCATTTTATACAGTGTTTATTTCCTTTCACTAAAGTTAGGTTCAAGTCAGCAACATTCACTGGACTTAGCTGCTCACGATACATTGAGAACACACTGGCAATACAAGCAGTAACAATTTATAAAAGAAACAAACAAAAAACATGGTGCTGATAAGTATTCAATCACACATATTGAGTCCCGTCTGCTGTCTAATAGAGGACATGGTCTGTTGCTACACTCAACACTCATGTAGAAGTTTGTCCTCCAAGACAGTGCCCTGGTTGCCAGGCTTGGTTGCCTTGGCAGCTGTTGCCAGGCTACATCAACACATAATGTAAGTAAGCTCCTAAACAGCCTGCAGCCTCCATTCCCCAACACTCAGTGTAACTTGTCCTAGCTCCATACCTGGAGTTATAGTTCAGTCTATTAGCTTGAGAAGAAACTTGATTTGGTCTGGATTTGAGTCATCTGGAAAAAAAACATGCATACATTCATTCAATATTTGTTCAAAAGAAGAAACACAGCTCAAGTCATGTCTGCTAATGATCAGCAAATTTAGAGCAGAACATAATATAAAATTAATACACAAGCTCTGAACAATACACAAACTCTAAACAACATAATATAAAATTAATACACAAACTCTGAACAACAACATAATATAAAATTAATACACAAACTCTGAACAACAACATAATATAAAATTAATACACAAACTCTGAACAACAGTACAAGCTTCTGTTTTGGAGCAGCACCACAATTCATAACATTAACAAACAGAAAATACAGAGGTTTTAAGTTTACAGATAAGGTCTAAAAATAAATTTGAATATGATTATTAGATTGTAATTAATATACCTACCATATTTGATTTCAAGCCACATTCTTGATTGGTCTGAAATATTTCTCACCACCTGTTAAGACAAAACAAGAAATCTTAGATGTAACAAGACAATTTTCATTTACTTGAGGACAGTTAATGATAGAAAATGACAATGTTTGTAAGTTTTAAATGTAAGTCATAGTGAAAAAAGAATCATAAAGAAAAGTTTAGAAATGCGAGTAAGGGAAAAGGTTTTGTTAATGGCCAAATCTTTACATATAATCATAACCAGTCAAATTTACATGTAAACCTGTGGTCATTTGGCACTAACATGGTGTATGTATTACATGTAAACCTGTGGTCATTTGGCACTAATATGGAGTATGTATTACATGTAAACCTGTGGTCATTTGGAACTAATATCATGTACGTACTTCACCAAGGAGTGATCTTAACAAATTTAATATTTAATTATTACACTGGCAAGTTACACATGTCGTATTGACCATGATAAGTTTTTAGATTATTCAGCAAAATAAAGTGAAATGATTTGTGATGTATGATTTGTAATCAGAACTCAGCAGCCCTTGGGTCAGTATTTGAACCCATGATCCCTTGAGTATAGCTATGACCTTTAAAGTAGCAGCACCACACTACAACAGATGAGCAAGTGCAAGGAAGGTCTTGGACTTACCTCATCTGTTAGGAGAATGTGTATTGCAGAGGGGCCCTGGACATATGTCTCTGACACGTTGAATGAATTCAACTTAAACATGTCTGTGATCTTAGCGACCAGCTCGTGACTAGTCAAACTCTCCAGGTACAAAGCATGGTACACTGCAAATATAAGACAAAAAATACACATAAAAAATCAGCATACTAGACAGAAAAGTACAATAAAATAGAAAAACTTACAAAAAAATCAGTAGATTATAATATACAGTTAGTTCGTTACACTTCACATTGAAAAAAGAATGGCTTGTTACAAAATATAATGTAAGGTAAAATATGCTACACAACAAACAAGATTATAAAACATAACAAATCAGAAGTTTTCTAGATTATGAAGTTTGGTGCTGGTACAGCCAGTATTTAGAGAATGGCATGCTTTATATAATAAAGTTTCAATTCAGCCTACAGTTATCTAAGGTAATAGCCTTACCTGTGCCTGGCTCCTGACACACATACAGACTGAGACGAGGCCGGACATTTCTGAAACACAGTTTATATCTTAACAATCATCTTCATCAAGACAGTCCACATAAGCATGCTACATAGCACCCTATCAACTACACTCTCACAACAATTAACTACAATGGCTGTTCATAAACCATACTGATTCCAAGTTGCATGCTGTCTACTACTGGCAATGCTAAAAAGAATTCTGATGAGACCACAAAATGGCTTATATACCAGTAGTTCTAGTATGGCTGATATACTGGTACCAGTAGTTCTAGTCTGGCTGATATACAAGTTGGTCTAGTCTGGTTGATATACCAGTAGTTCTAGTCTGGCTGATATACCAGTAGGTCTAGTCTGGCTGATATACCAGTATGTCTAGTCTGGCTGATATATCAGGTCTAGTCTGGCTAATATAACAGTAAGTCTAGTCTGGCTGATATATCAGCAGGTCTAGTGTGGCTAATATAACAGTAAGTCTAGTCTGGCTGATATATCAGTAGGTCTTGTCTGGCTAATATAACAGTAAGTCTAGTCTGGCTGATATATCAGTAAGTCTAGTCTGGCTGATATATCAGTAGGTCTTGTCTGGCTAATATAACAGTAAGTCTAGTCTGGCTGATATATCAGTAGGTCTAGTCTGGCTGATACATCAGTAGGTCTAGTCTGGCTAATATAACAGTAAGTCTAGTCTGGCTGATTCATCAGTAGGTCTAGTGTGGCTGATATAACAGTAAGTCTAGTCTGGCTGATATATCAGTAGGTCTAGTCTGTCTGATATACCAGCAGGTCTAGCCTGCCTGATATACCAGTAGGTCTCGTCTGGTTGATATACCAGTAGGTCTCGTCTGGCTGTTTTACTTGTAGTTCTGGTCTGTTTCTACACTTTCTGTGTATGCCAGAATAAATTGTGCTTAGCCAAGGAGTGAGCTTTATTGCACCTTAGAGACTTGGTCCAGGTTTTCTTAGACACAAGAAAGGTAGAACCCAATGATCTGCCATTTATATGTATTTGTTTGTTTGTTGGGTTTATCGTGCCACCAACAGTATTTCAGTTATCTGGAGACAGTGTCCACTTGAAGCAGATATAGTGCCGCCTTCAATGTGTATTACTTGCCTTTAACACCTGGCATGATACCACACCCAGTCACATTATCCTAAAACCAGGCCAACCACTCGTGGAACTACCCTAATATTTGCTTGAGCGTTAGCAAGGGAGCTGTACCACTACCACTTTTTATGACATTGGTATGTTGCAGCCAGGGTTCGAACCCAGGGCCTCCCGTACCTGGAGCTGACATTCTACCGTGTGCACTTCAAGGTCTGGTCCCGTATGTATTTAAATTATTGCATCCTGATGGAGCCAATCAGTGTAAAGTTTATGACTTATTGTTACACACAGTGTGATCACTCCAGAAACAATGCAAAAATAGATACCGTTGTAGGCTAAATTTACAAAGTTGAAAACCATTGCAACACTTTTGCCTTTCCCAACCTCAAGACAGTACAATTTCAAGATGGACAACAAATTCACATATTGTTTGTTTTTTAAATAAATTGCAGAAAACAATTTTGATCGTCAAAGCAATGTTCAGCAATTTTTATTGGGGAAAACCTCCGACAAATGTCTGGGTTAATCTATCGACACACGGCAGGTCAGCCGAAAGACCTTTCCACATTAAGTCCTTTGCCAGAACAAAGGTTAAACCCTTGCTGTGGAATGCTAAGAAATTCATTTATAATTTAATATAGAGATAATATTTTATTCCATGATTTGTTGTTGTTTAACAAAGTTTTGTTTTTGGAACAAAATTAAGGTGTGTCAGATAATCATTCGCTATAAATGTTTCGTAACATACTCTAACCTAATCAGGTCACCATGGCTAAGTAGGTGCCCAGCTTATCCGCCATAGATATGAATTGAGACCAACATGGGCTAAACGTTGTTTTTGTTGAATGAATTAAGTTTATCATACCAACACTACTATGGTCTGCAAATGTATGTTTAAGTTGTTCTTGTTCGAGGAACATCCCAGACTAACATCAGAAACACCGTGTCATATGTTTACACACAACCAACGATACAAAGCAGGTCAGTCTGAAGAGTTCCTTACATGAAATTTTCTTCTCTGAACGAGGTTTGAACCCACAAAGCAAAGATGCTGAGGCAATTTTTAGAACTGAAGCTTTTGATTTTGTGTCAATGGATCAACCCAGCCAAATAATGTTTCAAGACTGTCTTTGCCTTTTTTAGCACTTGGCTTGACTATAAACAAACGCACAGCCTCACAAACAAACAAAAAAATACACAAACCTGGACTGAAGTGCGTTATTCAGGCGTATTCCATCAGCCAGACCACAAATCTGAATGAGATCATCGCGAGTCAGCCGTAAGAGATCAGCTCCTGCAGAAAACAACGCAAATATATAGTAGTATAAACAACTATATATAGAACAGAGGTGGAAATAAAGCAGGTCAATAGGTCATGTATAATGTACATTTTAATTTGCATTAGATTTATAATATTTCAAGAATAAATAAGGCAAAAAATTATATTCAACCAAAAAAGAAAATGCCACATTGAAGGTTACAAAAAACTGTATTCACAAAATCCAAATAACAAAAACAAGGAATGCAATTATAAAAAACTATATGTATTTGTGTGAATTGTTAACACGTACCAGCAAAATTCTGGAACACGTTGATATATTGGGAAAAACGATTATGCTTCAGCCAGGCAGTCACTTCCTTGGAGGTGACCTCAGGTGACAGGGAACTGGGCTGAAAACACAAATTTATATTTATTCATGTACAGACCTTTTTGTTTGTTTATATTATGGTCATTATAGCATCCAGCTATAGTTGGTGGAGGCATATCTGAGAACAATGTCAACCAACGTTTTTGTCCCGACCAGGACTAGAAATTACGCATTGCAGGACCATAGTATTTTGTATTTTATGGGATAAAACTGGCACTTACCGCTATACTATTTCTCAGTAAAAAGAAGTGAGTCATTAATGTTTTGTGAACTTGACAGGTTAATAACCCACTTGCTAAGATGTTTGTGCGCTGAGTCTGGTAAGACAATAATTGAAAGAAAGAAACTTTTACTCAGCAATGTCATTACATTACAATACTAGTTTTTCCTGTATTGTCTTGGAATGCCAATTGGTTATACTGGGAGTCTTTTGATGTTCAATTAATACGTTATGAAACAATCTTAATACGCCATTGCTTTCAATGTAATTGATTTATTTTCTGTTCATGCTTTTCTTAGGTACATGCAACTTACCACCGTGACCGGGCTGGGCATATCCACAAAGGACTTGGGAGAGGACGGTTCTGACATGGCTCTGACTGGAGTCATTGGCTGTCTGCAAAATACAACATGCATACATTTTAATATATCAGCACACAGCCATTGCAAAATTTAATAATTATTTTAATATTAAATATAATGCATATGCTGATATAAGACTACATTGAAATTGTGTTAGTAGTGTCTAAGAACAACAATGCGCAGCTTTTAGCAAGACTTTTAAAGTTAAATACACATTGCTTTAATATACTGTATCTTTGTAAACCGGACACTATTTTACCTTCCTAAGTGACAAAATATTTCCATTTTCTCAACAGTGAGTTTTAATTAGTACTGACATTTTATAATTTTTGGTACTTATTTAACTTTCAACTGACTCAATCACCAAGATCAAATGAGTACCAACACTTTACAGTTGCCTGGCATATATTTCAATGTACTCGATTAGCAAGATCTACTGAATTTCTGGTTCTTTGTACTACCACCTGATAAACAACATTTAAGAAAATCATGATGCTCATGCTCGAAAGATGTTGATATTGACTTTGGTATGTCTCAGCCCGGGATTGAACCCTTACGCTCTACCGATTGCGTTACCAGGTTCGTTCTATGGGCCATAAATATGACCTCTAGCGTGTTCACAAGGTTTATGTAGCATCTGGCCAAGTGAACTTTGATCCCAAGTAACCCAGTCACAAACTAATCCAAGATTTCATGCAGCATTCTGACCAAGTGAGGTGAAGATTTGGTAATACATGTGGCTTCTAGGGTCTTCAGATCAGTCTGATCAGGATCTGCTCTTATTGCTGACAAATGTAAGGTACAGGCACTTCTTTCTACATTAGCATGCCAGTGAATATTCAAGTAGTTGGGGGTTTGAACAAAGCAGGCAAAGGGTTAGAAAGAGATTTCAGGACAGTTTGGATAAGGAACACTGGATAACGAACACTAGATCTGTTGATCAGGAATAACTTTGCAACATAGTGAAGAATAACTAGCTTTTGCTGAGAGCTGTCTGGTCAGAAGCCGCACTATCATAGTGAAGAATAACTAGCTTTTGCTGAGAGCTGTCTGATCAGAAGCTGCACTATCATAGTGAAGAACAGCTAGCTTTTGCTGAGAGCTGTCTGATCAGAAGCTGCACAATCATAGTGAAGAATAACTAGCTTTTGCTGAGAGCTGTCTGATCAGAAGCTGCACTATCATAGTGAAGAACAGCTAGCTTTTGCTTGGAGCTGTCTGATCAGAAGCTGCACTATCATAGTGAAGAACAGCTAGCTTTTGCTTGGAGCTGTCTGATCAGAAGCTGCACTATCATAGTGAAGAATAACTAGCTTTTGCTGAGAGCTGTATGATCAGAAGCTGCACTATCATAGTGAAAAATAACTAGCTTTTGCTGAGAGCTGTCTGACCAGAAGCTGCACTATGATAGTGAAGAACAGCTAGCTTTTGCTGAGAGCTGTCTGACCAGAAGGTGCACTATCATAGTGAAGAACAGCTAGCTTTGGCTGAGAGCTGTCTGATCAGAAGCTGCACTATCATAGTTAAGAATAACTAGCTTTTGCTGAGAGCTGTCTGAACAGAAGCTGCACTATCATAGTGAAGAATAACTAGCTTTTGCTGAGAGCTGTCTGACCAGAAGGTGCACTATCATAGTGAAGAACAGCTAGCTTTTGCTGAGAGCTGCCTGATCAGAAGCTGCAGTATCATAGTGAAGAATAACTAGCTTTTGCTGAGAGCTGTCTGACCAGAAGGTGCACTATCACAGTGAAGAACAGCTAGCTTTTGCTGAGAGCTGTCTGATCAGAAGCCGCACTATCATAGTGAAGAATAACTAGCTTTTGCTTAGAGCTGTCTGAACAGAAGCTGCACTATCATAGTGAAGAATAACTAGCTTTTGCTGAGAGCTGTCTGATCAGAAGCTGCACTATCATAGTGAAGAATAACTAGCTTTTGCTGAGAGCTGTCTGACCAGAAGCTGCACTATCATAGTGAAGAACAGCTAGCTTTTGCTGAGAGCTGCCTGATCAGAAGCTGCACTATCATAGTGAAGAATAGCTAGCTTTTGCTTGGAGCTGTCTGACCAGAAGCTGCACTATCATAGTGAAGAACAGCTAGCTTTTGCTGAGAGCTGCCTGATCAGAAGCTGCACTATCATAGTGAAGATCAGCTAGCTTTTGCTGAGAGCTGTCTGATCAGAAGCTGCACTATGATAGTGAAGAATAACTAGCTTTTGCTTGGAGCTGTCTGATCAGAAGCTGCACTATCATAGTGAAGAATAACTAGCTTTTGCTTGGAGCTGTCTGATCAAAAGCTGCACTAACATAGTGAAGAACAGCTAGCTTTAGCTTGGAGCTGTCTGATCAGAAGCTACACTATCATAGTGAAGAACAGCTAGCTTTTGCTGAGAGCTGTCTGACCAGAAGCTGCACTATGATAGTGAAGAACAGCTAGCTTTTGCTTGGAGCTGTCTGATCAGAAGCTGCACTATGATAGTGAAGAACAGCTAGCTTTTGCTTGGAGCTGTCTGATCAGAAGCTGCACTATCATAGTGAAGAATAACTAGCTTTTGCTGAGAGCTGTCTGATCAGAAGCTGCTCTATCATAGTGAAGAATAACTAGCTTTAGCTTGGAGCTGTCTGATCAGAAGCTGCACTATCATAGTGAAGAACAGCTAGCTTTTGCTTGGAGCTGTCTGATCAGAAGCTGCACTATCATAGTGAAGAACAGCTAGCTTTTGCTTGGAGCTGTCTGATCAGAAGCTGCACTATGATAGTGAAGAATAACTAGCTTTTGCTGAGAGCTGTCTGATCAGAAGCTGCTCTATCATAGTGAAGAATAACTAGCTTTAGCTTGGAGCTGTCTGATCAGAAGCTGCACTATCATAGTGAAGAACAGCTAGCTTTTGCTTGGAGCTGTCTGATCAGAAGCTGCACTATGATAGTGAAGAATAACTAGCTTTTGCTTGGAGCTGTCTGATCAAAAGCTGCACAACATGTTTATGCTAAGGCATTTCTAGCCATGTCTGAAAAGAAGCTGTTTGCAGACAACTAGCAATATTCTATAGAACAAGTTACCAAATGTTATTGGTAAAGACTAAAGTGTTAACAAATACAGCAACTAGGTCAAGGTAAAAAGGTGGAGATAACTGTACAGAATACCCAGAGAAGGACTGTATATTGACATTTTCAATGCTTAGCCTACAAATGACATATTGATACTATTTAGGCAAATACTGTCGATCCAAACCAGTCTAATTAGGATCTGCACTATCTGCAGCAAATTGCAGACACTCTAGCCATAAACCTAGTGACCTTTGATTGACCTATGTAGCTGTTAGCCAATCAACATTTTTATACTAGTTTTTTTTTTACTAATACAACATGACATTGATTAAGACCCCCTCTCCTCCCCCTCCCAAAACAATGACAACAACACACACTCGTTTAAAGGTATTAAGGGTACTATAGACATGACATTAGCAATGATGCATTCCCAATAAAATCATCTTGTCAAGATATGCAATGATGCATTCCCAATATAATCATCTTGTCAAGATATGCAATGTTTGTTTTGCTATATTGAGGCCAGTCCCTAGTTCATAGGTCTGTGACCAGTTTAAAGCAGTACTAACAGGGTTGTGTATGTAGTTCACCCCTCTCCTGCTACTTGAGTTGGTAACCCTTACGTTGTTTGTAGTTATTTTATAACAGTTTCCTGCATACACAACAAGATAGATTGCTAGAAAATAGGCAGCAACTAGTGTAGATCTTGATCACACAGCTTGCAGCTGGCTGGCTGATATTGATGTTATGGTAATTGCCTAAGGCTGCAGATTTCATGCTTTAGGAGGTTAAGACTTCCATGTCAATATGCAGAGTTACT
Source organism: Sinonovacula constricta (assembly GCA_007844125.1). NCBI lineage: Eukaryota > Metazoa > Mollusca > Bivalvia > Cardiida > Solecurtidae > Sinonovacula > Sinonovacula constricta. The sequence goes on along the minus strand of CM017560.1, from coordinate 63,565,751 downwards.
AGCAATATTTCTTGTTGTAAATAAATAATGAAAATTTGGAGTTACTTATAAAAAAAAAGTTGCAGAACGCTATGGGTTAAGAAAAAGAAAATGTGTTTTGCCTTAAGGCAGATTGGGCAAGGCCATGTTACATTTACAGTTCTATAAATATTAGCTAGTTGATTTTAACACAATTAACAACAGTTTAGATGCAACATTTTTAAAACGACAGTGAATGAATTGTAAATCCTATGAGGAGTGTAATATTTTCTTGGTAAACAACTCAGCAGTTGAAACATTGCACAGTAACATGTATGTCTAAAACAAAGAATCAATATTTGAACAATATTACATTTCATATTTTCAACAAGTGATTGGTAATATAGTATACCTTTCTTCTGAGAATATCCATTGTGAAAATGACGGTACACTTACTATCCTCACTACATACACAAACACTCGAGGCATCAATAACACGGGTGCTAAAACATGCAAGGCAACACGAACAATGGCACCAGTAAATGGATAAACACCAGCCTCATGTCGGACAAACTTATTCTTCATCATCTGGTTTTTCAGCTCTAGCAAGGAGCCTTCTATCTAATCTACTGCTACATGCTTGCAGTAAACTGGCCACTTTCAGACAAGACAGGTTTCTAGCTCCCTAGTTCACCACAACTGCCATAACCAGATTCAACAAGATTTCCTAGTGGTTCAGTTGAGCTGAATATTCATCTATCAAAGTGATATTGAACTACAGCTACACCAGCAGTTACTGAAGTTTCTAGCAAATAACACAGGCAATTATTGTCTGACTATCTGCCATAATTTAACTGTCATAAAATGAGGACAAATGCGTGTAAGTTGCTCAACATCAACCTGACAGAAAGTACAATGCATGTATCATCAACTGCGTCTAATAACCACATAATCAGAACAGTCTCATCTACATTGACTGAAGGTGAATGTCAAATCCATTAACACCTATTTTACTGAATCAATTACTCAGGACCTACACTGTCAGCTTAAGGTGGCTATCATACTGAATCAATTACTCAGGACCTACACTGTCAGCTTAAGGTGGATATCTTACTGAATCAATTACTCAGGAGCTACACTGTCAGCTTAGGGTGGATATCTTACTGAATCAACTACTCAGGACCTACACTGTCAGCTCAAGGTGGATATCTTACTGAATCAACTACTCAGGAGCTACACTGTCAGCTTAAGGTGAATAGCTACTGAATCAATTACTCAGGAGCTACACTGTCAGCTTAGGGTGGATATCTTACTGAATCAATTACTCAGGACCTACACTGTCAGCTCAAGGTGGATATCTTACTGAATCAATTACTCAGGACCTACACTGTCAGCTTAAGGTGAATAGCTACTGAATCAACTACTCAGGAGCTACACTGTCAGCTTAAGGTGAACAGCTACTGAATCAACTACTCAGGACCTACACTGTCAGCTTAGGGTGGATATCTTACTGAATCAACTACTCAGGAGCTACACTGTCAGCTTAAGGTGGATATCTTACTGAATCAACTACTCAGGAGCTACACTGTCAGCTTAGGGTGGATATCTTACTGAATCAACTACTCAGGAACTACACTGTCAGCTCAAGGTGGATATCTTACTGAATAAACTACTCAGGAGCTACACTGTCAGCTTAAGGTGGATATCTTACTGAATCAATTACTCAGGACCTTTACTGTCAGCTTAATTGTACATCTTACTGAATCAATTACTCAGGAACTACACTGTCTGTCAAGTTAGTTATCTTACTGAATCAACTACTCAGGACCTACACTGTCAGCTCAAGGTGGATATCTTACTGAATCAATTACTCAGGACCTACACTGTCAGCTTAAGGTGGATATCTTACTGAATCAATGACTCAGGACCTACACTGTCAGCTTAAGGTGGATATCTTACTGAATTAATTACTCAGGACCTTCACTGTCAGCTTAAGGTGTTCATCTTACTGAATCAATTACTCAGGACCTACACTGTCAGCTTAAGGTGGATATCTTACTGAATTAACTACTCAGGACCTACACTGTCAGCTCAAGGTGGATATCTTACTGAATCAATTACTCAGGACCTACACTGTCAGCTTAAGGTGGATATCTTACTGAATCAATGACTCAGGACCTACACTGTCAGCTTAAGGTAGATATCTTACTGAATTAATTACTCAGGACCTTCACTGTCAGCTTAAGGTGTTCATCTTACTGAATCAATTACTCAGGACCTACACTGTATGTCAAGGTGGATATCTTACTGAATCAACTACTCAGGAGCTACACTGTCAGCTTAAGGTGTTCATCTTACTGAATCAATTACTCAGGACCTACACTGTATGTCAAGGTGGATACCTTACTGAATCAACTACTCAGGACCTACACTGTATGTCAAGGTGGATATCTTACTAAATTAATTACTCAGGACCTACACTGTCAGCTTAAGGTGGATATCTTACTGAATTAATTACTCAGGACCTACACTGTCAGGTTAAGGTGGATATCTTACTGAATCAATTAGTCAGGACCTACACTGTATGTCAAGGTGGATATCTTACTGAATTAATTACTCAGGACCTACACTGTCAGCTTAAGGTGGATATCTTACTGAATTTATTACTCAGGACCTTCACTGTCAGCTTAAGATGTTCATCTTACTGAATCAATTACTCAGGACCTACACTGTATGTCAAGGTGGATATCTTACTGAATCTATTACTCAGGACCTACACTGTCAGCTTAAGGTGGATATCTTACTAAATCAATTACTCATGACCTACACTGTCTGCTTAAGGTGGATATCTTACTGAATTAATTACTCAGGAGCTACACTGTCACCAAGGTAGATATCTTACTGAACCAATTACTCAGGACCTACACTGTCAGGTTAAGGTGGATATCTTACCGAATCAATTACTCAGGATCTACACTGTCAGCTTAAGGTGGATATCTTACTGAATTAATTACTCAGGACCTTCACTGTCAGCTTAAGGTGTTCATCTTACTGAATCAATTACTCAGGACCTACACTGTCAGCTTAAGGTGTTCATCTTACTGAGTCAATTACTCAGGACCTACACTGTCAGCTCAAGGTGGATATCTTACTGAATCAATTACTCAGGACCTACACTGTCTGCTCAAGGTGGATATCTTACTGAATCAATTACTCAGGACCTACACTGTCAGGTTAAGGTGGATATCTTACTGAATCAACTACTCAGGAGCTACACTGTCAGCTTAGGGTGGATATCTTACTGAATCAACTACTCAGGACCTACACTGTCAGGTTAAGGTGGATATCTTACTGAATCAATTACTCAGGAGCTACACTGTCAGCTTAGGGTGGATATCTTACTGAATCAATTACTCAGGACCTACACTGTCAGCTCAAGGTGAATATCTTACTGAATCAATTACTCAGGAGCTACACTGTCAGCTTAAGGTGAATATCTTACTGAATCAGTTACTCAGGACCTACACTGTCAGTCAAGGTTGATATCTTACTGAATCAACTACTCAGGAACTACACTGTCAGCTTTAGGTGGATATCTTACTGAATCAATTACTCAGGACCTACACTGTCAGGTTAAGGTGGATCACTGTCAGCTTAAGGTGGATATCTAACAGAATCAATTACTCAGGAGCTACACTGTCACCCCAAGAAGGATATCTAACTCAATCACCTACTAAAAAATACACAATTTGACCATAAAAAAGTTTTCAACTGAATCCCAAGTCAATGCCACCAGCACTGTAACATCAGAACAATTAGCAAATGAAGGGTCATCATTAGCAAAAGAAGGGACAAAATATTTTTCGTAACATGAATTGCCTCAAATGCTTGGCAAGCTTTTATTATTTAAAGACAAGCGGACAATATCACTTCCCCATGACATTGAATGTGTCGGCAATTTAGGACATTCCCTGCAGCTTTGGCTTACCTAGTCTGCTTTTAGTAGTTTTTTGTTTGATAAACCAGACAGAACCACATTTCACACAAATCTACAGATACTGACAGACATGCCCCAATAGCTTTTGTACTTTGGGTTCTGATTATTGCAACTATTGTCATGCTACATTTGTAATAAGCAAGTCTAATTTTTTAGTATGTTTTAGTTATTTTCTCCAGAGGTCATGCAGTTATAAAACAAAAAGTACTGGTGAAGACACAAGGTAGATCTTGATCAGGTAACTCCTATTTGGCCAACACAAGCAGTTCGTGCTTAATGTGGTCTTATGAAATATAATGCAGATAGGATGAAGGTTTTGTAATTGAAGGTGGTATCTAACATTCCACCTTTTGTCTTTGAGAGGTCTACGTTTATATTGAAACTTTAACTGACAAAAGGTATGGTCCTGTATTAAAGGTAGGACATTTTGTTTTCTTTTATGCAACCAAATATATTATTGTTACCTGCAAAGATCCCACAAAATTATATTTATTGTTTGTTTTGTTTTGGAAATAGATTGCAGCGACCACTTATGATCAATATAGCAACATCCAGCTTCCTGGTGGAGGAAGACCCCGGACACATGTCTGGGTAGAACCACCGGCGCACTGCAGGTCAGCTGGAAACCATCTCACATTAAGTCCTTCACCTCAAATGGGACACGAACTCACGCAGTGACAGGCTAAGCAGTCAAGAGTTACAAATCGGTGACTCTACCACTATGCCTTGGCCCTTCTGTATTTAATGATGCAGTACATCCATGTAAAATATAAAGCATAACAGACCGCCTGTCATTACAAAAATGTATTTCCCATCTGAACCACGATGTACAGTTAGCAATTTTTAAACAGAGATTATCACTTGACCACATACTGTTAAGATTATAATACAGAACAATTCCCAGTTATCAGCTCTGACATTTGTATCTTTATTTACCTGAGATTCCAATCAGGCTTATCTCTAGGCTTTTGAAATTAAGGACATTAAAATATATTGTCTTATAATATAGGTAAGATTACAAACAATCTTTACTTAAACTAAAGCATAGGTTTACCAACAATAATGCACAAATTTCCCAGAACAGAGGTAGCATGTTGTTACATGCATGAGATACAGGCTAACTGACGGCTTTGAATTCAAAATTAGGTAATTTTGATCACATCAGTGAAAAGATGCCCAATTCAGCTTAATATAGACTTGGAGACTTGGAAGCTAACAGAAATCATTTATTTAAAGGACAAAATTTTGTTCCCAAATTTAATATATTCAACACTTTTTAATTGTCTTTGTGGTCATGCAATTACAAACTGATGGATGATGGTTCTAAAAATAGCAAACTATGCTGCATATACAGGAATAAGATTCACAGCACTTAAATCATGATAGTGGTGTTATAAGGCAACTCAGACACAAGTCAAGTACATCAATAACCAGCTTTAGCAACAACTATCAAGTCAACCAGAACTGTGTCCTTATAACTTGGTGTGGGATCATCTTATGTGGTCATGGCATGCTGTAACGGTGGGGGCTTTATTAAAGTAACCAGGCCACAATTTGTGTTTTCTTTTCAGCAAAAATTTGTGTTACAATGGTTATATGATTATAATAGCCCCTGATAGCTAAATTACATGTGAAAATGCCTTTTTTTTAATTTATTTCAGCTTTTAGCTATTTAAAGCTTAAAAAGCCTAAATAGTTCTTAACTATGAGGGAATATACATCATGTGCATGTTAGTTGCTTTAAAGGTGATTTGTGTAATGAAAACATGTTAGTGAAATATACCCCGCAACCTAAAACATGCATAAACAACATTCTAAAACACTTAATAACATGCATAAAAACATTCTAAATCACTTAATAACATGCATTCTTTCCTGTGGTCAATTAAGGCTTGGGGAAAAATGGATTTTTAAATAGCTCATAGATTGTGCACACATACTGAATAGTAGAGAGGCAACAATGGGGTCATCTATGAGGCTGAATGATATGGCAACACTGTGGTTACCAATAGTGGACTGAATGGTAGAGGGGCAACACTGTGGTTACAAATAAGGAGTTTCAATGGTAGAGGGGCAACACTGGGGTTACAAATAAAGAGTTTCAATGGTAGAGAGGCAACACTGGGGTTACAAATAAGGAGTTTCAATGGTAGAGGGGCAACACTGGGGTTACAAATAAGGAGTTTCAATGGTAGAGGGGCAACACTGGCGTTACAAATAAGGAGTTTCAATGGTAGAGGGGCAACACTGGTGTTACAAATAAGGAGTTTCAATGGTAGAGAGGCAACACTGGGGTTACAAATAAGGAGTTTCAATGGTAGATCGGCAACACTGTGGTTACCAATAGTGAGGCTGAATGGTAGATCGGCAACACTGTGGTTACCAATAGTGAGGCTGAATGGTAGATCGGCAACACTGTGGTTATCAATAGTGAGGCTGAATGGTAGATCGGCAACACTGTGGTTACCAATAGTGAGGCTGAATGGTAGATCGGCAACACTGTGGTTACCAATAGTGAGGCTGAATGGTAGATCGGCAACACAGTGGTTACCAATAATGAGGCTGAATGGTAGAGAGGCAACACTGTGGTTACCAATAGTGAGGCTGAATGGTAGAGAGGCAACACTGGTTACCAATAGTGAGGCTGAATGGTAGAGAGGCAACACTGTGGTTACCAATAATGAGGCTGAATGGTAGAGAGGCAACACTGTGGTTACCAATAGTGAGGCTGAATGGTAGATCGGCAACACTGTGGTTACCAATAGTGAGGCTGAATGGTAGATCGGCAACACTGTGGTTACCAATAGTGAGGCTGAATGGTAGATCGGCAACACTGTGGTTACCAATAATGAGGCTGGATGGTAGATCGGCAACACTGTGGTTACCAATAATGAGGCTGAATGGTAGATCGGCAACACTGTGGTTACCAATAATGAGGCTGAATGGTAGAGGGGCAACACTGTGGTTACCAATAGTGAGGCTGAATGGTAGATCGGCAATACTGGGTTACCAATAGTGAGGCTGAATGGTAGAGGGGCAACACTGTGGTTACCAATAGTGAGGCTGAATGGTAGATCGGCAACACTGTGGTTACCAATAGTGAGGCTGAATGGTAGATCGGCAACACTGGGGTTATCAATAGTGAGGCTGAATGGTAGATTGGCAACACTGTGGTTACCAATAATGAGGCTGAATGGTAGAGGGGCAACACCGTGGTTACCAATAATGAGGCTGAATGGTAGATCAGCAACACTGTGGTTACCAATAATGAGGCTGAATGGTAGATCGGCAACACTGTTGTTACCAATAGTGAGGCTGAATGGTAGATTGGCAACACTGTGGTTACCAATAATGAGGCTGAATGGTAGATCGGCAACATTGTGGTTACCAATAATGAGGCTGAATGGTAGAGGGGCAACACTGTGGTTACCAATAGTGAGGCTGAATGGTAGATCGGCAACACTGTGGTTACCAATAATGAGGCTGAATGGTAGAGAGGCAACACTGTTGTTACCAATAATGAGGCTGAATGGTAGAGGGGCAACACTGTGGTTACCAATAATGAGGCTGAATGGTAGAGGGGCAACAATGTGGTTACCAACAGTGAGGCTGAATGGTAGATCGGCAACACTGTGGTTACCAATAGTGAGGCTGAATGGTAGATCGGCAACACTGTGGTTACCAATAGTGAGGCTGAATGGTCGATCGGCAACACTGTGGTTACCAATAGTGAGGCTGAATGGTAGATCGGCAACACTGTGGTTACCAATAATGAGGCTGAATGGTAGAGGGGCAACACTGTGGTTACCAATAATGAGGCTGAATGGTAGATTGGCAACACTGTGGTTACCAATAATGAGGCTGAATGGTAGAGGGGCAACACTGTGGTTACCAATAATGAGGCTGAATGGTAGATCGGCAACACTGTGGTTACCAATAGTGAGGCTGAATAGTAGATCGGCAACACTGTGGTTACCAATAGTGAGGCTGAATGGTAGATCGGCAACACTGTGGTTACCAATAATGAGGCTAAATGGTAGATTGGCAAGACTGTGGTTACCAATAATGAGGCTGAATGGTAGATCAGCAACACTGTGGTTACCAATAGTGAGGCTGAATGGTAGATTGGCAACACTGTGGTTACTAATAGTGAGGCTGAATGGTAGATCGGCAACACTGTGGTTACCAATAATGAGGCTGAATGGTAGAGGGGCAACACTGTGGTTATCAATATTGAGGCTGAATGGTAGAGGGGCAACACCGTGGTTATCAATAATGAGGCTGAATGGTAGAGGGGCAAAACTGGGGTTATCAATAATGAGGCTGAATGGTAGAGGGGTAACACTGTGGTTACCAATAATGAGGCTGAATGGTAGAGGGGCAACACTGTGGTTACCAATAATGAGGCTGAATGGTAGATCGGCAACACTGTGGTTACCAATAATGAGGCTGAATGGTAGATCGGCAACACTGTGGTTTCCAATAGTGAGGCTGAATGGTAGATCGGCAACACTGTGGTTACCAATAATGAGGTTGAATGGTAGAGGGGCAACACTGTGGTTACAAATAATGAGGCTGAATGTTAGAGGGGCAACACTGTGGTTACCAATAGTGAGGCTAAATGGTCGATCGGCAACACTGTGGTTATCGATAATAAGGCAGAATGGAAGAGGGGCAACACTGTGGTTACCAATAATGAGGTTGAATGGTAGAGGGGCAACACTGGGGTTATCAATTATGAGGCTGAATGGTAGAGGGGCAACACTGGGGTTATCAATAGTGAGGCTAAATGGTAGATCGGCAACACTGTGGTTACCAATAATGAGGCTGAATGGTAGATCGGCAACACTGTGTATACAAATAATGAGGCTGAATGGTAGATCGGCAACACTGTGTATACCAATAATGAGGCTGAATGGTAGATCGGCAACACTGTGGTTACCAATAATGAGGCTGAATGGTAGATCGGCAACACTGTGGTTACCAATAATGAGGCTGAATAGTAGATCGGCAACACTGCGGTTACCAATAATGAGGCTGAATGGTAGATCGGCAACACTGTGGTTACCAATAATGAGGCTGAATGGTAGATTGGCAAGACTGTGGTTACCAATAGTGAGGCTGAATGGTAGATCGGCAACACTGTGGTTACCAATAGTGAGGCTGAATGGTAGATTGGCAACACTGTGGTTTCTAATAGTGAGGCTGAATGGTAGATCGGCAACACTGTGGTTACCAATAATGAGGCTGAATGGTAGAGGGGCAACACTGTGGTTATCAATATTGAGGCTGAATGGTAGAGGGGCAACACCGTGGTTATCAATAATGAGGCTGAATGGTAGAGGGGCAAAACTGGGGTTATCAATAATGAGGCTGAATGGTAGAGGGGTAACACTGTGGTTACCAATAATGAGGCTGAATGGTAGAGGGGCAACACTGTGGTTACCAATAATGAGGCTGAATGGTAGATCGGCAACACTGTGGTTACCAATAATGAGGCTGAATGGTAGATCGGCAACACTGTGGTTTCCAATAGTGAGGCTGAATGGTAGATCGGCAACACTGTGGTTACCAATAATGAGGTTGAATGGTAGAGGGGCAACACTGTGGTTACAAATAATGAGGCTGAATGTTAGAGGGGCAACACTGTGGTTACCAATAGTGAGGCTAAATGGTCGATCGGCAACACTGTGGTTATCGATAATAAGGCAGAATGGAAGAGGGGCAACACTGTGGTTACCAATAATGAGGTTGAATGGTAGAGGGGCAACACTGGGGTTATCAATTATGAGGCTGAATGGTAGAGGGGCAACACTGGGGTTATCAATAGTGAGGCTAAATGGTAGATCGGCAACACTGTGGTTACCAATAATGAGGCTGAATGGTAGATCGGCAACACTGTGTATACAAATAATGAGGCTGAATGGTAGATCGGCAACACTGTGGTTACCAATAATGAGGCTGAATGGTAGATCGGCAACACTGTGGTTACCAATAATGAGGCTGAATGGTAGATCGGCAACACTGTGGTTACCAATAATGAGGCTGAATGGTAGATCGGCAACACTGCGGTTACCAATAATGAGGCTGAATGGTAGATCGGCAACACTGGTTACCAATAGTGAGGCTGAATGGTAGATCGGCAACACTGTGTTTACCAATAATGAGGCTGAATGGTAGATCGGCAAAAATGTGGTTACCAATAATGAGGCTGAATGGTAGATCGGCAACACTGTGGTTACCAATAGTGAGGCTGAATGGTAGATCGGCAACACTGTGGTTACCAATAATGAGGCTGAATGGTAGAGGGGCAACACTGTGGTTACCAATAATGAGGCTGAATGGTAAAGGGGCAACACTGTGGTTACCAATAATGAGGCTGAATGGTAGATCGGCAACACTGTGGTTACCAATAATGAGGCTGAATGGTAGATCGGCAACACTATGGTTACCAATAGTGAGGCTGAATGGTAGATCGGCAACACTGTGGTTACCAATAGTGAGGCTGAATGGTAGATCGGCAACACTGTGGTTACCAATAGTGAGGCTGAATGGTAGATCGGCAACACTGTGGTTACCAATAGTGAGGCTGAATGGTAGATCGGCAACACTGTGGTTACCAATAGTGAGGCTGAATGGTAGACCGGCAACACTTTGGATACCAATAATGAGGCTGAATGGTAGATTGGCAACACTGTGGTTACCAATAATGAGGCTGAATGGTAGATCGGCGACACTGTGGTTACTAATAGTGAGGCTGAATGGTAGATCGGCAACACTGTGGTTACCAATGATGAGGCTGAATGGTAGATTGGCAACACTGTGGTTACCAATAATGAGGCTGAATGGTAGATCGGCAACACTGTGGTTACCAATAATGAGGCTGAATGGTAGATCGGCAACACTGTGGTTACCAATAATGAGGCTGAATGGTAGATCGGCAACACTGTGGTTACCAATAATGAGGCTGAATGGTAGAGGGGCAACACTGTGGTTACCAATAATGAGGCTGAATGGTAGAGGGGCAACACTGTAGTTATCAATAATGAGGCTGAATGGTAGAGGGGCAACACTGTGGTTACCAATAATGAGGCTGAATGGTAGATCGGCAACACTTTGGTTACCAATAGTGAGGCTGAATGGTAGATCGGCAACACTTTGGTTACCAATAGTGAGGCTGAATGGTAGATCGGCAACACTGTGGTTACCAATAATGAGGCTGAATGGTAGAGGGGCAACACTGTGGTTACCAATAATGAGGCTGAATGGTAGAGGGGCAACACTGTGGTTATCAATATTGAGGCTGAATGGTAGAGGGGCAACACCGTGGTTATCAATAATGAGGCTGAATGGTAGAGGGGTAACACTGTGGTTACCAATAATGAGGCTCAATGGTAGAGGGACAACACTGGGGTTACAAATGATGAGGCTCAATGGTAGAGGGGCAACACTGGGGTTACAAAAAAGGAGTTTCAATGGTAGAGATGAACCTGGTGAACCATGAGAATGAATGGCCATGCATAGTAAAGAGGCTTAAAAAACAGTTGGTTTTATCAATCGCACATCACACCTTTTTTAAAATCCAATCACATAACAAAATGTTGCCATTGGCTAACTGTGACTTTGGTATGTAGATTTTGGCAGTAAAACCTTGGACTTCCAACAGTAAGCCCTGATTTAACAATCTGGTTCTTGCACAAAACTTTTGATCTTGTCTTTAATGCCTGCACTAGTAAATGTTATTCATGAGATACCTTCAATTGTTTGCAAGATAATGAAGGTTGACTTAAGGTACTGTTAATAATATGGATTATGATATATGATAATAATTGTGACACAAAAATGGGATGGCTGGATGGATGAATGGATAGATGGATGAATGTTGGAATAATCATTGTAGATGCATAACAGTGACTGAGCACCACTGAAAATACTACCCAATAAAAGGGCTCTTGTGCAAAAGAAGTTGGATGACAATAGACCAACAGGGGAATATATATGACACCAACAAAAAGTTCAATGTAGAGGCAGGTCTACAGTGGGGCACCACTTGGGAAACAACTATAACACAGGATCTTCACACAATACCATGTGTTGTAAAGACTCATAAACTCACTGTAGCCATTGTCTATGCTTGAACTTATACTCATCTTGGTGTTGATAAAAAGGGGAGAGCCTGTGGAAGACAGGATAGAGTCACACACAGCTAGAAGGTAATCGGACAAGCTCCCACCCCTCACACAAACACCTCCTGCCTATTGATGTTAAGGTGGGTTTGTCATCATCAAAAACTTATTACGGATGTTTTGTGCACCTTGTAAAATAACATATTTGTGACTGATCCACCGATTCACAATTAGGCAGGGGTTGTTTAGTTTGAGGTTGTTTTGTCTTCTCGTCAGCTAGAAACTAGACGTTGTTAATCTACATATACATGCATTTGGTCTGTACATTGGAAGTTCCCCAAATCTACATACAGGTATACCTAATGTCAAATAACAGGTTGAACTTGTTTTGTTAAATATCATTGCACTGACAATTAATTACAGCAGTATGTGATAGTAATGTTCTCATATTATTGGGGCAGAGACACCCCAAGGCACACCAAGACAAATGTTTAGGAAGAACAACAGCACACTCTAGGTCAGCTGGAAGACACCAACAAATACAATTTTGTATCTCAAATTAGACTCCAGCCTAGAAGCCAAAGATTACTAGCATTATGGTCATGAAAGCTTCCACGATAGATTTAAATTATAAAACTTATTAATTTTAAAATTAAAACTTCTTTTTAATCAATTATATGATATTTATGCAGTCTCTGTCCAAGAAATAAGAAGCTACCTTCCAATGTACTGCACCAAATATTCTATAAATGAGTGTAAATCAATGTACATACTAAAACAGCAAACATACTCGGTAGGATATACTGATACTGGAAGCCATTTGAAAGTAACAGAAGTAGTAACAAGTACAGTTCAAGGGTACATATGTAGGGACAATAATGTATTATTTTTATCTTAAAAAACAACAGAAGAGTCATAATGGCACCTCAATATTATGACATATGTAACTATGTGTTGTCTACTGATTACATAATAGCTTAAGTTCAAAATAATTAAATTTAACATTGATGTGAACAAAATCCATTTAGCTAATATTCTTTATAGTCTGGTTAAACCAAAAGAGGAGTTACTGGTATGGTCAAGAACATTCTTGTACAACCTAGGTAACTGAATTCATATGTCCTGCAGTTTGTTTTAGATATTGTTTTATACATCGCACTGAAAATGTGTTGGTCATTTGTCTATTTGCACAGGAAGGTACACTGATACACATCAGAGGACCACTGGCATGCCGCAGCTAGAAGATCTTCCCTCTTGGAAAGTTTGTTTGTTTTTTGTTGCATTGCATCAACACAATTCTGTTACCAACTCTTATTGTGACATTCAAGTTATTAATTAGTGGTGGAACAACCCAAACTTGTGTCTAAGTAAAACCACCGGCTCACTGCAGATAGGCTGGAAAACCATCCTACATGGAAGTTCTGGCCCCAACAGCGACTCAAACCCATACAATACGGGGCTAAGGAGTTACAAGTCACCAACTCCAACAGTTCAGCCACAGGTGCCATTTCCCACTTGAAAGTTCTTCACTACACGAGGACTCAAACCCATGTGAGTGACTGAGGAGTTTTAAGTCAACATCTTCAAGTGCTCAGCCAGGAGAATCCCTCCAGCAGTCAAGACTAGAAACTAGACTTAGAAATAAAATTTAGTTTTTTTGGAAGGTATCTAACCAAGTGAAAGAGGGTTACATGTAACAACTGTACTTGAACTACAGTTAAAATAAAACGAAATAAAACACAGGTATGAAAATTTGACACATAAGGTGTTGTAGCAAATAAATAGGAAGGGAAATAAAGAAATTGTAACATGGGATAACAAAGTTATGGCATGATACAAATCGGATTTAGCAGGATGTTTACATATAGTATTAGAGGACCCAATCTAAACAGATGTACTAATTCTAATTTACAGTTAGTGGGTCATACTGTGTTCAAGGAAGTCCAAAACGTTTGTGAACTGGTCCACTGACTTAAAAACACAACAAAATCAACTGAATGGTATATTTAGAGTGAAGGATATGTTTATTTAATAACCTTATAAATAAAATAATTTTTTTTTTTTTTCATAGGCAGTTTCTCTTAATTTAATTCACAAAATTAAATAGCAATCAATCTGCATTAAATCTAAACAAAATGTGTATTGCCTTAATGTGATGTTGTTTGGATTTTAGAATAAAATGCAGAAACTTGTAATATATCAGGTGAAATAATAGCAATGCTACAAGCCAAATGCAGGAAAATGTGTGCAGTAACCAAGGTAAGATAACCATCTTGCAGTAGCACCAGTAAATGTGTATGATATAACTAAACATCAAAAAGAAAGAGAAATATTATCAATTTCATAAATATGTTTCGATTTTAATGTTACTAGTGGTGACTGCTGAGAGATGCTGACAGATGACCACAGGGCAAAGAAATAAACATAAAAGTGAAGAAAAAAACAACACAGCGTGATTCAAAATATCTGAAAATACCTTGACCATTTCACTAATTAGAGCGACGGAAATGTCTGTCGCATTATAGCCTTCCCATATACCATATAAGACGTTGTATTCCGTCTATATAGCTATATAATAATAAAGAATGCTGACATACTGCAAGGCTATTTGATCAGTAAATGATATGTTGCTGTTTTTTACCTACCAACAATAAAGAGCATATGATGCCATATTTACGTTTTCCAAACGGTGTTAGGGTAAATTTTATTGCCCTTGAAATATCTAACAAAATGGCATACCACACTGTGTTGAACTATTAGCGGCCATAAGTTGACCGAGAGGATGTGGGTACGAACCCCAATGAAGCATAGCAAGCCATGCTATCTAAGTAGTATATGTAGTATAGACCAATAAAACTTTTGATGAGTTACATATGGTCTATGCCAATTTTCCCTTATTTACCCTCGGTATACAGATGCATATTGAGATTGATAGTGAAAAAGTTAATAACCATGAGGAATGCAATGGGATTTGAGGGCATTTCTGCCTATACTGTGCAGCGACATTTTCATCATTATAGCACAGAGGCACTTATGAGGTGCCCAGGGACTGAACCCAGCCATTCCATTATAGTGACACCTTCCAGTCAGACGTCCCCTTAGCCCCGAGTGTTAGGAGGAAAGCCACTACTACTAACTTTAAAGTCTTTTGATCATGACCTCCCAATCTGCAAGCAAATGCTCTACCACTTGTGCTATTGCGGCCACTATAACCATGAGAGTCAAGTTGATTTAAACTATAATAGCTAGAGGGCGATGAGTATAAAGGCTTCTTTTTTTGTTAGCATACAGTTCCATCAACTTCACTTACATCATCATGAGATTGCAAATGCTGACATGGCATCTGCCAATGAAGCCATATGGCCCTTGTTGAATAGCTTACAATGAAGTCTAATTTAAGTGTAAATGTTTTCATTTTTTTACATTCCTTAAAAGGAGTCTATCCTTATGTGTGGCATGTGTGGTAGGAAAAAGGATAGAATAACTTGAAAGACAATGAACCAGTCTACAAACTTTTTTACAGCACCTAGTTTTTTCAGGGAGATAAAGGGTGTGTATGAAAGGGGCACCTGGCAATATTCAGTATTCAAATTTCTTTTTTGTCTAATTCACTCACTTATTATTTTAGATGATGAACTGTATATTGTAAAGAAGCACGTACTTAATATACTTATAATCTAAATAT
Source organism: Sinonovacula constricta (assembly GCA_007844125.1). Lineage (NCBI taxonomy): Eukaryota > Metazoa > Mollusca > Bivalvia > Cardiida > Solecurtidae > Sinonovacula > Sinonovacula constricta. The sequence goes on along the minus strand of CM017560.1, from coordinate 63,549,985 downwards.
TAAACTGACATGTCATTATTTTTATTTTCAAAAAATTAAAAAAAATTCTAAATAAACAATTTATTATTACAACATGCAGACATTGTAAATTTCATTTGACAATACGTAACAAGAGGGCCATGATGGCCCTCAATTGTTCACCTGGAGAAACAGGCTTTTAGTAGGATCATATCTGGCAGTAAGTAATTAAGAGTTATTTAATTTCTCTTAAAAAATCCTAGGTGAAAATTGGACCATTAGTGTGGCCACTGGGCTGATAACATTTTCTAGAATTTTACCTAGTAACATACCGAGTCCAGGTGACCCAGTTCAAAACACATCTAAGATTTCATTCAGACAAACAATACGTCTTCATATGTTTTTGTTTTTTTTCTTTCCAAAAAATTTGACCAAGTAACCTAGTTTTTGACCCCATGTGACATGTGCCACTGTGACAAACTTACTCATGATTTCTTACAGGTAAACATTCTGGCCATGTTTAGCGAACATTGTGCCATTAATGTGGTCTCTAGTGTGTTCAAAAGGGTTTTCTAAGATTTCACCTAGTTACCTATTTTTTGACCCCATGTGACCCATTAACCAGTTTATCTAAGATTTCATGCAGGCAAACATTCTGACCAAGTTGTGGTGAAAATTGAGCCATAAATGTGGCCTCTAGTGTGTTCACAAGGTTTTTCTAAAATGTGACTAAGTGACCTTTTTGACCCAACATGACCCAGTTACAAACTCATCCAAGATTTCATGCAGATAAACATTCTAAGTTTAGTGAAGATTAGGCTATAAATGTGGTCTCTTGTGTGTTCACAAGTTTTTCCTAAAATTTGACCTGGTGATCTACTTTTTGACCCCAGGTGACCCAATAATGAACTCAACCACAAAGTTTGATGAAGACTGGATGGAGACTGTAGCCTCTAGCGTGTTCACAAGCAAATTGTTGACGAAGAGGTATCAGAAAAGCTCACCTTGAGTACAACCCTTTAGCAGGTTGTGCTCAGGTGTGCTAAAAATGTGAGATGCATGCTTAAAATAATAATTATAAAACAATATTTACTTCAAAAATGACATCCGCACAGTTAAAGGATATTGTTGTGCAGATGACCCCATCCATAGCCAGGTATTGGGTGTGTGGGTAATAGAGGGAGGTACTTACATGTTGTTGTCTCCACTCCCACCATTCCCACTTGGGTGCTGTTGCCAGTGCCACTGATCAACTGGCTTGTTTCTTGGATTAGGTGTGGATGAAGAAATACTGAAATGTAAAGATTTATTACTGAATAATATATTTACTACACATAATTTCCCTATACCATATGTAAAGGGACTTTACTGCAACTATTTACAAACTAGATTCTTACCTCTCTTGTGTGTAGGTATTTGCTATATAGTTACTGCAGACAACGTAAGATTTGTCCACTTTTTCAACTTTTGTAAAACACTTGAAGACTGAAACATTGTGCATAATTTGGAATCTTATTGAGAATTCATTAACAAGGCTGACACTTTTTAAAAATATAACCAAAATAAAAAAAAAAATATTATATTTCTATATGAAAATACCTTCACACAAGAGAAATAACTAAAAATTTTCATTCATTTCAAAAATGGGGAAAAACTAACATTACCATTTTACTACCGATCCATATACTTTACTTATAGAGTTTAAATACTAATCTACAATACAATGAATGATTTTTTTCTACTTTTTTAAATATTTGAAAATAAGATATACTTATGATCAATATACTAAAATACTAATAGATTTACTAATGTTTAATATACTGAAATAATATACAGATTTACTACAAACTGATATACGTAACTTATAGATTTTGTACTGATTTATTTACTGAAATTTAACAGATTTAGTACAGAGTGACATGAACTAAAACAAGATTCAATACTGACTGACATGGTGAAATTAAACACATAATTATTAAATACTGTTTATATACTGAAATATACAGATTAAGTACTGATTTACATATGAAGTAAAACAGTTCTAGTAATCATCAGACCACCATGAGGTTTGCCATTTTCTTAAGATTTAATATGATAATTGTTCTCCTTCATGTATGAAATAAATATTTATTTTATTTATATGGGTTTAATTCATATCAACAGTGTACAAGGTCCCAAGCTGCTAAAATACATTAAGTGCAGGAAATATCATGAAAACAAGGACAAAAAATGAACAGTCTATTACAAAGAAAACATATCAATAATATATGCTAAACCTTTAAATTTTAACTTACCTTTAGAGTTAATTGATAAAAAGTTTGTTGAACTTATATTAATGTATCTCTACTGACGACTTTTCAGGAAGAACTAGTTCTCCAGTAGTGACTACATCGACAATGTACACTACAAGTATATAGTCTTGCCTAAGAACTAAAATCTCAATGTCTGGTGCTTGAACCTGACACCCTCTGATCCAGGGTTCAACACCTAATCACTAGAGGACTACTGCTCAATGTTTAGAAGGTTGTTGTTGTTGGAACTAGTTTAATAAGGGTCTACTCGGCCTGTTGAGGGCTTTTTCATGACCCCGCCATGTTGCCCATGCATGACTTAAATGTGTATATTCCGAAAAATATCGCCTAAAGTGGGCCCTAATTAGGTACCTAGTTTATGTACCCATTTACTGGAAAGATGGTATAATTTTGGTAATTTTTTTATCTTAAAGAGGATTGAGCATGTTTTGAGTGAATTCCACTCCATGTTTAGAAGGAGTTAAAATGTGAACTATTATACCTCTGATCCAGGGTTCAACACCTTATCACTAGAGGACTATTGCTCAATGTTTAGAAGGAGTTAAAATGTGAACTATTATACCTCTGATCCAGGGTTCAACACCTTATCACTAGAGGACTACTGCTCAATGTTTAGAAGGAGTTAACATGTGAACTATTATACCTCTGATCCAGGGTTCAACACCTTATCACTAGAGGACTACTGCTCAATGTTTAGAAGGAGTTAACATGTGAACTATTATACCTCTGATCCAGGGTTCAACACCTTATCACTAGAGGACTACTGCTCAATGTTTAGAAGGAGTTAACATGTGAACTATTATACCTCTGATCCAGGGTTCAACACCTAATCACTAGAGGACTACTGTTCAATGTTTAGAAGGAGTTAACATGTGAACTATTATACCTCTGATCCAGGGTTCAACACCTTATCACTAGAGGACTATTGCTCAATGTTTAGAAGGAGTTAACATGTGCACTATTATACCTCTGATCCAGGGTTCAACACCTTATCACTAGAGGACTACTGTTCAATGTTTAGAAGGAATTAACATGTGAACTATTATACCTCTGATCCAGGGTTCAACACCTTATCACTAGAGGACTACTGCTCAATGTTTAGAAGGAGTTAACATGTGAACTATTATACCTCTGATCCAGGGTTCAACACCTTATCACTAGAGGACTACTGCTCAATGTTTAGAAGGAGTTAACATGTGAACTATTATACCTCTGATCCAGGGTTCAACACCTTATCACTAGAGGACTACTGCTCAATGTTTAAAGGAGTTAACATGTGAACTATTATACCTCTGATCCAGGGTTCAACACCTCATCACTAGAGGACTACTGTTCAATGTTTAGAAGGAGTTAACATGTGAACTATTATACCTCTGATCCAGGGTTTAACACCTTATCACTAGAGGACTACTGCTCAATGTTTAGAAGGAGTTAACATGTGAACTATTATACCTTTGATCCAGGGTTCAACACCTTATCACTAGAGGACTACTGCTCCATGTTTAGAAGGAGTTACCATGTGAACTATTATACCTCTGATCCTGGGTTCAACACCTTATCACTAGAGGACTACTGTTCAATGTTTAGAAGGAGTTAACATGTGCACTATTATACCTCTGATCCAGGGTTCAACACCTAATCACTAGAGGACTACTGTTCAATGTTTAGAAGGAGTTAACATGTGAACTATTATACCTCTGATCCAGGGTTCAACACCTTATCACTAGAGGACTACTGCTCAATGTTTAGAAGGAGTTAACATGTGCACTATTATACCTCTGATCCAGGGTTCAACACCTTATCACTAGAGGACTACTGCTCAATGTTTAGAAGGAGTTAACATGTGCACTATTATACCTCTGATCCAGGGTTCAACACCTTATCACTAGAGGACTACTGCTCAATGTTTAGAAGGAGTTAACATGTGCACTATTATACCTCTGATCCAGGGTTCAACACCTTATCACTAGAGGACTACTGCTCAATGTTTAGAAGGAGTTAACATGTGAACTATTATACCTCTGATCCAGGGTTCAACACCTTATCACTAGAGGACTACTGCTCAATGTTTAGAAGGAGTTAACATGTGAACTATTATACCTCTGATCCAGGGTTCAACACCTCATCACTAGAGGACTACTGCTCAATGTTTAGAAGGAGTTAACATGTGAACTATTATACCTCTGATCCAGGGTTCAACACCTTATCACTAGAGGACTACTGTTCAATGTTTAGAAGGAGTTAACATGTGAACTATTATACCTCTGATCCTGGGTTCAACACCTTATCACTAGAGGACTACTGCTCAATGTTTAGAAGGAGTTAACATGTGAACTATTATACCTCTGATCCAGGGTTCAACACCTTATCACTAGAGGACTACTGTTCAATGTTTAGAAGGAGTTAACATGTGAACTATTATACCTCTGATCCAGGGTTCAACACCTTATCACTAGAGGACTACTGTTCAATGTTTAGAAGGAGTTAACATGTGAACTATTATACCTCTGATCCAGGGTTCAACACCTTATCACTAGAGGACTACTGCTCAATGTTTAGAAGGAGTTAACATGTGAACTATTATACCTCTGATCCAGGGTTCAACACCTTATCACTAGAGGACTATTGCTCAATGTTTAGAAGGAGTTAACATGTGCACTATTATACCTCTGATCCAGGGTTCAACACCTTATCACTAGAGGACTACTGCTCAATGTTTAGAAGGAGTTAACATGTGAACTATTATACCTCTGATCCAGGGTTCAACACCTAATCACTAGAGGACTACTGCTCAATGTTTAGAAGGAGTTAACATGTCAACTATTATACCTCTGATCCAGGGTTCAACACCTTATCACTAGAGGACTACTGCTCAATGTTTAGAAGGAGTTAACATGTCAACTATTATACCTCTGATCCAAGGTTCAACACCTCATCACTAGAGGACTACTGCTCAATGTTTAGAAGGAGTTAACATGTGAACTATTATACCTCTGATCCAGGGTTCAACACCTTATCACTAGAGGACTACTGCTCAATGTTTAGAAGGAGTTAACATGTGAACTATTATACCTCTGATCCAGGGTTCAACACCGTATCACTAGAGGACTACTGTTCAATGTAAAGAAGGAGTTAACATGTGCACTATTATACCTCTGATCCAGGGTTCAATACCTTATCACTAGAGGACTACTGCTCAATGTTTAGAAGGAGTTAACATGTCAACTATTATACCTCTGATCCAGGGTTTAACACCTTATCACTAGAGGACTACTGCTCAATGTTTAGAAGGAGTTAACATGTGAACTATTATACCTCTGATCCAGGGTTCAACACCTCATCACTAGAGGACTACTGCTCAATGTTTAGAAGGAGTTAACATGTGAACTATTATACCTCTGATCCTGGGTTTAACACTTATCACTAGAGGACTACTGCTCAATGTTTAGAAGGAGTTAACATGTGAACTATTATACCTCTGATCCAGGGTTCAACACCTCATCACTAGAGGACTACTGCTCAATGTTTAGAAGGAGTTAACATGTGAACTATTATACCTCTGATCCAAGGTTCAACACCTCATCACTAGAGGACTACTGCTCAATGTTTAGAAGGAGTTAACATGTGAACTATTATACCTCTGATCCAGGGTTCAACACCTTATCACTAGAGGACTACTGCTCAATGTTTAGAAGGAGTTAACATGTGAACTATTATACCTCTGATCCAGGGTTCAACACCTCATCACTAGAGGACTACTGCTCAATGTTTAGAAGGAGTTAACATGTGAACTATTATACCTCTGATCCAGGGTTCAACACCTCATCACTAGAGGACTACTGCTCAATGTTTAGAAGGAGTTAACATGTGCACTATTATACCTCTGATCCAGGGTTCAACACTTTATCACTAGAGGACTACTGTTCAATGTTTAGAAGGAGTTAACATGTGAACTATTATACCTTTGATCCAGGGTTCAACACCTTATCACTAGAGGACTACTGTTCAATGTTTAGAAGGAGTTAACATGTGAACTATTATACCTTTGATCCAGGGTTCAACACCTTATCACTAGAGGACTACTGTTCAATGTTTAGAAGGAGTTAACATGTGAACTATTATACCTCTGATCCTGGGTTCAACACCTTATCACTAGAGGACTACTGCTCAATGTTTAGAAGGAGTTAACATGTGAACTATTATACCTCTGATCCAGGGTTCAACACCTTATCACTAGAGGACTACTGCTCAATGTTTAGAAGGAGTTAACATGTGAACTATTATACCTCTGATCCAGGGTTCAACACCTTATCACTAGAGGACTACTGCTCAATGTTTAGAAGGAGTTAACATGTGAACTATTATACCTCTGATCCAGGGTTCAACACCTAATCACTAGAGGACTATTGCTCAATGTTTAGAAGGAGTTAACATGTGAACTATTATACCTCTGATCCAGGGTTCAACACCTTATCACTAGAGGACTACTGCTCAATGTTTAGAAGGAGTTAACATGTGCACTATTATACCTCTGATCCAGGGTTCAACACCTTATCACTAGAGGACTACTGTTCAATGTTTAGAAGGAGTTAACATGTGCACTATTATACCTCTGATCCAGGGTTCAACACCTCATCACTAGAGGACTACTGCTCAATGTTTAGAAGGAGTTAACATGTGAACTATTATACCTCTGATCCAAGGTTCAACACCTTATCACTAGAGGACTACTGCTCAATGTTTAGAAGGAGTTAACATGTGAACTATTATATCTCTGATCCAGGGTTCAACACCTTATCACTAGAGGACTATTGCTCAATGTTTAGAAGGAGTTAACATGTGAACTATTATACCTCTGATCCAGGGTTCAACACCTTATCACTAGAGGACTACTGCTCAATGTTTAGAAGGAGTTAACATGTGAACTATTATACCTCTGATCCAGGGTTCAACACCTTATCACTAGAGGACTACTGCTCAATGTTTAGAAGGAGTTAACATGTGAACTATTATACCTCTGATCCAGGGTTTAACACCTTATCACTAGAGGACTATTGCTCAATGTTTAGAAGGAGTTAACATGTGCACTATTATACCTCTGATCCTGGGTTCAACACCTTATCACTAGAGGACTACTGCTCAATGTTTAGAAGGAGTTAACATGTGAACTATTATACCTCTGATCCAGGTTTCAACACCTTATCACTAGAGGACTACTGCTGAATGTTTAGAATGGGTTAACATGTGAACTATTATACCTCTGATCCTGGGTTCAACACCTTATCACTAGAGGACTATTGCTCAATGTTTAGAAGGAGTTACCATGTGAACTATTATACCTCTGATCCAGGGTTCAACACCTCATCACTAGAGGACTACTGCTCAATGTTTAGAAGGAGTTAACATGTGAACTATTATACCTCTGATCCAGCGTTCAACACCTTATCACTAGAGGACTACTGCTCAATGTTTAGAAGGAGTTAACATGTGAACTATTATACCTCTGATCCAGGGTTCAACACCTTATCACTAGAGGACTACTGCTCAATGTTTAGACGGAGTTAACATGTGAACTATTATACCTCTGATCCTGGGTTCAACACCTTATCACTAGAGGACTCCTGTTCAATGTTTAGAAGGAGTTAACATGTGAACTATTATACCTCTGATCCAGGGTTCAACACCTTATCACTAGAGGACTATTGCTCAATGTTTAGAAGGAGCTAACATGTCAACTATTATACCTCTGATCAAGGGTTCAACACCTTATCACTAGAGGACTATTGCTCAATGTTTAGAAGGAGTTAACATGTGAACTATTATACCTCTGATCCAGGGTTCAACACCTTATCACTAGAGGACTATTGCTCAATGTTTAGAAGGAGTTAACATGTGAACTATTATACCTCTGATCCAGGGTTCAACACCTTATCACTAGAGGACTACTGCTCAATGTTTAGAAGGAGTTAACATGTGCACTATTATACCTCTGATCCAGGGTTCAACACCTTATCACTAGAGGACTATTGCTCAATGTTTAGAAGGAGTTAACATGTGCACTATTATACCTCTGATCCAGGGTTCAACACCTTATCACTAGAGGACTATTGCTCAATGTTTAGAAGGAGTTAACATGTGAACTATTATACCTCTGATCCAGGGTTCAACACCTTATCACTAGAGGACTATTGCTCAATGTTTAGAAGGAGTTAACATGTGAACTATTATACCTCTGATCCAGGGTTCAACACCTTATCACTAGAGGACTATTGCTCAATGTTTAGAAGGAGTTAACATGTGAACTATTATACCTCTGATCCAGGGTTCAACACCTTATCACTAGAGGACTACTGCTCAATGTTTAGAAGGAGTTAACATGTGAACTATTATACCTCTGATCCAGGGTTCAACACCTTATCACTAGAGGACTACTGCTCAATGTTTAGAAGGAGTTAACATGTCAACTATTATACCTCTGATCCAGGGTTCAACACCTTATCACTAGAGGACTACTGCTCAATGTTTAGAAGGAGTTAACATGTGAACTATTATACCTCTGATCCAGGGTTCAACACCTAATCACTAGAGGACTACTGCTCAATGTTTAGAAGGAGTTAACATGTGAACTATTATACCTCTGATCCAGGGTTCAACACCTTATCACTAGAGGACTATTGCTCAATGTTTAGAAGGAGTTAACATGTGAACTATTATACCTCTGATCCAGGGTTCAACACCTTATCACTAGAGGACTATTGCTCAATGTTTAGAAGGAGTTAACATGTGCACTATTATACCTCTGATCCTGGGTTCAACACCTTATCACTAGAGGACTACTGCTCAATGTTTAGAAGGAGTTAACATGTGAACTATTATACCTCTGATCCAGGGTTTAACACCTTATCACTAGAGGACTACTGCTCAATGTTTAGAAGGAGTTAACATGTGAACTATTATACCTCTGATCCAGGGTTCAACACCTTATCACTAGAGGACTACTGCTCAATGTTTAGAAGGAGTTAACATGTGAACTATTATACCTTTGATCCAGGGTTCAACACCTTATCACTAGAGGACTACTGCTCAATGTTTAGAAGGAGTTAACATGTGAACTATTATACCTCTGATCCAGGGTTCAACACCTCATCACTAGAGGACTACTGCTCAATGTTTAGAAGGAGTTAACATGTCAACTATTATACCTCTGATCCTGGGTTTAACACTTATCACTAGAGGACTATTGCTCAATGTTTAGAAGGAGTTAACATGTGAAGTATTATACCTCTGATCCTGGGTTTAACACTTATCACTAGAGGACTATTGCTCAATGTTTAGAAGGAGTTAACATGTGAAGTATTATACCTCTGATCCAGGGTTCAACACCTCATCACTAGAGGACTACTGCTCAATGTTTAGAAGGAGTTAACATGTCAACTATTATACCTCTGATCCTGGGTTTAACACTTATCACTAGAGGACTACTGCTCAATGTTTAGAAGGAGTTAACATGTCAACTATTATACCTCTGATCCTGGGTTTAACACTTATCACTAGAGGACTATTGCTCAATGTTTAGAAGGAGTTAACATGTGCACTATTATACCTCTGATCCAGGGTTCAACACCTTATCACTAGAGGACTACTGCTCAATGTTTAGAAGGAATTAACATGTGAACTATTATACCTCTGATCCAGGGTTTAACACCTTATCACTAGAGGACTACTGCTCAATGTTTAGAAGGAGTTAACATGTCAACTATTATACCTCTGATCCTTCAATGCCTGAGTGAGGCTCCCAAATGAAGAGACATTGGTGAGTCCATTTCTGATTGGAGGAGTTTGGAGAATTTGTTCAAGAGGGATCTGAAACAAAGACAATGACATCAAAAAAATAACAAAAATGGAAACACTAAAAGTCCTTATTTGTCTGTAATAGTCGACTTTTAAAGGTACCATCAACTATCAAAGATAAATCATACTTCTTTTCTTTTTACCCAATAAGGAACAATTCCCTCCTTCAATCACAAGCCAACCATGATCAAAAGGTCTGTTATGAGAGGAAACTGCTCAGGTCGTAATATTTTAGGCTTCCTCCATAAAGTGTTGTGTGTCCTTGACAGTCTCTGTGAAGTAATTTTAGCCTCTGTCAAGGCAGAAAAGTGTAAATATGATTATTTAGGATGAAGAAACTAAATCTGATTATACAGTAGAGGCCTAGAGCTTATTACACCTGAAAGCAATGGTTTAACAATCACATATCAACCAGGTAGATACTGAAACCTACACCTGCTACTTTTATAATTAAGTAAGACAAAAATTTAGCTTTGCTCAATTCCATAAAAAAAAACAGATTTTTTTTAAAACTAGGCAGACATTCTGACAAGGTTTTGACATATAAATTAAACATACACTAAGGCATCTGATTCACATAAAGGAATGCATTTTCTACCATAAAATTATTAAAACTTTCACATTTATCAACAAGGAACATAGTTATCATATAGACTTTTACAATGTATTTCATTTCTTCTATGGTTATTTTTTTCAAACAAATTTACTATAATTTTATACTAAATAATGTCAATAACAATAAAGTAATAAAGTTATTGACAATAATGCTTTACAAATATTTCAGTATTTAATTTATAGAACCAAGTATTATATTCACTCATTTGGGGCCCAAGAATAGAACATGGGCAGAACAATTGGAGTTATCTCCCTTACACTAGTTTTCAAACTTTGCTGCTGAAATACTAAGCTTAACAATGTTGATTTAATTTGAAAAATTGTTTGCATTGTTTTAAGTACAATGCATCAAAATCATTATGGTCATTTTAGCAATTTACAGCTTTTATTATCTGTGTGGAACCACTTGAGTTGGAATCGGCTAGAATACTTTCCCACAGGAACATATTGTCTCCAATCAGGAGAATTTATCATCCCACCAATAATCATTCAGTCATCTGGAGACTGTGCCACTTACAGCAGCTACAGTGCTGCCTTCACTGTGTATACAATGCCAAGAACACCTAGAATGGTACCACACCATATCACATTATGCTACAGGACTTACTATCTGCTGTATGACTCGGTCAAAATGAAGCATAAAGATAAAGACAACTCAAGTTAATGACTTGTCAAATTGCTAGACTCTACAGGATCCAAATATTTGCATAAGCCTTATTAATTCAGCAGGGTGAATTTTAAGTTAATGTATTGGCAAGACCACAACTTACCTCTGTTAATACTGTACATTCATAAGATGGCTGGAATTTGTCCTGAAATGTGAGCAAAATGAAAAATGAATAATATTTAATATTATTATATTTCTGCATAGATGCAACTCAGATGTCAAGAAAAATGCTCCCTTTATTGTGGTTAACATTTGACAGGTGTTGTGGTTTTTATGAAAAGACAAAGTGATAGCAATAGGACACCTCAAATTAAGGTGTATTTTTTAAAAAAGATAAAGTAACCCTCATTTAACAAACTGTTTTGTGAGGCTTCACTTAATTATTTTAATTATGAATTGATGGTGAGAAATGTACGTTTAATGCAGATATATACCTGCCTTCACTGTGATAGCATGCAATTAACAACATGCACTAACCCACACCTATATTATATTAACACTGGGCAGACTAGTGATAGAACAAGCCAAGGCATAAGCAAGGGAGTTATAACATTACCATTTTCTTCTGTTATGTGGCTGCCTGGGGACAAACATGAGACATGCCTTACCTGCAGACAAATCTCTTCTTCTTGATGTGCTGTTAAGACTAGTAGAATCAGCTTATTCACAAATAAATAAATAGAACAAAATGAAAGAAAAAAAGAAAAAATGTTCCAGTCACTTACCTTTTCAAGACCTACCCTCTTCTCCATCTTCTCGCGATCAGTCTTGTGTTTCCTATCAGCTCCCTTGGGCTGTAAAATATAGGCAGATTGTTTATGATCACAAAAGTAAAATGTAACATGACCTTTATATATGTCCCAAAGTCCGATTATGATATAGCCTGTAATGTGTCCCTCTGAAAGCAGTTTCATGTGTGGATAACTTTTTTTAACTCATAAGGATTTCTTCATATTTACATGGATGATCAACATTGATGAGAAGGTGTCTGCAAAAGTTGAGTTACTTCTATTGCATTTTTTCATTTATATTATCCATAACAGTTTTAAATGGTCTGTGGTTGAAAATTGAAACTTTAAACTAATGTGTTCATAAAATGTAAGAGCTGTAAATATGAAAGGAAGAAAAGGGCAAAAAATGAATAAAAGTTATAAATACACAATGCTTGATTCTTGTAGGATTGCACAAAAAGTCTCTGAGTCTTAGTACATGCTTGTTTTATTTAGGTTTGTTTATTGGGTTTATTGTCCCACCAACAGTATTTCAGTTATCTGGAGACGGTGTCCACTTGAAGCAGATATAGTGCTGCCTTCACTATGCATAGCTTGGCGTGAACATCTGGCATGATACCACACCCAGTAACTACCCTTATATTTGCTTGAGTGTCAGCAAGGGAGCTATACCACTACCATTTTTAACGACTTTGGTATGTTGTGGCCCCAAATCAAACCTGGGACCTCCCGTTCCTGGAGCCGTTGCTCAACTAATTGTGCTACAGGGTCCAGTCCTGTGCTTGAATATTACTCTATACTGATCAAGAAGCGCCTAAGTGTCCTAGATTGTAAATTAAAAACATGCTGGAGGGCATTATTTTTCCGATCAGCCAGTGCAAGTCACAACCAGGGTGACTTGTTGTTCTGGCCAAGATGGTCGTAACTGAGGTCAGTATTTACATACACAATTATGCTCTAGCAGAACTGGTCGATATGCTAGATTAGCGATGTGGTCAGATTTCTCATTGAACCAAGAAGTAGAATAGTTAGTACTTATGAAAATTGTCCTTAATAGAAAAGTGGTCGCTTTAGTGGCGTAGTCATTAGGTGACATGCTACTGTATTGGGTTTAACAGCACAGTCAAAGTTAATGATGCTTAAAACTGGTCCTAAGTTTTGTTGCTTAACTCATTGAGCCTGAGTGAAGCATTAAAGCGGCACGAAAAACAGCCCCCTCATGCCGGGAGACGCCTTATCGCGTCGCGTTTTACCTGTGTCTGGCTACAAGTGCCGCTTTAAATCGGCCCTGAAAATGTATCGGCTACTGACAAACACCGCTTTAATGCGCGCATCATATATGCTGGTTTAATCTTGTGTTTTCAAATACTTTAGTCTCTGCAAATCATGTGCATCGCAGTATTGTAAATGCAAATGTCATCTTAATCTAATTCTACTATCTTAAATCATTTTTTGTTATTCATTTATTGAAGCAAGACAACAGAAAAATCAGCGACATTTTCTCTAATTCCCAACCTAATTTGAAACATTTCTCGGCTGAAATACGATCGTATAAGCAGTTTTAAATGATTAACACTTCGAATTTCAGCCAATCAGAAATGTCGTTACAACATGTATTGGAATTTCATGTAACCTGGATGTAAACACAATGAATTCATTATGTCGAGACAGAAAAACGGCAATGTGCCTTACTGTTAGCTTTAAGATTTCTCCTTATGGGCATATGTATCAGCAGATGTGGAATTACCTGCAGATCCAATAATTATATGATAATTGCAGATATCAAATAGATAAAAGACAAAATTTAACTCTTGGAAATCACAGAAGTTTTCAATCAAATATGAAGTTTAAGAGCATTATTTTCTCAAAATAGCGTTAAATCGCAACTTTAAATCAAAGACAGCCGACTGTTTTAAAGTTACTCATTATATAAAATATTATATAAAGCGGTGTTATTTAGGTTATAAACATAAAAAAAACTTGATGAGGTCAATAATATTTCAATTTAATAATGTGTTTATTTTTATCTTACTTGTATTATTAATCTTACTTGTTCTTCAGCTTTCAGTTATTTTCACTCTTATCAGAAGTATTTCTTTTCATACCTTGTTAAAAATTACATGGTTGTGAAAAGCACTTTCTGTGCTACGAGTATGTAAAATATTCTTTTAGAGTATTTCCAAAATGACATGTTTATTGAGTTGTGTATACATCCACCCCCAATATCTTCCACTGACCGGTAATCCCCCCTCCCCCCGAGGTGTAGGGGATGACTGGAGAAATGCCTCTAGGGGATGACTGGTCAATTGGCTGTAGGGCTCAATGAGTTAAATGACCAAGTAGTGTATTGTTTAATGAGTAAATCCAACAAAATGCTGTTAATTGCCCTTCATCTAATTAAAAATTTAAGCATAACACCCCACTTGTCATTTATAAAAATATGTATTTCCTATAGGAGCCATGCTGCATTATTAGTTATTTTTAAACTTAGAAAATCATGTATAAACTTAAGATCATCCAGGTAGTATACTCTACATTTATTTATAGATTGGGAAAGAATGAACTTTTAGAGTGATTTACTTCACAAGTTAGGAAGAGCTTAAAACAGTCTTTCCTTAGACTAACTTATGAGTTAAGTGAAGAAGCTATGGCCTACGAGTCAGGCGAAATTTTGTCCCCTTGGCCCCGAGTGTTAGTAGGGAAGCCACTACTACCTACTTTAAAGTCTTTGGTTTGAACGGCCGGGGTTTGAACCCGCAACCTCCCGATCCACAAGCCAATGCTCTACCACTTGAGTTATTGCGGTCGGTGTTTTGAAGGTGGAAGACATCAGACAATGTGAGTATAAAAAACCCAGACCAACATGACTGTTCAGCTTGAAGACTTCTTCATAAGAAGTTTAATCCTTGACTGGGTGTCGAGGAGGTACAAGCGGATGACTCACAGCTTAGCCAGGCTATTTTTCTCCTTTCATAGTATTTTTAGACAATTATTCAAGTAGCTTTAACAATACATAACAATCATATGAACAACAATACTAGCCTTAAAAACTTTAATCTGGCAGGATGCGCAGTTGATAATCTTTGATGATTCCTCGTCAGATTCCCTCGTCTCGATCTGAAGTCTGAACGGCACACCTTTCTCACCACCATGTTTTTTGGCTGTGAATTCTGTACTGATACAGTTAACCCTGACGTAAATACCAACTTCTTTGGTCGGGTCCCAGATAAAGTCCACTGAGTTGAGTCTATGGGGGTCGATTACCACATCGATGAGGCCATATGAAAGTGGAATGTCTAAAAGGGGAAGAGGGATGAGTTAACAGATCTGTATGTTGTGATTATTGTTACCTGAATTGTTGATATTTGTTGAATTCTGATATCAACAATTTAAAAATATATATGTTTAAGAAAAGCCCCTTTAGGTTTTTATGAATAAATGACAAAATATGTAGCTTTATTCATTTTTAATATTAATTCAAAATGTGTTCTTTTATTAATAATAAACAAATAAATAGTGAAACATGATTCTTAAAACATTTGTTAGCAAATGTAAATAGAAAAGGTTAGTAAGAAGTCTAGAGATAACAAGTTACAAAATCAATTAGCCCATCTAAACACAGTAAAATTATATGTTTAACTCAAACAAGAACACATGCCTAAAGTAATCTTGAACCTAATGGGCAATGAAACATTACCTAATTAAGTTTAAACCAAGATTGGGCAACTAAATAGAAGATGAATACTTTAAACTTAAATTGGTGGGGCAAGACAACAGGATTTAAGCAATTTTCCCCACATGGGCAAGTGAACAGGAGTTAAAATAGCTCCTACATTGTATTTTCGATGGTTGTACAGTAGTGTTGTAGAGTAAGGCAGGAGGCGTACCAATGTCTAAAATTCTCTCGCCGGGTCTTGTTGTCATCCAGAGTTCAAGCTGCTCTCTCTCCATGTACTGTAGACGTCGTTCGTGGAAACACACCTTCACTGTGCTCTGTACAGGGTGCAGGACAGGGCAACAGTTACACATACTATACTCTTAGTGTGGGTATTCAGCTTAGTCAACTATACCAAACTGGTAGGAATTTCTTAAACTGGCACATATAAAGCATTTTATACTGTTATGTACTGATGTATTAACGACATGTGTTGTGCTTTAACTTAACTACCACACTCAATACGAAGAGGATTCATCCCCCGAATTAGAGGTTTACTAAAAAAGTCCTGTCTGTCAGATGGCAACGTAGAACACACTCAGACAATGTTGAAACGCGCTCATACATTGTACAACTATACCTTGTGGATACTGTACTTTTGTAACTGATGTGTAATATCACATCTAACATAATACTTTTTTTTTGTGTGAATCTCATATGCTTTTTTTATGAAGAGAAATATGAAGAAAAACTACACAAACAAAATCTAAATAGATAATACCTGAGTGAAATATAAAAAGGGACTCCTTAAAATACTGAGTATTGATTTGCAAAGAAAAGATGAACTACTGAGATTTGATCGGTTGTGTAGCTTTGGACAAGATGTTAGTACACAGATTTCAAGTGATACATAAACATAAATATTGCAACTACAAGAATTATCTAAAGTGCCAAATCTCTGTAATATTTTTAATCTGGGAAAGCTTTTCATAATACCAAATATTCATGGCTGAAAGTATAGACTAGATGGTGTGCAAATTAATACAATTGTTACTTAAATCAAAGGTGAACATCTTTAACTGCAAAAAGAAGAATGTCATAAAAATTGTAATAAAGGAATAGATGAGTTTGTCTGACACATGACAATCGATTGCACACATGCTTAGCTAGAGATGTTTTTGAGGACAACAACCCTGAAGCCCCATTCTCACTGGTGCAGGGCTCACATGGTATATGCTGATTTGTAACAGCATACAGTGATGCTCCAGGACATTTTGTCTTTTATAAGTTTGTTGAATGTTCATGTACACAGGTTTAGAAGCAGGCTGTTCCTGTTTTGAACTTAATTATAATGCTAAGTTAACTATTTCACAGTGAGTTAATTATAATGAAGACTATAATGATCCCAGCCAATCCTGGCACCACCAGGTTCCTCATTGGTGGTGTCCCAATTTGTTGTTGTTGTTGTTGTTACATCACATCAACACATTTATGGTCATATTGGTGACATCCATCTAATTATTGATGGAAGTAGATGCCAGACTGTCTGGGCAGATGACAGGTTAGCTGGAAAAATTCCCCACATAAAAGTTCTCACCCTGACCTATGCTTGAACCCATGACATGAGAGGCGGTTGAGTTACAAGTCGGTGACTCTTACCACTCAGCCACAGGTGCCCTTAGTGACCCAATTAAAGTTAGTAAAATTTACCCTGGTTGTGTGTCTGTGATGACTGCTCCAAAAACAATAATTCACACCAGCATGTTTAACAAAATCATTAACAGTTTTATAATGCAACTTCAACGTAGCTCAAGTGATGGACATGGCTTCTCAATGTTCCGTAAACCTGGACAGACCAACTTTAAAGGTGAATGAGGCTGTGTACCTTATTCTGTGCTCCATACAGGTAAAGGCAATGGTAGATGTCATATATGTTCCTAATGGGTGTCTATACTGCTAGCAGTCCTCTCTGAACCCACTCTTGAACAACTTGTTGTGCCTTGTATATTTGGGTAGTTCGTTATTGTGACTAACATGGGTCAACTACATTTGGCCCACTTAGCACTTTCAGTTGAAGATGACTAGATAATATTTTAAGACATATTAAAACATTTATGGGGTAATTATGCTTTAAGAAAATTTGGTATAAATAAGCTGTTATAGGGAAATAAGTTTTCACATGGTAATCTTTGTAACTGTGATATTTTTCCTAAAGTATGTTGATTTTGATTTCAACTGCCAGACGGGACTTTTAAAATATAATAAGTAGTTTGAGTCAATAATTTTGTACTTTCTCTATCTTTTAACTTGTGAAGCTTAGTTGCAGTGTGGATTTTATTTTGGTAAGGTCTTTATCCGGCGATCTGTCTGGAATTATATCCAGACATTTTCATGGGATCTTCCTCTGCTAGTAACAACTTTCCATTATCATAGTAACCACAACAAGTGCAACTAACATATAGAAAATAATTAGATGAACTTGTCTAAAGTATTTTTGTTACACAATTTTTTTAAGGAAGCAACATTTTTCTCATCTATAAATCAAAATAATCCTTTACTGTATATTTTCAGTTCCTTTCAACTTCGATGAATCCCTTGTAGACTAAAGCATTAATGTTATGACAATGGACCCTTTAAAACATTTTGCTTCAAAAGTACTTTACAAGAGTTTTGCTCATCTTTACAGTATCTTATTCCTAAAATGAATCACAAGGACAAATACAATAAAATAGGGCAGCATGTATAATACTTCTCCTTTAACGGTGGTATCCAACAGTTTAGACCAAAGATTTTTTTCTCAAACAATCAAGTATTTCATTATTGCCTAAAACAGGTCCTAAAAAAGGCTGTTCACTGGTGCCCGAGATATGTGTAAAAAAAAAAGCAGAAATCACCACAAATCTTTGCAAACAGGTATTGCCTATTTGGGACATGCTACTGAGATACTATTTTTAAACTAAGAAAACCACATGATAACTGACTTTTGATACAGTCATCTGGGTAGTCGTCTGCTGTCATCAATATCTATTGTGCTTTTTTAAAGATTAGGACAGAATGAATATTTAAAGTGATTTCTGCACAATTTGTACTGCCTTATACAATAAAGGTAGTGTTCAAAATCATCTTTACTTAGACCTTAGTCTGGGTTTATGCAGACGTTTTGACTAAATTCCCCCACAACAGAGGACATATATATAGAGACACCTTTAAGAGGCATCATGTCAAGAAAAATACTAATTATCCCAGGATTCTCCTGGTGCAGTATTGATCAATTAATTAATCTACTAATCAGAAAGTAAGTTTGCTGGTACAATTGACATGTGATAATATGAGTGAGACCCACGTACAAAAATACTATAAAGATGGTAACCAGTCTGATGCTAGCAACCTTCCCAAGGGTGATAATAAGGGCACCATGATAATTGTACGAGAGGATCGGACCCAAGGAGTAGCTGGTTACTGTGATAATTTTGTTAATTATAATAGACATGTCCATAAATAAGCAATATTCCAATTGTCCTGAAAACAGAGAATGAAGTTACCATGGCAATAAGGAAAACAACTGCTAAGACAATGAGGCATAATGTTATCTTGACAACAACAAAAAAGTTGTCATTTAACAGTAAATAAAGTTGCGATGAAAATAAGCTAAGCAATTGCTATGACTAAAAAGTAAGCAGATTGTAGGACACTCACCCTGAGGTACTGTCCATCCAGTTCTGAGAGGTCACCCAGCTTCTTTAACTTAATCTCATAGGATTGCCCTGAAAACACAAGATGTTCATCAACAGATGTCTTAGGAAGCTCAGTCTTCACAATTTAATAAAAAAAAGAAGAATTGATTCCAAAAGTAAGAAAAATGTACAATCAAGCCATAACTCAGCACACTTGACAACTTCCTGAAAAAAAAAAAAAAAAAGCCAGCAATTCAAGCTGCTAAGCTTCCCCTTGGTTAAGTTGAAAAATATGGAATACAATGTACATATTGTGACATTCAATCAAACTGCATAGCTGGTGTAATGAGTTTAATTGTAGATGCAGGGATATCATTGTCAGCGTTTATGATATGGTAAATAGTGAAGCCTTATATGGTTAAACTTGTTTACATGGACTGTTCCAAAACTATGAATATTGTCAGCCTTTACCTTAGAGCCTGATCTATTGTGTTAAGTCACATGTTTGAAGTATGCTATCAAAGTGAAGAAATATTTTGTTATGTTCGATGAATTTACAACTCAAACTTTTGTTTTTGGAATGATGGAAAACCAACATACACTATAAACCAAAACTTGTTTGTGTAATGTTTTACTGTTTGCAAAAAGTCACTGATTCAGTAAACCAGATCAGATCATGTTGTGCCAAGTTCTGAACACTACTAAGGCTATGTCAACATCAATTTTAACATTTAGCAAGCTGTCAGTGAAAATGACTGCCCAAGACAAATAGTATAGATCTAGATCAGCCAAGTGTAAAGTAAAGATCTAGATCAGCCAAGTGTATAGTATAGATCTAGATCAGCCAAGTGTAGTCTTATCTAGATAGGTATTATTCATTTTTATGCACCCTCTTGTGTATCTGAACAAATAAATAACAAACATTAAAATGATCTTATTGAAGAACATAGCATGAAAGTGATTTGCTTACCATCTCACCTTGACAACCCAAGTCAATATATTTGCTATGCAAATGAATTGTTTACCAATGACATGAATGCATAATGTATCACCGGCTGTAAAAGTATTGCTTAAAAGCTTTTAGCTTAAAACATAAACCTTCTTAGCACGAAATGATTATATAGCTAGTGAAATTGCTTTCAGCAGTTATTATTTTTATCACACATCTTATAAAATAAAAGTTAGTAATTACATATATTTATTAGATACTTCTCCCCATGTAATGGACAAGTATAGAAATGAAAAATGACATCATTAAGGATGTTCAGACATGTAGGTTTACTCAAGCAATTATTTATCTCTATTTTCCACAATTGTAGACTAACAAACGAAAGTGGAAAGAAAATTGGGAAAAACAAAACAAAACATAATTACAAAAAAAATGGGTAGTTAATATTGCTTAATAAGGTCATATCAAACACATAACAAATCACTGGTGAAGCTATATACACATGCCGACATTTCAGGGAAATGTGCAAATTGTTCAAACTTGTTGTTGTTGCCCTTTATGTTATTATTATCTAATTTACTTTATCTTAGCGGGAGGTGGGGTCCATCAAAAGCACTGTTCACAATGTAATTTTTGATTTTTGCCTATACTAGAACCTTTCATTTTTAATGAGAGACCACAAAGATATTTTGTCTGTAAAAAGTCTGATGCTTTTGCAGATGTGCTAGTTCCCAGCACCCACTCTGCAAACAGGGAAGATGCAGATCTGCAAGTTCCCAGCACCCATTCTGCAAACAGGAAAGATGCAGTTCTGCAAGTTCCCAGCACCCACTCTGCAAACAGGGAAGATGCAGATCTGCTAGTTCCCAGCTCCCACTCTGCAAACAGGGATGATGCAGTTCTGCAAGTTCCCAGCACCCACTCTGCAAACAGGGAAGATGCAGATCTGCAAGTTCCCAGCACCCACTCTGCAAACAGGGAAGATGCAGATCTGCTAGTTCCCACCACCCATTCTGCAAACAGGGAAGATGCAGATCTGCTAGTTCCCAGCACCCACTCTGCAAACAGGGAAGATGCAGATCTGCTAGTTCCCAGCTCCCACTCTGCAAACAGGGAAGATGCAGTTATGCAAGTTCCCAGCACCCACTCTGCAAACAGGGAAGATGCAGATCTGCTAGTTCCCACCACCCACTCTGCAAACAGGGAAGATGCAGATCTGCTAGTTCCCAGCTCCCACTCTGCAAACAGGGAAGATGCAGATCTGCTAGTTCCCAGCTCCCACTCTGCAAACAGGGAAGATGCAGATCTGCAAGTTCCCAGCTCCCACTCTGCAAACAGGGAAGATGCAGTTATGCAAGTTCCCAGCCCCGAATCTGCAAACAGGGAAGATGCAGATCTGCTAGTTCCCACCACCCATTCTGCAAACAGGGAAGATGCAGATCTGCTAGTTCCCAGCACCCACTCTGCAAGCAGGAAAAATGCAGATTTGCTTTCTGCTTATTGAATAAATTATTCAAACACCATTAAACCCATCTACTTTTGATCTTGTTAAAAATTAATGCATGTATTCGGTGTCAGCCCGATTTCAGTCATAAGCATAATCCGTTGCTGCTTACTTGTCTGCAAAGTTTGCTAATTAGTTTTTCTCTGGGGCAACTTGCGTACCTTTTCCAGGGGATAAGCAAAAACAGTCTCTAATCTGTGTTCACTGCATGATCAGCAGTCTGTTCGGCTTACTATGTTACAGTCTAGGCTAATGGCATGCTTTCTTAATGCATCTTACGGACGAATTTCGAAGATTTTTGCCTAGTGTCAACCGTAAATGAATTCATGCAGGACCCGATCAATAAGTCTTAAAGTTTTAATAGTGCAATACTCTCCCTTGGAAAAATAGTGTGTACTAAGGCATATTTATTTTAATGTAAGTGCATTTGTTAATGAAATTCAAAAGACAAAAAAAAGTTAACATCATAGTTAATGCAGGCTAATTTCACTTCTATTCATAAACCATTATTATATGAAAAGAGCACTTAGCAATATCATGTATACAAAAAGTTGCTGTTTTGCTGTCATAAAAACAATATGGCAGTCTTTTAGAAAAAGAATTGGCTTTTAACTTGATTTGGTAAATGTAAATAATAAGAAGCTCAGTAATGACATTATTACAAAAATTATTAACAGATTGACAATTTTAAGGAAACAGTAAGGCTGGGAGTTAATAATGAATTAAATTTGCAGCCACAGAAAACAAAGTACATTTATTGAAATTGTACTCCTATTTGATTTTCAGTTAATCACATATTCTGGTTATTTGCATAAAATTGACTGGGAAGTTGTGTATGCAAATAGACTGAATCAGCTTTATATGATTTTTAACTTGTACAACATTTGAATGGTTCACATCATCAATATCAGCAATGTATTTTAGTACTTGTAATGAAATATGCCCAATAAATTATGTGGTCACCTAATCTAATGGCTTCAATAAATACCAGCAGTCATTCACAACAGTGAATAAACATAAAGCGTCTTAAAAAATTTGATCTAATATTATTATTATAAGAAATGTAAGTTACAAAATTTCACAACAACTCAACTTGTATGGAAAAGGGTAACAATGAACCACTAAACGAACCCTAGTCAAATGCAAGTTTAGCCGACTACATATTACCATGTTTTATTTACCTTGATTGAGATAGGTTAATGTTTCTTCATTTATCTTCACAGCTGGTGAGGTAGCTGCTCCCAAAATATACTGAAACCTGAAACAGTCAACAGAAAATGCAATAAAATATAAACCACCCACATGGAGCATACAGGATAAGTTGATGATCAGGTAAACAAGGGAGTGTTTCCCCTGCCAAGTTCATTTGTCCACCTCCAAAACCATCACTGATGACTCAATCTTGATGCAAGAAACAAAGTATAAACGTTCATTTATAGCTTTTTTATAGCATGTGGATTGGGATTTGCTAGCGTTTTTGCCGATACTGTGCAGCCACATTTCTATCATAGCACAGGGGAATTTATGAGGTGCCTAGGGACTGAACCCGGCCGGTCCATTTTACCGACACCGACGAGTCAGGCATAATGCTGTCCCCTTAGCCCCTAGAGTTAGGAGAGAAGCCACTGCTACCAACTTTAAAGTCTTTGGTTTGACCCAGTCAGGATTAGAACCCGCGACCTTCTGATCCACAAGCTGATGCTGTACCACTTGAGCTATTGCTTTATGGCCAGTTTACAGAGGTAAATATCTATAAATCTATGTTAAGTAAATATGTTCACAAGACAGAAAACCTATACTTAAAGGTGGTATCCAACAGTTTGCCTTTAATTAATGCATATAACAACACATTCACCTTGTTCTGAGAAATTTGTGCATAACTGCTTCATAAACTTGTACTTCAGTCAAAACAATGGCTGTATATATAAAATAACTTCATTTCTTAGACGGACATATTGTAAATTTATTTCTTTAAGCATCTTTTTTTCCAATGAGCATGAGCTAATTTGCAATCAAAATTGACTTCATTGTTAGAGCCAATTACCCTGATGAACTAAAAAGTAAATTGTCACATGGTTTTCTAAAATTCAATATAGCCAACTGGCTTGGATAGGAAATCAACTTAGTAAGGTCAAATAGGGTGTTATGCTTACTTTTCACATGGATGTGGGGCACAAATAAACAGCATTTTGCAAGATTTTTTTTCAGGTAACTATAACTCCTTTGGTTTCATGAGAGGAGAAAATACTGGTCCAATCTGTCCAACATGTAGCTTCTTGTCAATGACAGATGTTTATATAACAATGCAAAGTGGCACTATTAAGGAATGCACAACATTGAAACCACAAACAGGTGGAAAAAATCAGTAGCGCTGTCTTAATGTGGTGCATTCAAACTACGTTACAGTCAAATTTTTTTTTTTTTTTTTAATTTTTACTCCAAAAAAAGAGAAAAACTTTGTGGAACCACAATAAATGATATATATTTGCTTCAGAATATAGTAAACCTTTTTAATAAGCAACCACCCAAGAGACAACCTAAAATATTAAAAAGAACTATTTAAATAAATATTTAATACAACAACGTAACTGCACAATCATGGAATGTCAATGTATGATTCAGAATATCAGAAGTGTCTCACTAAATCAAGATAAATATTTCTCCTTTAGAAGCAGTTTGGTCACTAACAGTACAAAGCATACCATTTTAAATGTTTTGCATCAAATTTAAACTGAAAATCTTCGTCAATTACTAGATTACTAGAACATAATGTCCTTCAGAATACAGTGTGTTTGAGATGAGAGTAAAATACACTGAAGTAGTATGGTTACTGGTATTTACAAATTTAGCTATCAGAAAATAATCCTCTGAAATATACATCAAAAGCTGTAACTCACTACTATTACACCCTGCCTGGTACTTGATGCATTAAGTTTCGCATATAAATTACCATGGTATTTTCTATTTTCAAAATATCACACAAATAAAAAGCAATTTTCATTACAAAGAAGATAAATAACAAAGACAGCTTTGAAGAAGACAAAATAATATAGTGACTGAATATACTAGAAAAATAAAAAAACATCTACAACATTAATAGATGGCTGTAATTATTTTATTCATTTCCAAGTCACAAATATGACAATAATTATTTAGTAATTGTGATTTCCAAATGAAACATTGACATATTAGAAAAACATGTCGTTGACAGAGGAAAAGAGACTATTAACTGCTTCATGTTGTTCTAATCAATACTTTTTCTGGTATTAGGTTTTTGTTCACCAAGAGGCAAGACTGTTGCTATGATACAAAAAGTTTTATGGTTTCTGTAAAACAAAACCAGTGATATATAATTTAAAAAATAAATAATTTATAAATGCACACTAACAAGTATTGTGTGGTTGTTTAAAGGCATTTGTGAATATGCTGGCTAGGTTCGTGAAACACTTTGACATACAGATAATAAAAAGTGCTAGTTTGGTAAATGCTGTAAAGTCCTGGGCTTATGCACTAAAAGTCAACCTGTACTGAGAAATGACAAATGTACAATGAACACTGCAATTAATTCTTCATTCATATTTCTAATACTATAGTATGCTGAATTTTTGTACTGTTTATGACTGAGAGACAAAAATAACTTATAATTGTGCAGAAAAAGGTCCATCATGTTCAAAGAAGAAAGATTAAATTGCTATAAATGTTGTAAAATTGTTAAAATTCATTGATTTTCACAGCTGACAGACGGCAAAATATTTATTAAAAAAACATCTTCATATTTAAATTTTAAATAGTTTTATATGGTTGTTTTTTTTTCCACTTTGTTCTACGTCAGTTTGAAATAAGCTTGGCAGACCAACAGTGTTTTGGCTTAGGATCAATTATAAAATGCATAATGTACATGATCATTAGAATGCAAGTCTGTTTTAAAACAAGGATAGGTCTATCTATTATATCATTTACTTTGTTATGGTTTAAATTTTCAATTCATACAATGTTGTGGACTGTTCCACTGGGTTTCATCTTTCTGCTTAATATACAACTAAAAGATTCATTTTTGTGGAATAGAAATTGTAAGTACAAAAAAGAGGCATTTCTGTGCCAAAATAAATTTAAAAATGCCCTGCCTAATTATGCCACGGGCACCCTATCTTTGAATGGTGGAGCTAAAAAAGGGGTTCTGTACCTAATGAAGGCTCTTGTCTTAATCTTTATTCCTTGCCTAAATCTTTGGGTTTTGCCCACTAACACTAAAGTATAGTGTTGCCTTCAATTTGATAGTATGCTAGGAACAAGTGACCAGAAACAACTCTTTAGAAATTGCCGCATTTCAATTTAAGTCAATAAAGTAATATAATGCAGATTTCAATAATTTCTTTAATATCAAGACATAACCAATGTCATTAACACCTATACACAAAGAATTGGGTTCCATAAAATACAAACAATTATGGAATACTAATTAAAGCAATTTAGCATAGAAAGTAAAACAAAATTAAAAAGGACACCCATGGTAAAACAGTAGTCTTAGATTAAGATAAGTTCAATGACTGAAATCTCCTTCAACAAATTCAGATATTTCAGTTTGGGCTGACAGGTTACTGTAGTCTGAGAGGCTGGTGATCACATAGACCAATCATAATGAACCACCAGAATAGGATAATCAGACTGGAATAACATTTATAGACAGGGCAACGAAAGACTTTTCTAACTTGCTTTTTATATTTTCAGTAAAAAACCTTATTATTTGTCCAGATTGGAAATGAAAAACCCTCGTTTGAAACCTGTATGTTAATAAAACATACTTAAATTTGCTATTAAGAGTTATTTAATCTTTCTTAAATAGACGTATTTATATTACAATTGTTTGCATATAGAATAGTTTCACCTCTGAATTAAGTTAGACTAGTCTTCTGTTAATGTATCAATTTTTACTCTGCATTAACACTCAGTTGAATATTATGGGATGACATTACCATGACAGTATATTAAAATCAAAGCCCATGAGAAAATAAAAAACCAAAACAGAGTCCCAGTTTCTGAAATCCTCAGCTAAAGAAAAAATTTATCCGACTTAGTTACTGTCCTTCAGAATACTTTGTGTAAATAATGTACAAATAAAGTAGATCCACTACTTTGAGAGTGAGAGAGACTACAGTGAATTAGACCCCAGCCTTTACCTCCCTATTTTACCTGCCCAGGAGTCAATGAACTCTTAGTTTATTATTGGAAGCACACGGGCTAGTAATAGTTAACCTTGACCTTGATCAATCAACTACACAGTACACATGCACTGTTTGTCTGTTTACCCTCTACCTATAGTGGCCATGTATTTCTGGCCTAGATACAGGGACAAACACTTTGTCAATAGTAACTCTTCACCTTCTTCATGTATGTAAGGGTTAATCGGGCACCAGACAGTGTAGATTCTGATCAGGTGCTAATCAGGGTCTATACTATCTGCTGCGAACTGATAAACAGTATTTGTAACTAGTAGCAATAACTATGAACTTAACAATCAGGTACTAGGTATTGTAGCATGATAAGGGCTTAGAGCTGGAAAAATCCTGCTTCAAACGGGAATACTTGAATTGGAATGCTTCAGCAGATAGTATGGTGATAGAAATGTTTGTTTTGACTGCAACCACTATTCAAAATATTTTGTTACTGCTTATGACGTGGAAGAACATTGTTATCACTAATATCACATGTATATATGTTAATATGTGTGACTTCATTAATTACTTTTAACCTGTTACTTGACACATGCAGGGTTTGTACCACGTTATCATCTCTATCATTAGGTCTGACCTGATTTTATTAATGTTCTGTTTGGTTTTTATGGGTCAAGCTTGTGTTTAATTTTAAAGCAAGGTTAAAATAGCATTAGTCTGTCTTAGTTTTATGTTACACATGGGAAATAAGATTGAAATTGAAATGGTGGAGTTGTCATATTTCAGCAGGGTTTATCATTATTTGGGCTTTTGTGTTTGTTTTATCTTAAATAAACATATTCTTGTGGATTTAACCAAAAGATTATTAATCAGGTTATTAATCAATGTTCATTTTCCTTAACCTGAAGTGTTGCTTTTTTCAGAATACTGCCTTTGTAGCATTATGCTTTATGAATTTGTCCAGCTGTTAAGTTATGCATAATGACTACGTTGAAGAGCCTTAAATTTGAATACTACATTGTAAAACTCATACATTTTATTTAGAAGACATATTACAAAAAACATGTTTCCATATTTTCTACAATGAGGCCCAGAGGCATGTTCCCCCATGAAGCTAGAATGCCAGACATGTATTTCGATATATTTATCTGAACAAAAACTGAGACATAAATTATTTCACAATTTAACAAACATACATTCAATAAATGTTGTAATGCATAGACCAGAAATTCAAGAAGGTATGCGCTCTGGTGGGCAATTATGTTATGGTTATTTATAGCTTTTATGCACGACTAGTGCATAATTTTCCTTCATGTGATCAGTGTTTGGTATACCTCAAATTCATTCATACTTTTCTCATTATGTTCATTAACAAAGGGGGTGTGTAGGCAAATCAAAATTGTAATCTACAGGTAATGGTCTGCTAGAGTTGTATAGTATTTTTACATTAAATGTGAACTGATGTAATGTTGTAGTGGTTACAATCCTGAATTATTAACCAAGCCTTAGAGGGTCAAAATCTATGGCCGGTGTTTCTTTTTTATGCTTTATTACTTACTTCACAAATTGAAAAAAATTTGTAACTTTTTTATTGCTATTCCAGGCATATAAGTAGCAGATCATTTTCAATATAATGAACCTCAGAACAAATGAAACAGGTGTCCCAAACTTCAAAGCAGAAGCTCTAACACTGCCTCTGTTTCCGTCCTGATTGTCATAACAATGTGCCTTTTTCCCCCCCTATTGATATAACTGCTGATAATGACAACAATATAAAAAAATTTTCATAACCATGGCAATAAAAAATCCTGTTCTGCGACTGGAGAACTGACCATCTTGGTTTGGAGAATATCATTTTGTAATGACTTTTATTCATATCAACTGTCTTCAGTTTCTTCTGAAGAAACTAATTTTCAACATAAATGAGAAATATAAATTATGTAACTAGATATGTAATTAAATTTTGCTTTGGTTGACTTCACAGCAGGGTCTACAAAGACTACGAGAATAATTAAGAATCTTCTCTATGAAATATATACCTAGAAATTACACTTAAAGTAGTCCAAATGTCTCCAGTTAATTCATTTTTTCTTATCAAATCATAAATTAGCATTTTGGGATGTATTAAATTTAACAAACTTGACAGTTTTTATCAATGTTAGTTTTTCTTAGCTGTAAACATTAGCTCATATTGGGGGGGTTTTAATTTCATAAGGCACATTTACATTCTGAAACTTAAAAAATAGACTCCCATTCCTATAAAAATTAACTTGCCAATAAAGTATATATAAGTTGTGTTTGTACTAAAAACCATAATACTGCCACATTTTGTTCATATTTGTTCATTTTTTTCCTCTTATTGAATAGCCCTTACACTAGTTATAAAACAGCCATGTCTAACAACTCAGCAGCAAATGTTGTAGAGCCTGATCTGGCAGCACAAACTGGAATTGACCAATCTGGATCAACTTTATTTGCAAATTATGTCAAATCTATTTGTGCAAAGCAGACAAATTTAGAACAACTACAAGGTAAGATTTTGTAATGTTATTGTAGCATAAAGCCCCAGGCTTGTCATGTCATTGTCAGATGTAGGATGCAGTAGGTGCAGACACATTGAACAGCTCTAACAGGTAGGTATACATCATACCTGTAACGTTGCAGTAAATATTGTAAATGTGCTTTGTCACTAGGTAATTAACATTACGTCAAATACCAGAATGCTTCGCCCACTCAGTCACTGTGCTGACCTCTGACACTGAACATAAATAAGAATAGTTTAACATAGTTTGACAGTTCCAACATTTTGGCTAATTTTGGTAAAGAGTGGGCCATAAATGTGGCCTCTAGGGTGGTTACAAGAAATTGCTAAGATTTTACTTAATGACCTACTTTTTGACACCTAATGACCTACTTTTTGACACCTAATGACCTACTTTTTGACACCTAATGACCTACTTATGAACTCTTCAAAGATGCTTTGCAGAAAAAAATTCTATTGATTGGTTCATAAATGTGGCCTCTAGGGTGATGGCAAGATTTTGTTGTAGGATTTAACTAAATGACTTACTTAGACACTTACCCAAGATTTTACACAGACAAACATTTTGACTCAGTTTGGTAAAGATATGTTCTAAATTGCATCCTCTAGTGTGTTTAAAAGCAACTGTTGACATCGTACACTGTACAATGATGAAAGAGATATCAGAAAAGCTCACCTTGAACATAATGCATTCAGCCAAGCTTAAAAGCACACTAAATATACCAGACCAAGTGTCAACCAAACAGTGCATACAAATTTCATTCAGTCTTCAAAACACTTAAAAAAGAAAAGAAAAAAAATGTTTAAGCGCATAAAAATCAATTTTTGCTTATTGTAACTTTATATATATTTGGGTTTAATCATACAGTGGTTGGATTATGACAGTTCAGCTTGAGCAGATTTAATGTTAACTGAAATAAATACGCTCATAGTTTGATGGAATGTGCAAGAATTATCTATGGTCATCTACAGTAGTAGTGATTCTCAGAGACAACAATACAAGAAAACAATATAATAAACATCATTATCCTTTCCAAAAACTTAGGGCTTGTGAAAGGCAACATAAGCAAAAAGTGACAAATGTTAATAGCATAAAGGGGAGTTATATGTGAGGCTGACAATATGACATACTAGGTGATTGGTAGAGCAGTTAACATACATCATAAAGTATACACCAACTAGGTGATTGGTAGAGCAGTTAACATACATCATAAAGTATACACCAACTAGGTGATTGGTAGAGCAGTTAACATACATCATAAAGTATACACCAACTAGGTGATTGGTAGAGCAGTTAACATACATCATAAAGTATACACCAACTAGGTGATTGGTAGAGCAGTTAACATACATCATAAAGTATACACCAACTAGGTGATTGGTAGAGCAGTTAACATACATCATAAAGTATACACCAACTAGGTGATTGGTAGAGCAGTTAACATACATCATAAAGTATACACCAACTAGGTGATTGGTAGAGCAGTTAACATACATCATAAAGTATACACCAACTAGGTGATTGGTAGAGCAGTTAACATACATCATAAAGTATACACCAACTAGGTGATTGGTAGAGCAGTTAACATACATCATAAAGTATACACCAGTAAGGTTTTCCTGGCTCCTGACTCCACTTGCTGCACCAGGAGATGATTATTTTAAATCAATGCCTCGGTTCTTAATGAACACCAAATTCCTTAGAATTTTCAACAGCATTGGGGAAGTTTAAGTGTTTTAGTTATATAATGTCTGGCAAGGAGTTTACACCCGCCACCCCCACCCCACCCCCCACCCCCACTCCTCCACACCCCTATTTCCTATACATGTATTGTTTAACAACTTGTTTGCCTGAAAAAAAATAAAATAAGGAGGATTATGCAACAACCGTCACTATAATGGGTTAGGTGGGATTTTTTAACTTGAACTCTTTTACTTCTTCTCAAAATTCTGTACCATTTGTACAGTCTCCATCCATCAAGCAATCTTTCAGTTAATCAGGGACTGAGTATACTTGAAGCATATATAAAAATGCGGCCTTCAATGTAAATTGTATGCAGGCAACACCTGTTATAATCCCTTGCCCACACACATTATACTGATATTGGCTACCTGGTCCGATATTTTCAGTTAGTTTGGGAACACTGGAAATTAGATATGGATGAGAATTACTTGATAAATTGCTCAAAATCTGATTTACACACTTGATTTGCAGCTCTGCCTGGTTACAATAACACTAGCAGTAAATGGAACCTCTGTGCACCAGAAAGTAATGACACCTATAGGTACTCGCCATGAACGAACCAACAGGCACTAGCAGTAAATGGAACCTCTGTGCACCAGAAAGTAATGACACCTATAGGTACTCGTCATGAACGAACCAACAGGCACTAGCAGTAAATGGAACCTCTGTGCACCAGAAAGTAATGACACCTATAGGTACTCGTCATGAACGAACCAACAGGCACTAGCAGTAAATGGAACCTCTGTGCACCAGAAAGTAATGACACCTATAGGTACTCGCCATGAACGTACCAACAGGCACTAGCAGTAAATGGAACCTCTGTGCACCAGAAAGTAATGACACCTATAGGTACTCGCCATGAACGTACCAACAGGCACTAGCAGTAAATGGAACCTCTGTGCACCGGAAAGTAATGACACCTATAGGTACTCGCCATGAACGTACCAACAGGCACTAGCAGTAAATGGAACCTCTGTGCACCAGAAAGTAATGACACCTATAGGTACTCGCCATGAACGTACCAACAGGCACTAGCAGTAAATGGAACATTAATTAACTAGAAATGGAACAAGAGAAAGTGCCAAGAAAATGTTTAGCTTGTGTGTTTGTCCATGACATATATTGTATGTAAACAGATACATGTATCTCATAGCCATCTTTAAAGATGAACAGTCAGGCTGCCCAATTCTTAGGGATATTTTTTAAAGACATTTTGACAGTTAAAAAAAAAAAATAAAGTCACTTAAAAATTGGTAATAACTAGTACAAATGACTGGTAGACCATTTAAATCAATAAATTAAAAATAAAATTGTTTATTATGAAACATTAGTTATACAAATTTAATGTATTCAATTATTACTTAATAATTACAATTTGTTAAAGCATAAAAAAATTATTTAGAATGATCATTAAAAACAAAGAATTAGTATAAACTGGCTCATGCAGGATAGTTGATATGCTAGTTACATTTTACAGCTTAATAGTGTTCAGTTTAAAACTTTCTAAATGCAATATAATACAGCAACTTAAATTGCTAGAGATAAATTAATTTATTTTACTTAATAAAGATTTAAATAATAAAGCTATAAATCTTTAGTAAAATATAATTAAAGTATATTAAATTATTATGAAACAGAACAATGAAAAAGCATCTGTTTAAGAACATCCCATTGATTTTAGTCATGGGAGATTTTTTTCTATTTCAATGGCCGGTCAGGATCAACCCTGCTGTCAAACACTTACCCACTGTCCAAGTTTTCTTGCTTGAAAACAGGTAACGCTAGCAAAGCTTCACTGAAATAGAGAAATGAAATGGCAGATTAATTACCTGTAAAGGTAAAGACAAAAAGAAGGCATATTGACGAGACCTCCTTTTGACCTGAGGTGAATCCTACAGGTGGTTTTTACATTAGTTCATCAACTTACCCTCTGTAGAGCTTCAGTGACATCCTGGAATCATATTGGATTATATCAGTGTGGAACAGTGTAGCTCCTAAAAGATCCATTAACTCTTAGCATGATTAAAGTTAAATAAATGATTGACCAGAATAGCTTACTGTTCAGCACGGCATGCAATTCATACTTGTACAGACTCTTCATTATTTTAAACTCTTTGTATTAATTTCAGGAACAAAATACTGACGCAATGTTATCCAACAGTCCAGAGTTGATAGTGTAAAGCTCCCGTTAGAGATTTCAAACATATTTTTTGTGTGAAATTAAAAAGTTTAAATTAATGAAGCATGACAAACTATGCCACATCAATGAGTTTTCATCAGAAAAAAATGACTTTCAACTAATAACATATACAATAAAATGTGATATATAACAAACAATTGTATGTTATTAGTTGACAGTGTGGTCCCTGATTAAGGTCCTATGGGTT
The DNA here is from genome assembly GCA_007844125.1 of Sinonovacula constricta. Lineage (NCBI taxonomy): Eukaryota > Metazoa > Mollusca > Bivalvia > Cardiida > Solecurtidae > Sinonovacula > Sinonovacula constricta. Next base: position 63,516,225 of record CM017560.1, on the reverse strand, counting down.
TAAAAACATACCTCAGTTCAGACTCCTATTCAAATCTAAAGAATCTAAGCAATTAAATTAATGTCTCCCCCAATAAACAACAACAAATCAAAATTCAATCTATGCCGTGTTGTTTATAAGTCTGTGCCAAGGAATGTTTCCTAGCCATCTGGACTAATGCTCTAATAATTAGGGATGAACAGTGTCCTTGAGATTATTCTGGCATCACAATTAACACATTCACTTTAAAAATACCAATTGACAGAGAATAACTGCCCCCTTTGATAAACTTGGTAGATTGTAAATATACTCTAAAATAAGATCTTTGAAATCTCTAATAGAGTTCTGCAAAGTTTCTAAGGACATAAAAGTTTCTAACCAGTGACGACATATTTGGTAAGTTAGTGTCTAAATGATCTTCTTAACATTTTGAACCCTCACAAAAAATATTTTGGTCTTTTGGAGATGGGGTACACTTAAACTGATTTAGTGTTGCCATTTAAAGGATGGCATTATACATGATGCATAACATGGGAGCAATTCAAGTCCAAATATGATTTCACTCTCAAAATGAGTCAAGCTAGAGGAGCCCTTGGAAAGTGTCAAGTCATGTCTAGTCTCATCTCAGTTGCCTTGGAGTGGTTCTAATATATTACACACACACAAATGGGTGTTAATGCTCTATCCACCAAAGCACTAAAAGGTCTTGTATCTATTGAAGTTAGAGAGATCAACAGCTGGGCAGTGAGTGGTCAACTGTCGGTTAGGAAATTAACTGATTGGTACCCAGCATGTCTGGTAATTGGGTTAAACTGTTGGATGGGAACCAGCACATCTATGACCTTGTCCAGCTTAATCTATAATGTGGCTATGGCCAGTAGGTCTGTCATAGGCAGATGTTGTTCCAGTGGACTATTTTTGTGACAGCTTAGGCTATGTATACCAGTGACCTTGCTATATTGTGTTAAGGTACTTTTGTTACAAATAAACACTGACAAGCTACACAGTACTCCAACACAGAAATTGTTAAACCCTAGGCAGTTACATTGGTTCATAACACATCATACACTTTAAGTAACTTGTCACTATGCATAAAGAAATCAATGTGCAGTTACATTGGTTCATAACACATCATACACTTTAAGTAACTTGTCACTATGCATAAAGGAATCAATGTGCAGTTACATTGGTTCATAACACATCATACACTTTAAGTAACTTGTCACTATGCATAAAGGAATCAATGTGCAGTTACATTGGTTCATAACACATCATACAAGTAACTTGTCACTATGCATAAAGGAATCAATGTGCAGTTACACTGGTTCATAACACATCATACACTTTAAGTAACTTGTCACTATGCATAAAGGAATCAATGTGCAGTTACACTGGTTCATAACACATCATACAAGTAACTTGTCACTATGCATAAAGGAATCAATGTGCAGTTACACTGGTTCATAACACATCATACAAGTAACTTGTCACTATGCATAAAGGAATGAATGTGCAGTTACATTGGTTCATAACACATCATACAAGTAACTTGTCACTATGCATAAAGGAATCAATGTCTCATTATTGACATCAAATAGTTCTGAGTATGATAACACTGTTGAAGCTGTCTGATCTTATTGTTATTTGCATTTTTCCAAGATCAGAAATTACACATAATAAAAAAAAAACTTTTTTCCAATTTACACAATAAATATTCGTACAAGATAAACTTAAAAATAATAAACTAATAATAAACAAATGAAAACTTAATAATATTTAGCCAGCAGAAGTTCCACAACACATCAAAAAATGCATGTAAATGTAAGTGCCTGTTGAGTACCTGTTAACCTTATCCTATGTTAAATATTTCTTTGGCAGGGCTATCCTATGTTAAATATTTCTTTGGCAGGGCTATCCTATGTTAAATATTTCTTTGGCAGGGCTATCCTATGTTAAATATTTCTTTGGCAGGGCTATCCTATGTTAAATATTTCTTTGGCAGGGCTATCCTATGTTAAATATTTCTTTGGCAGGGCTATCCTATGTTAAATATTTCTTTGGCAGGGCTATCCTATGTTAAATATTTCTTTGGCAGGGCTATCCTATGTTAAATATTTCTTTGGCAGGGCTATCCTATGTTAAATATTTCTTTGGCAGGGCTATCCTATGTTAAATATTTCTTTGGCAGGGCTATCCTATGTTAAATATTTCTTTGGCAGGGCTATCCTATGTTAAATATTCTTTGGCAGGGCTATATTAAATTCTAAGTACAGTGTTGCGCACAGTGTTCACAAGAAGACAATCAGCATGAATCTTTATGACCAGGTGCTATATCCACACTAATGTTTAATCAAGCTTGCCAGGTGACAGTGAGCATTTGAAATCTCAAAGTTGGCCACTAAACTACTAAATAGTTGTCATCGAACAGACCGCTGGAAATAAGTGTGCAGTCACAATGTTTGTTTATTGGGTTTATCGTCCCACCAACAGTATTTCAGTTATCTGGAGACTGTGCAGTCACAATGTATGTTGAGCAAAAGAATAATGCTAGAAATTAGTAAGTTGACTATATTAAAATTAAAAAGCTCAGTCTTATGATTCTGTGCTTGATTAAACACAAAATAGTTTTTAGAGCACTCTAAGAACAGGAAATTGTACATGTAAAGTTCTGAAGCTGCATATAAGACTATTATAATAATAATGTAATAATATATACATATCCCCTTATGTTACTATTATAATTATAATAGCATAATATGTAACCAGGTGCTTTAAATACATTTCACAGTGACAATTTATCAATACCTGTATAATTATAGGATAATACTATTTGCCTGTGTTAGATATCAGTATTCACAAGTAATCATGTTTTTATATCCTATAGCTTGGTATTGGAGTGTGTATGGGAGAACGTTGTTTCAAGGATAAGTAATGTTCGTGAATGAATGGACTGTATGGTCTATCAGTACAATACTTTTACAGAGTAAAGTCAGAGTTAAATTCTGATACAAAAGAAAAAAAAAATTATTGTTTTCTTTGATGGTTATTTTGAACTATTTGGAAATCTCCAATTTACAACTGGTAGGGAATTTTATTTTACTTGTATGTATTATGGGTCATATTGATGTATTGTTTTGAATTGTTTATATATTTGAACTATTTCTAATATATTTGAAATATATATAAATCAATTAATTGTATTAACAGGAAATGTTACTACTTTATCTTCCCACAGTTATATACTTGAGTTTGTATTTATGTAACATATTTATACTTGCAGGTTTCAATAGAACCTTTTTAATAAATCAATCAACTCAAACTCGACTTATGAGTATATTGGGATTGGGATTTGCCGGCATTTTTTGCCGATACTGTGCAACGACATTTATATTATAGCACAAAGGCACTTATGAGGTGCGCTGGGACTGAACCCGACCGGTCCATTATACTGACACCAACGAGTCAGGCATAATGCTGTCCCCTTAGCCCCGAGCGTTAGGTGGTGCCACTACTACCAACTTTAAAGTCTTTGGTTTGACCTGGCCGGGGTTTGAACCCGCGACCTCCCGATCTGAAAGCCGACGCTCTACCAATTGAGCTATTGATCGGTCTGAGTATATTTAAACCCCGGTTAAAAATATATACATATCCCCTTATGCCCCTTTTTATCTAAAAATACATCTGTATTTGCTACTGCTGAATTTTAAGGGCAAAGAGTTTAATGTAGGAAGGTCTTCCAGCTGACCTGTGGTGTGCCGGTGGTTGTATGAAGACATTTGTCTGCCCAAAAAGCTAGATGGTCTCTATGATATATTAAAAAAACAACAGCCCAAAAACAATTTTATAGTGTACAGTTCTTATAATTTATTAGTTTTCAGAGAACAAAAACACTTTGTTGAATTGTAGTTTTGTTTGTGTTTATGTTTATTGGGTTTATCATTATCTGGAGACAGTGTTGACTAGAAGCAGATATAGTGCTGCCTTCACTGTGTATAGCATGCTGTGAACACTTGGAATGATACCACACCCAATCACATAATCCTAACACCAGGCCATCCAGTCATGGAAAAAGCCTAATATTTGCTTGAGCATTAGCAAGGGAGCTATACCACTTCCATTTTTAACGACTTGGGTATGTCTCGGCCCGGGATTGAACCTGGGGCCTCCCGTACCTGGAGCCGAAGCTTGACTGATTGCGCTTCCAGGTCTGGTACTAGTTTTGTCAAAATGGCCAGGTTAAAGTTTTGCAAGTCCTATTTAACTTATATCTCAATAACCAGTGCACAGATTTGAATGTTCCAACAGTTTTTACTTGTCTAGGTAACTATGCACTGAGTTAGATTATACTGGGTCAAACTGTGAACACCATGTAAGTGCATTTCCAACTTGCTAATGGAATAGTGAGGTGTTAAACCCTTTTGATGCTACATTTCAATATAGTCACCCTTAACTCTTACTCATCTTCTCATAACTTCATGAATTAGAAGAATGAGACATAGCAGCAAAATGTGTAGATAGTTATCGAACAGCTCAGCAGGACCTGATCGACCTCTACATTTGCTTTTTGCCCCTAAATCTGGTCAGTTTGCTTTTCGCTCGAAATTCTGTTCAGTATAAGCCATATCCACCTTTGTTTTTGCCCCTAAGTCCATTCAGTTTGACCAACCTCTACCTTTGCTTTTTGCCCCTAATTCTGTTCAGTTTGTGATTAGAAGATTAAGTCTTATTGCTAACAATCAGTTGCCTTCCATGTCTTTCACACTTTCAGACAAAGATGTATACCAGGTAACAAAATCAGTATTTGCTTGAGGCACAGTCAGAAAGTGGTATATGACAATAGCCCTGTGAATTTTATAACACATACAAGACTTTGTTTAATATATAATTAATAGTTTCTAATGCATCTTTTTTTTTCCAATTTAACTGAAATCACAGAAGACAGTACTAGATACAAATGAAAGGTATTCACTGCTTCGGAAAGGAAGTCACATTTGAAGCAAAAAGAACTGGTGTAGATAGATTGCTGTTTATTTTATGTTATATAACCATCCCTTCTCAAACTGTACAACTTTGCTTTCAATGTTTGGACATAAGAAGATGGTTATGGGTCTAGCACCAAGACCAGCTGACCCACTTTAATATGGCAGACGTGGTCACGGGTTATATCACACAAACCAGATACCACCTTTCATTTGATGTTGTATTTCTACATGCTCTAAACAAAGATTTATTTATAAATTCAAAATAAATTCAAAGTTCATTTAGTGTTGCATTTTATGATCACATTTGCATCATGCTTAAGCAGGCTGGGAATGCTAATATATACAGATGATTCTGCTATTGATGTTAATTGTGTGACTCTGCTTTTGGTTTCACATCTTATCATGGAAATACGTAGAACTCTTGAGACAAGAATAGTCTCAAATTGTTAGGTTGGCAGCTTTCAGAATAAAGCAGTAACAATTGTTAGGTTGGCAGCTTTCAGAATAAAGCAGTAACAATTGTTAGGTTGGCAGCTTTCAGAATAAAGCAGTAACAATTGTTAGGTTGGCAGCTTTCAGAATAAAGCAGTAACAATTGTTAGGTTGGCAGCTTTCGGAATAAAGCAGTAACAATTGTTAGGTTGGCAGCTTTCAGAATAAAGCAGTAACAATGTAATGACTGCAAATACTATAAAAACAAAAATCCTTATAAGGCTACTAGTTTGAAAAACCACAAAAACATGTTAATGGTTAAATAATCTTAAATTAATAGTAATTTTACTAAATTTTTAAATGTTAGATGTATTATACCACTGAAGGAAGAAGCAGAAAAAAATGTCTTTTAAAATGTCAATGAAGTCAATCATTATTGTGATGATGATTTGATTTATGAACTTGTAGTAAAAAACAAGTGTATTCAGGAGATATGTATGTTCTTGCAAAGGCAAATTACTAGTAAATTTAAAAGAATGGCCATATTATGAAGAAATATGTCACTGCAAGATCAGTTAAGGACAGTACATAGTACAATGATACCCAGCTTAGGTGGCTAATTAAATGAAAATTTATTAAATCGAATATCGATTTAAATAGGGATTATTCACTCACTATGACCAATGTTCAAACCAAAATTGTGCAGCCCGTCCCCGACTTGAATTTCAATGCACATTAAGTGCAGAGCATGTAGGCCTATGCAACAAGTACCTATACAAAAGTGCCATCAAGTCACTTTAAAATAATTAGCTAAAAACATAAACTGCCATTGACAAAGTCTGGTAGCTGCACACACTCCATTGTTATTGGCCTGAAAACCCATTGATCATGAAATTGTGCCCTGAACCGACAGAGGTAAAGCTTTTGTGTGCATAATAATACTCCATATTAGCCGTGTGTCTATTACATTTGCTTATAACCCATAATGCATTGTACGACACATTACTCGTTCATGCAGAGGTACAAAAGACCCTTTCCTTAGACTTAGTAAAAATTGTGATGAGACGAACAGGTGGGAGCTTTCGATCTGAATCTTTTAATTTGCCGAAACCAGACCATTTCATGTTTAACTGGGTTTCCAAAAGTAGTTTACAGAAAATACATTCAATGAACTTTCACTTGAATAAGATATGTTAACTTAAAATTAATAAAGAAGTAGTGCTTAATTCATGGGCATTCATACAAATTAAAACAAGCCTTTTTGTCGGGCATTCATACAAATAAAAACAAGCCTTTTTGTCGGGCATTCATACAAATAAAAACAAGCCTTTTTTGTCCAAGATCTAACAGCTTCCTTTGCAAATATCAATGCATTTATGAATGGTGTACCCTTTATGCTCAATGAAGTGACGCAAACAAGTTGACAAGGTCGTAACCAGTAACATATTATGACATAACGTAACATAACTGGTTCCATCCGGCATTGAAAAAAAACATACCGATATTCTATAACAAACCCCACAAGGTCCCTGTATGCTGGTTCTTCAACCTTTAGCATGACAGTTTCAATCTGCAATGACGTCAAGTTGTTGGTTACAATGACTCATATGTAACCATTCAAAGAGTTGGAACTAAAACAAAGTACGTAGTCAGAAACAAACCTTTCTTGGTGCTGTGAAAAATATAACCGGTTACATGGTGCATTTCTATTTTTTACAAAGGTGAGAGTAGATAAAGTTACAGTAGTGAATCAATCTTGACATGAACTGCAAGATAGAAGTTGAACTCTAGGAAGAGTCAAGGAATGTGTCCAATTCAGATTCAAATATAAACTGTTAGGAGCCGAAAGTAAACATTTTCAGTGTACTAGGTACACAAAATTATCTCCTAGTCCTAATGCACACGTTAAAGGTGTCAGTAGATTGCATTGTAAGGTTTTTATTTCTTTGAGGGTTTATTGTTCCTCCAACATTTTTTCTCCATTTTAAGAGACAATGTTTACCTAAAGTAGATATAGAGCTACCTTAACAGTGGTAGCATACACGTAACATCTGACATAATACTGTATGCGAGGACTGCTTCCACAAGCATTCATAAAAATATTTTTAGGAATTTACGGGTAGACTCAATTTAGCTTGAAGGATCTCAAATCATGAACTTTGACTAATACTTTAATTTAAAATTGTATGCAATATAATAATTGATGATAAAAGTAAGTAGAACAGATAGTTAAGGTTAAAAAGGTGACTTTCATCTGTTATTGGTAGAACCAGCAGCATAGTTTCTGTGTTATTTGGGGTAGAGAAGTTTCTAGTGTTGTTTATCTGATATTCATCTGGCGCATTCATAGTCCTTTGAGCTTCACCCAGCTGTAAGAAGTAGTTTAAACCTATTTGTTTATAGTGGCATTAAGTTCTTTATAAACCTGTACTTATCACTTTTGAGTGCCCACTTCCTGGGTAGAACCAGTAAAACAGTACTAACTACCTGAATCAGTGTGCGGTATATAGTCGTGCCCAGGGACTAGCACATTGCGGGATAAAACACTGGACCTTCTGATTTTGCGTCCACAGTCACAGTGCTATTTATTTTATCTGTGTGTAGCTATACTAAAGTAAATGTAAATGAAGATTATACAATCAAAACCATCACCTGAGCAAAAAAATGTAACTTATCATTATAACATGAATTTAGCCATGGCTAGGCCTGTAACAAAACATGTTTACTTCTTTTATATGCAAACCATGGTGTACATTTTCAAATATTTATTATTTTACTGTTCTGTGGTTGATTGCCTTCTAATCACTGGTTTGTAGAGAAGTCTTCTTCTAATACTGTTGAGATTTACTTTGTTGGCACTCCAGTGTTACATTAATTATATTCACAAGTCAAACCACTTCATCAGTAACCTTTCATACGGTGAATGCTGAAGATGGACATTAAGCGGGTGATTTCGGGGGTTTTTATTTTGAAATGCAGCATACACTTATGTCACATTAAATTGCGAAAGGTTAAAAAGTTTAATTCAGAGTAGATTGTTGACTGTGATTTGAAACATAATTAATCTTCTGATATTTATCACCTGCACAATTTTGTAATTAAAGTATTCATACAAAAAAAAATATTCTATTGTTTTCTTCACTAGCAATACTGCTATCAATATAGTGTTATTGCTAAGTGTCAATATGATGATATTTAGTAAAAAAATTAATAGAGTTTGTATTTAGGTGTGAATTTCAGCCCAACGAATATTCCATGTTGATCACATGACCTGTAGCCTACCATGATCATGTCACTTGCTTAACATCAGTTTCTGGTGCATACTGACCTTGTTTAACACAGACAATAAAAGGCCTTCATGAAAAATAAAAAGAATAAATTGGATTATACAATAAAGTTTTCAAAAAATAAGAAACTGTGTCTTACAGTACAATTAGTTTATGTGCAATATTTACTTACAGTAATGACTAGGTATCAGTCAGAGACATGTCTGTCAAAATATATATAAATTTGCATTTGTCAATATCTCTTATGTCATATGCTGAGTATGACTTATGTAGCTTACAAGTTTAAACCAGGCCTCTAAGTTTTTATGTACAATATTTAAGTTATGGTGATTCACATTTTTTCCAATTTTAATTTAATCTCTAAATTACCTAGTTATATGAACTAAAATGCATTGTGCCCTAAGACATTTTTACTTACTTTATGACCCCACATGCCCAAGTTATGAACTCATAAAAGATTTCTTGCAGACAGACATTCTGACTAAGTTTGGTTATGATCGGGTCATAATTGTGGCTTCTAGTGTGTTCACAATGTTTTTTTTACGATTTGACATAGTGGCCTACTTCTTGGCCCCACATGACAGAGAAACAAACTCATCAAAGATTTCATGATGGCAAACATTCGGATTTCATGCAGACTGTCAGTCTGGCCATGTTTGGTGAAGATTAGGTCATAAATATTTCTGTAGTCTGTTCATAATTTTTTGTTGATTTGACCTACTGACCCACCTTTTGACCCCATGTGACCCAATTACTAACCCATCAAAGATTTTATGAAGGCAAACATTCTGACCAAATTTGGTGAATATTGGGCCATAAATGTGGCCTCTGAAGAGTTCAAAAGCTTAAAATTTGACTTAGTGACCTACTTTTTGATCCCATGTGAGCCAATAACAAACTCATCCAAGATGTCAGAGAGACAAACATTCTGGTCAGTTTTAGCGAAGATTAGACCATAAGTGTGGTCCCTTGCATGATTACAAGGTGTTTCTAAAATTCGACCTTTTGACCTAGTTTTTGAACCCACATGACTCAATAACAAACTCATCCAAGATTTATTTGAGACAAACATTCTGACCAAGTTTGATGAAGATTAGATCAAAACTGTAGCCTCTAGCATGTTCTCAAGCAAACTGTTGACGCCATTCACAACACGCCTGACGAGGAAGTATCAAAAGTTTATGCTCATGTGCTCAGGTGAAATAAAAACTGTAGTCTCTAGTGTGTTCACAGTAAGTGAATAAGTATCAATACTATGTCATATCCCTGCTGGTGCACTACATCGCACATTTGTATATTGGTAAATAATAGTATCTCTTTGCTACACAGAGATACCCCTTCACATCTGTAGCTCTCAGCTTTATAGAACTATACTCATGACTCAAAAAGTAGATACACAGTAACCATGGGTCCTTATAATACCATGATACAACACATGTATCAATATATCTTAAACTTTGTAGTAAATATACATCTTATGTTTTTAGATAATGTGATTTTCGATATAGATAGGATTTTTTACTATGATCATCTTATACAATAAACATCTTAGTCACTCAAAAACTGTGATTTTATAATCAACATTGATTAAATATTTATATTTACACAACATTAAAAAATAAATATAGGTTTTTAGTATGTGCTTTACATCTTCAGAGTTAAGGCGAGGGTAAACAAAACCATTAGAAGATGTTCACAAGCAAATAGACAACACGACGGACAGAGGGGTAACAGAAAAGCTCACCATAAGCATGTTGTGCTCAGGAGAGCTAGAAAGGATCATGGACTTTTGCATTATGATGTCATGACAGGTACAATATATTAATTAAAGCTGTCCAAAGAAATGGTCTATGAAGTTACATGATATATGAAACAAGCTCAACAATGTTTATTTGGATCTCATTTTTTGTGTGTGCATATTGTATATACCTACTTTACTGAACAATCAGCCATTTATTATAATTATTTACTTCAATATATATAACATACTTAAACACTTATCATTCTCAGCCTGTCATAAATTATTCAAAAACATACGATGTTTAAATAGTCTGAGTCACTTGTCAAACAATGTTTTTTTTCTATACCTGTGTATTTTATAGAACAGCAGTTTTACAGTCAGTTCAAACAAGCACAATGCACCTAAGTGCACAAACATTAAAAATACAATCAAAACAATTCAGAGTCATAGTTACAGTTAATTAAGAACAATTCATTAAGAATATTTAATTTAGAACACATTTTATCGAGTATTACCTCTCGTCATTTTTTTTCACTGGTCACTTCACCACATCAATTACTATACAAGGGAGCAGTTGATCTCTTGTTGATAACAACAACAAAAGAAAACAGAACAATTTACCTTTTCTGTGGGTAAACATCCAGCTTTCGTGCCCATGACAGCAAACTTAAGGTGTTTTCTCTGAAAGTAATAGCAGGTGAATGTCTGGTTTCAACTCACACACATTGGCTTAATTTCACACAGCCTATTTTATTTACATGGTTGTCTGGAATGTCTTTTTTATTACTATTACAATTAAAACAAAAAAGGTAAGGTATAAGAAGCTATGACTTACTTCATGTTGTAAGCTGTCGATCCTAGCTCGGCTCCCAAACCAGACAGGGAGCCGTCAAAGTCTGCCGCCAGGCCTCCATCTATATCCCAACTCGAGATTGTGTTACCCTCACTGGAGTTTGGTAGATTTGACATGTTGTCACTATAATGGGAGGTTTTAGCTTTTTTACCACTTTGATTGCCCGGCATTTCGTCCAGACATGCTGACCACGAAAAAGACATGGGGTCCCCTCTCCTATCACTGAACAATAGTGCTGCACAGTCTGCAACAGAAACAGAAACATTCAGATATTTTTATTTATTTATTTTAAACTAAACTGCTGTTGTGTTAATCATAATGACTGTAAAAGGCATGTATGATTGTCTATTTTTTTTATTTTTATGAATAATTAACTTCATAAGCATTTCCATAAAGTTATAGGAAAATAAGGATTTTCTAGAAAAGTATGTTTACATATTATATAAAGTGACAACAAAAAAGTCAGACATTTTACAGAAATAACAACAATAATCAAACATAAGGCATTTTGATTTTGTTCTGTTAGGTCAAAAGCAACAACAGAATAATAATCATAAACGCAACATTCTGCTTTTATTGGTGAAGGAAGATCCCCTCATCAGAATAATTTAAACAGGACAAAGTAGATGAGCTGGAAGCCCAAACAAACATTTAAGCTTTTGTTCTGGCCAGGACTCAAACCCATGCGGTGAGTGGATGAGGTGTTAGATGGTGCAAATGTCTGCTTTTCTACCCTTCAACTATTTACAATATATCAACTGCTTGATCATTTATCAAACAGCAACAAGAAAAAAACCTCTATTTTCAATTTTTCACATCACATGAAAAATACTATCAATAAAAATGTTGATAACATGTGAATAGTTTGTACAAATAACACAAACTGAAAAATGAACAATTTAAGCAATGCCAGAACTAAAATTATACCATAAAGTGTTTTTTAAATTACAATTAAAAAAGGTCTTTACTCTAATGACTATGTCTTTTTTAAACAGCTGACCCTGTACATGGAAGTTCTCACCCGACCAGGACTCAAACCTGCACTTGCAGGGCTGAGGAGCTACAAGTTAGCACGGCACCCACTGTTGTATATGTCAGCACACCTGATGTACTTGTGTGACTCAGTGAAGCAAAGTCAAAATTAAATCTTACAGCATAATTCCAATTCTTAACTTACAGCATAACTCAACATATTAAGCAAATTTTTAATGTCAACAGTAACAAAATATCTGCATTGAATGGCATGTTATGAGAATGACATTTGAATTCAGTCAAATTTTAAACATAGTTCTTAGTGGTGATTGAACAAAAATTGTACATTATTCTAAACAGGTGCATTTAAAATTTTGGCTGGAAAGTTTATTGTAAACAATGAGTAGTGGACTGAATACGATGACTGAGCTTATATCCAAGATGGCAGTGGTACAGATATACGCGATTATTTTTAGTAATTTTAAAAACTACAAACATTAAAAAAAATAAAAACACATTTACTCGCGTGCATAAAGTTTCTTTTATCCTGGAACATAGTGGAATAATAAGTATCATCCGACGATCCGTACTGAAATCCGTATTTACGCGTCTTTAAGATCACTAGCAAGAAACACGCACATTCCCTTCAATGATCAACACTGCACTGGATTTCGGACAGTCAAGATACGGTGCGTTTGTTGGCAACATAAATGCATAGAGAAGGCAAACTATATATCTAATATGGTTGTAAAAGTACTTAATGTAATATATAAACAATATAAAACATTACCCAGCTCAGAGATGTGTCAGTATCTGATTGTGAAATTCACACATCTATACGGATGCCTTATTTGTTTTCTTTTAGCAAATATGGCGGGTGGTGTACAAGGCATTCGCCCTACTAAGCATTCGCACTCAGATTGTACAATTCTCGATGATGCATAAAATTAACTAGATTACCAAATGCATAGTTTCTCGATGAATTTCTTTTTTAAGAGATACAAAAGGAATTTTCAAGGTGCGTATTTGACGTTCTGTTTTTAGTTATTGTGTTTTGATACAGCACAATATTTGCTGTCGTTGTCAGTAATTTTCTTCTTGTTGTTGTTTGTTATTGTTTAAAAGGAACATACCGAGTAAAATCTAAAGTAAAATCAATAAGCCAGCGGGACAAATTAACCAGGTTTACATACAAAATGAAATTGAGACTTAAAACTGCAGTTAGATATGTATGTGTGTGTGTGTGTGTGTGTGTGTGTATGTATGTATGTATGTATGTATGTATGTGTGTATATATATATATATATATATATATATATATATATATATATATATATATATATACATATATATATATATTGTACATGCACAAAATACGCGAACTGATCGGTTAATTTAATTATAGCTGATCTCACACTTTATATAGCTCACTATAGGTCGCTCATAGGTAAGGAAAATTATCTGGTCATTTGGAACAAAGATCTATACGTTATGTTAATTGATGTTTAACATAAATACAGCACCATACTAATTAACAAACTTAAGCACAATTTAAACTGATCATGAACGTAATTTGCAGAACCAATTACTTAAACTGTAGCTCGTATTTTACTACCTGTGTGCAAAGAAGACAGGTAGCCGTTGCAAACACGTGATGCAATCACGTGATCATATTTTAACAAAGGCGGAAAATGAAGAACACTATATACTTTCCTTAAATTAAAAAACAAAAAACTACAAATCATTCCATCGCGATAAGTACCGAAAAAAAAGTTTCATTTTACTTTAAAAAAATATTGTTGTATTCACCAAAGTCCGAACTTTTCTCATTAAATATCGCTGGAAACTGATTTAAATAGTGTTTTTAAAGACCGTGTATTGAAAATTAATAATTAATCCCTAATCGTGTAGCACACGTACGCAAAAACTCCAATCAACGTGACACATTCGCATATGTAGGTCGTGTGTTTATTTTATACACAAAATTATTAGTTGTCGCAACCATTGAATTGAAAGCAGTCCAACACGCATTAATATGCACGCGTAAAATAACGCACGTGTACGTAACTTCCAGTAGCTGCGGTGCGAAGCCACTCGCAGTAAGCTCCCCTGCTTTTGGCGATCTGGACGTTTGAAATAATAACTGAGATGATGCCTGTTATGCAATTTCTCGAATCAAATAAGTAAATGGTGAGTGAATGGTGATTGGGAAGAACAGAAACTATTAACTGAGAAATAATGACGTGCACTGTAGTGTTTTTAAGTAATTAATTTTAGTCTGTTAAACAATAGATATTTTTTTACAGTTGTAGCTTAGTTTTAACTCATTTTATTGTTGTCGTTATAACTGCAGTTACTTCTGCTACTGTTGCTGTTGCTGCTGCTGCTGCTACTACTACTACTACTTCTTCTACTACTACATCTTATAAGAACTGTTCATTTCCCCTGTCACGGGTAATCATATCACATGCAAAGATTGATTCAACTTAAGATTTGTGGCATATATGTCTTGGCAATACTTTGTTGTTATGCACCCCGATCTCTGTAAAAGAACCCAGAACTTATCGATATTATAAATGTACAGTAGGCAAAGTGTAATAGCCTGCCGGAAACAAAAGGGGAATGTATACGGAAAAAAAGCAAGACAGTGAATTTCCGTAATTTGCAGTAGTGACATCAAGATTTTTTTCTTGGTATTAAAAAGCGCGGCGTACTGAATGGAAATAAAACCCTTTCGGTGTCGTTACTTCTGCTGGGGTCGCTTTTACTCTTCTGCTGGGGTCGCTTTTACTCTTCTGCTGGACAGTTGTCCTCTTCACTGGTGACACACCATGCATGCGTCCAGCCAGAGGACGCGCGAAATCTTCGAGATGACGCTGTTACGAATGTGCTGTGGTCTGGTGAAGCTGTGTGTACACACCGCCGTTGCAGGGTTTGCATAGGTGAGGTCATATACACATCCAGATCAGAGAGCAGTTAAGCTACACGACACGGTCGACGTAGTGCACTGACTTCATCTCGCAACTTGTGCTGAAACGGCGATCTTGAAAAAGTACATGAATAACATAAAATTAATAAAATAAGATAAAAACGTGCGCAGAGATAGCACGAAACTGTCTCTAGGGATATTTATAGAATATAGATTATGTGAACAGAGAAGTACAGAAGATAGAGTAGTTTTGTTTGTTACAAATTTCGGGTAATAAATTGACGCAATAAACAACAAATTAGACATCTCATACGGCATAACTGTTTATTTAACATTGCAATCACATTTCTTTACATCAGCATTGGAAAACATTAGTGAATTAAAACATATAACCAAAACAATGTATTGATGGGAACAGTAAAGAAATCGCTTTACCTTCCAGAGTAAAATATTTCTTAATCCCCGAAGATAAATCCATCATTACCGACAAGGACGTATCTTGATTCCCATTTTGTTGGTATACATTCAGTTACAACACGGCATACGTTCTACTTCTAGCAGAACGGCTGAGTTCGCCACAATAACAGTTGTTGGAAGTTATGGCTTTCACAACCTGGCCTTGAACTCGTGTTTAACCTCCTGTAAGATTTACAATGCTGGTTTGGTCCTCATAGCAGTGTAGCGGTGACCGCGGATAGTCACAGCGGCGTATCATATCGGCACACTTAGAGGTCGTTTATACAGGGCGGGAAGACGTCCAACGCGACCGCGATTTAAGAGCAGTTTTGCCACTCAAATATAGCACGAACCCGTATGTGGAAAACCGTCGACGGCTTTCGAGTCGACTGTCTTTTTCTTGTAGTGAGAGATAAAATTTGGAATCATGGAGTCAGACCAAACAGTTAAAATAAAATTAATTTCAATCACATACCTGTCAATCCGACTTTCTTTCCACATCGGCTGTTCCATGATGTCTTTGTCTGCTTTGTCATAGAGTACACTGTTCTTTTCTATTTCAAGAATCTTGGATTCTGTCTTGTCCATTTTCAAGCAAAGTAGTCTAAAAAGTGCCCCTTTTTTTTTTCTGGGAACGGTCAGGCGTGAAATAATCTTATTGTCCAAGATGGATATTATTTTTTAGTAAATCTGGATGTAAGGATGTAATAATTAGACCGAACATATTCAGTTTTTGCAAGATGTTTTTTTTTTTTAAATAAAGTCTTGACAAGGAAACAATCTCATGTCAGGTCTAGGGTTTGAATTCGGAACAATCTGATCCCGAGTCTATAACATTAACCTCTTGACCAAGAACAATTCAAATATAAATGCTCTCTTGGTGTGTTGAACGTTTCTCGTATGCAAATGAATTAAACATCCGAATCTTTAATAAGATCCTTTGAAAACTTGTGTGACGGGGCTAGGGATTGAATTTGAAACCCTCCGATCCATAGTCCAAAACATCAATTGACCACAAACACTTCAAAGATGCCATGAAGTCATTCCTGCACGCTGGCAGCACTGGGAATGCTATTTTTTTTCTAGATTTGCGGGGACCTTACAGAAATCGTTCATGCATCTTAAAACACAAGCGGATCCAGAGGGCACACGGCGCCCCCCCCCCTTAAATTCCCGGACTTAACATTCATTTACGCTATAGAATAGCATGTTTAAACGTGTAAATACTTAAATTTCTTATTGATAAACTTATTACCTTATTACCAATGAAATACAAGATTTAATAGTAAAACACAAATAGATATAGTTTCAAAAATATTAACACCACATTCTGGGTTCAGTTCAGGTACACATGAACTTGGGACAGCAGCGTTTTAAAGCTCTGATGCTACTGTTCTGTCACCGTGACTTTAAACTGGACATTGGTCAAATCATTAAAAGTTATGCAAGGAAATATCCTCTGTAAATGTTTCTAGTGGACCCGTTGTCAGAATAAAAATATGACTTGTCTTTGTTTTGCAGTTCTGAAACCATAATTGCCTATATTTGCCCACCATGAAGTTATTGTTATTATATACATGCAGTATCGAAATATTGATCTTTCAAAACATCTCTCAAATATAGCAAATCAACTTAGGAAAGTATGAAAATAAATGACTTTAGGAAGCATTTATCAATGTTGGTGGCCCTGGTTGACAAAACATGATTAAAAATTCACGCCCCCTTCATGTACATTTACTTAAACGTTTAGAACTTTTAATGTAAGTAAGGAAGTATTTTTATTCTAGTAAAGGCCTTCGGCCCACGATACACATATCATTGTAGTTCATTATAATCAACAACTATTTACATAATAAATGATGCATCAACAAGTGAATAGATTGTATATACCTGTATCAATATAAGTTTGTAAGCAAAATAATGTAAATTGATGAGAATGCATGGGTAGTTGTAACTATTGGTATTAACCAAAAATGAAGAATTAAATAGTTACACGTCTAAAACAAATATTTTAACCAGCTATCATAATGCATACTTGAATATATAAAGTACTGGTCTTGATATGAGAGCATGTGAGTCACAATAATGATGTGGGATATGTAAATAGTTTTGTTGTTATGAGTACATACAGGTAGTTATACGCATACATATAAATATAATCTGTTGTAGGATAGTGCTTACTATTGAATTGGCAAAAGTGTACATATATTAGGTATATATTGATAAATAACCGATATTTGTGTACTCATTATGAAAGTTGTATACACAGTTAACATCATTAGACTTATATTATCCGGCTTCAATAACCTTAACTCGAATGTTCGCAGTATTTGTAATGAATGTATTCCGAGATTCAAAAGCTCTGCAAATGAAATTTGCAAGAGCAAAGATGCTTGATTCATCATCGGAAGACAATGTTAAGTAAAATAATTCAACGTTGGGTTCACAGTTAAGCCAAGTTTGTAGAAAACACTGGGTTCTCAGCTCATCATATAGTGTACATACGAGTAACATGTGAAACTCATCTTCAACATCGAAATCAGAATTAAACAAACAAATTGGACAATATCTTAACTGTCGATCGATGTTTTGGTGACGTCCCTTTTCGATCATTTAATTATGACCCGAACATCTAAAATTTGTCAATAGTCTTTTCAATTTAAAAGGCAGATGTACGCACAAATATCTCTCGGCATCTAGTTGAGTTTGGAAGTGTTTGTAATGGTCAGCTTTTGGAGAGTTTTCGGCTTTCGAAAGAACCCCTTTGCGTGGCTCGATCGTTAACTAATTCAATAAGTAGCTTCATGAAGTCAGAACGGTTCCCGACGTTTTGTACAAGCCACGTATATCCGATGTCATGCTCATATAATATGTCCATGACGTAGGTTGCCCATGTCTTTCTACCGGCCTTATCTATTCGACGCAACATTAGGTAGCACTGTCTTGGGTAGCGCTCATTTTGCATCTGCAACAGTTTTGTCCAGTATCCGACACACTTAGTCACGTAGTGAACTGACATTGGGGCCCTGCCACATTCGCAGAGTGGGAAAAAGTTGGCGACCTTTTGGTTTAGTCCACATATTCGTCTGCAAAAGTCAATATGAATCTTTTCAATGGCCGCTGAATATTGGTAGCCCCCATATTTCCGCACCATAGCACAAAATAGTTCGAACTATCAAATATAAGAGCTTAATTAATGTCGTTCGTGTTTGTGTCTCGCAAGGGTTGTTGTGATGTAAGTTACCCTTGTGTTAAGTTCGGCGCGTGTAGCGTAGTAATATAAAAAAAGAAATAAACCAAAGTCTCTAGTTTTTACCACGTTTGCATAAAAGTTACAGACATACAAAAAAGTCAATAAAAAATAGAACGCCGTTTACCGAATTTGATCAAAGCAAGTATTTGCTCTTTTTTCTCAGGTGTGTGTGTGGGTGGGGGGGGGGGGGGGGGGGGGGGAGGGAGGGCAGCATGCCCCAGAACCCACAACCCCTAGCACGGCTAGCACCATTGGTGCTCGCTCAATTAGGAATCCCTTGAAAAATCATGGATCCGCCCCTGTTTGGGTGATAAGAAAGACAGTGTTTAGTAACCGTTTTGCGCTTATTAGTTTTTATTTAACATAAGTTGTTTTGTATTTTGCTATTTTGCATAAGACTAACAAGTAATGGCAAACTTTATTGTGTGGGCTCTATATTGCATTCGTTTTGTTATTTACATATAGAGCACATCTTAACAAGAGTATATTATGTAAGATTTTATTCTTTTTATCTTTTGGTGTGTTGGTTCCTACAAGCTTATTTTCTGTTAAGATCAATGAATTGGTAAATAAACGTTATGATAGTAAACACAGTATATTTTATAAAGCCTCACTTACGCCGCCTTTCATTTTAACGATATTTCTTGTTTATTCTTTTTATTTTATTTTATACAACAATGCCCATCGAAGGCATGACGACTGATCGCGAGTATTCTCATTTCTTCATGCTGAATTCGTTTGTTTATGGACGCTTATTTCAGGCCCAACTTTAGTTAAAATGTAGCCATGTAAGGGGAGGATCCAGGAATTTTTACTGGGGTGGGTCCAAATTGAGCTAGCACCAGAGGTGGTTGCCATGCTAGGGAAATCTCTGAGAGGATGCTCCACTCACCCCCATCCCCCACCCCACCTCCACCCAACATTGAACTTTAGCAGCCAAAAAGATCTGGGTTGTTTTTTTTTTTGCTTTTCCGAAGCTGCTAGAAACTTTTTCCTTAAATGCAAACTGACTGTATTCTCGGCGAGAAAAATTGCGCGAGAACCATTGGTGCAACCTACGTTGTTTTTAAACTTTAAGTGGGACCAACCCCCAACCCCCACCTGGACCCCCTGACCCCATTCCGCCATACCGACAGGCCAATTCCAAAGAAGTAAAGTTCATAACAACCTTGATCAATGCAAGAAAAAGTTAACCCCTTAAACGGTTCAGTATATGAACAATTAGTAGTATACAGTTGTAGCTTTGGGCCTCAGCTGATTACTAGTCCCTAGGTTAATGTAGTAGCCAACAGTTTAGACTTAGCCAACAGTTTAGACCTTTTTTCAGTCATGGGATGGGATTTGGGATTTGCCAGCATTTTTGCCGATACTGTGCAGCGACATTTCTATCATTCATAATAGCCATGGGGCACTTATGAGGTGCCCAGGGACTGAACCCGGTCGGTCCATTATACTGACACCGACGAGTCAGGCAAAATGCTGTCCCCTTAGCCCCGAGCGTTAGGAGGGAAGCCACTATTACCAACTTTGGTAAGTCTTTGGTAAGCCGAAGTTCGAACCCGCGACCTCCCGATCCGCAAGCCGAGCCGACGCTCTACTAACTGTGCTATTTCGGCCGGTCCTTTTTCAGTCACGCAACCGGTTGTTACGTGAGTCATGCTGCATAATTAGCAATTTTTAGGCCACGTAAACTACGTGACCACTTACTTTTCTGATCAGGTATACATCATTATCCAGGCAATAAGCTCAGACATCGATGCATGTTTTAAGTTGAAATCCCTATCATGCTTATTTATAGATTTTGAAAGAATGCACATTTAAAGCGATTTTATTCACAGTCTGTACTTCTAACAATGGAGGTAGTGTTATTAACTGCCTTTACTTAAAAAAACAACACTTGAGTTAATGCAGCAGTTATGTCCAAACTCCCCAAGACACGTGTAAGTTGTGTTACACGTAACAGATATAGGGAAACTTTCGGATACCACATGTTCATGGTGTGTTTCTTGTTTATATGAGTATACCCCGTTTTCGCATGTTAAGGGACTTTACTCTATTAAACAATTACATTCTTACCTACCTTGCGAATATGTAGTTAATCAAACTTCTAAAAAACAATTAAGTCTGAAGCATGCGCATAAAATGGAATCTTATTGAGTGATATAAGAATTTATTAAAACAGTTCTGCGCTTTAAAAAATAAAATAAGGACATTAAAATAAAATTTGTTGGCGCCGCTCTTGGGAGCGGTGCCTCTTATGAAATGCATTTTTATGGGGACGATAGTGTAGCAGTCAATAACACGATGTCGCAGTTGTTCTGTGAGATCCTTCTAAGACAAAAGGGCCGTTTTTGTAATGATGTAGCTTGCAACAATAAAGTGTAGCTTAAAATATTAAAAAGTAGCAGGCATTAATAGGAATTCTTATCCGTTTGGCGTGCTGTTTTTAACTAAAGAAACCGGGTATGCCGATATTAGCAATGCAGCTTGTAATTAGAAATGTAGCTGACAACTACGAAGAAAGCAGCAAAGTAGAAGGTTAAAATATTTATGTAATGATTCGACAGTATACATTTTATTAAGTCCACAGGATATCCGTATTTATGCTTATAGCGCATGCTCTGTACGGCGCCTTGGATGTCTCACATCCATGCTCTTTCTTGTATTCTTATGGAAAGTATATGAAAATACCTTCACACAAGAGAGATAACTTTAACATTTCTTTCATTTCGAAAATAGGGAATACTGATGCAATAATTTCTACCAATGCGGACCGTTTTAATATTTTTCCGGACTTGACTTGTGTCATCTTCCCTAAATAGGTCAAAAGTATGGCTGGACAGGTATTGTGAAAAAAACAACAACGCAGCAACATGGAATACAAAAACATAAAGACAAAACTGACAAGGATAAATACAACAAAAAACTAGGAGCATACAGATTTATAAAACAAAAGAAAGAAGAATGAGACATCGAAATAAGGGCAAATCAATAAGAAAAAGGGACTGGAACCGTGTAATTGTGTACAGAATAGGTTTTCAAGAGCGATAACCAACGATCTGGAACAAATATGGTGATTCGTCTGCAAAAAGCGCAACACAACCCAGCTGTGTACAGGTGGTACTAGGGGTTTTAGGAGGGCAGCGTGAACTTTTTTTTGCGTATTCTTCTTCCGGCGAACAAAACGGCCTTGATTCTAAGTATTATTGCAGCAGATACATCCGATAGATATTTGGATAAGGACCAGCGCACTTCTTTCCGCGAAACCGTGTATTAGAGTGACAGTAATTGTGGAACAGTGTTTACCATCATCCACGATAAACTCAACGTGCGAAGGGTCTGCGCACGGTGGATTCCAAAATTACTGACTGAATGCAAGAGCCGGCTATGAGTCGAGTGCGACGACATTGGCGTCAATATATAGTTAGGCCTATGTCGGGTCGTGACCTTCTTGATGACGTTTCGATTATTCGAACAGTATTAATGCAATCCTTGTAAAAATTTTGTGATCAGGTTTGTATTAAGTCCAATTTAATTTTACAGAAAATCAGTAAATACCCACCTATTAAAAAGAAATGAGAACACTTTTCTGCGAATTCATTGATCGCCCTCCTATTTTATGAAAAGTGTTGTAAGAAAGAGTTCTACTATATAGTCCATACACGTACATGTATATGCCATGGAAATTGGCCAGTCTCCTAGCGACCATTTTGTTGATGCTTTTGTTGTTGTTGTTTTTAACGAATCGAAATTCTTTGAACAAATTTTCGTTAGCCCTGCAAGATGTCCAGAAAACATGACTTGTAAACAGTGCAAACTCAAAATCGGTCTTTTAATGTTATTCTGTAAGAAGATAAAATGAATTGGTAGAAACTCCGGCACGTTGTGACCTAAAACAAATCACAATATAAGCCCAGAGTAGAAACAATAATCACTTGAGCTAAATCAAGCTGAAGATTTGTTTATCGTGTCAGTTTACTGAAATTTAGATGCGGTAGAAACGGGCTCAATTAACGCAGCGAATACAGAGCTGCCTATACTACTTAACAAGAGTATCCCTGTCTTCGGCGTTACAAACAGTATTTCTAAGATTATGGTGTAAAATGGCGGACAGATTCAAACATTTAAAATCGTGTAGCAGTAAATTATTGCATTAGTATATCCAACCCGAACAAACTGTAGATGGTATATGAAAAGAAATATATTATTGCATCCACGAGTGGGGTGTTGTTGAAAGCGGTGCCTATTACGGAATGCATTTTTTTTTATAGGAACGACAGTGTAGCGGTCAAAAACAAGAAAATGTGGAAAGTGAAATGTGGAAAATGTGAAAGTGCTGGAGCGCGCCGCCTATATATTGAATGCTGAAAAAAAATTGCACATGCGAGCGGATGTCCTCGGCCATTCTCGTTCTCGCTAGAGAATAGGCGAGCGAAAATGGGCGAGGTGTTCCGAATTTCGGAAGTTCAGTGGTTGGTGCGTTTTCAACATATGGGTTCTAATTCGGTAAATGGTGTTCTGTTTATATTTATTTGTATTTATTCTTTGTTTGTAACTTCCACGCAAACGAGGTATCTTTAATTTTTAAATTTCTAAACATTAATGTACATCTGACGGTTATACTTGTTAATGAAGACATGTTTGTCCCTTTTTTAGGATTGTACATATAAATAGCCTAATATACCAGAATGAAATTATTTCAGTGATTTTAATGTTGACTTAATTATTTAAATCGTCTCATAATTTCTAATAAATATTAATTGTCCTTGTTGCGTCGCCCTTTGATGCTTCGCATCAATTCTTTTCTTGTATTAAACTACTGTACTACAGCTTTTTAATTGCTGACATAACGTCTCATTCCACTATTTCCCCAAGTATTGTTGTAAACATTTCGTGAAATCGTATATTGACGATTAAAAATAATGTACGGCGAGCTTACTATTACTTTTACTAAAGTCGTTTAATAAATGTTTGTATTAAATGACAACGAGTGTCAGATCCTTTATGAAATGCAGATTTATTGATGAACAAATCCGCGTATGAATATCACTTATTGACCGATAGAAAATGTATGCACAAAAACGAAATAGAGTACAAGTACTATTTTATCATAATATGTCCTGCTGATTTATGATTACGCAACATGTATTTACCAATATCATAAAAGAACTAGCGTGGCCGAACTTATTTGATTTGATAAAAACACGTATACTAAATTGGCCGTTGCTGTCCCTGTATACGTATCCAACATCATTTGCTATAAAACAATAATTAAGTTTGACTTATTTCTTGTAAATTGGTAAGTTTATTGATAAATCACTCTCGCATTTGCTGTGCTGTGTTCATATAAATAGTTTGTTAATAAACAACGATGAGTTGTTATATGTTTGAATTGAATAAATAAACTCCCGTTCTGTTCATTGTCTACTAGGCCGATCAAATATAAAAGACATACAATTTATGCAATCTTTTTTTTCTTTTAATTTCAATAAAGTAAATTTTATTTACAAAATGTATACAAAATTAATTTCCAAATCGTCACAAATGCGAATCCGGCCCGGAAACAGTCCTCCATTTGAATAGATCATAAATCTGCCATCTGAAGTCTTTTTCCGTAATAAATTAATTTGACAACAGAATATTTGTTCATAAAAGATTATTACAGGTGATCAAAGAGTTTATCTCATATAATAAATGTTTGAAAGGCTTATGTTTATAGTACATGGTTTTGCCTGGAAAAAATACACCATTTACTTGCTGGAAACACCATTAAGGTGTGGTATGTTTTATGTTAATGGGGTAGAAAAGAAAGGGATTTACTCCAGTATTTGCACCTAATTGAACGTTATTTATATATAAAGGGCTATGAAATTATAAAATATTTGGCAAATCAACAACAATAACAACAAAAAAGCCTCCCATATTAAAGCTTTAACACATCTTTATCTTACGACAACAGAACAAAATATGGTGTTAGGTCAATGACGCAGAACTTACATTTTAACGAAAATTATGGATTAAACAGTTTATCCATAGATCGTCCATTCGGATAGTGACTAATATTTACACAGAGCTTTTTAACTCTCTAAAGATATCAGATATTTTTTTCTTATATGTTTGAACAATTATATTAGTTCCATATTGTTTCAGATTAAGTTGTTGAAGCATACATTTAATGCATTTTCCGGGAGTTTATTTATTTTCGAGGGGGGGTGGGGGTGGGGGGTAGCGGGGACGTAGTAAACCCGCCACTAACAACGTAATTATCTGATCATAAGAAATGAAATAATATTAGAAGTGTAGAAATAAAAATGACATATGTGTGTATATTTTGAGGACAAGATCATATGCTCTCGGGTTGATGGCTACCTTATAATTAATGTGTCTTTAAAGTTTGAGCATTATGGCACACTACACCGTACGATAATGCCTAGTTTTTACGAGTACTTGCTGCTGCTTATTGCTGTTTACATGCGTACGCCACGCCCCCGGGAGTCAAAGATCCAATCAAAATCTTCGTTACATCAGCACTTAGTTGTAAGTCTCAACATCCGGGCTCTACACTGTGAAATCGGCCATATTGGATGTTTGGAAACATTTTGTGTATTAGTTGACCTCCTATTTTGTGAAAAAATCCCAAGTCACAGGATTAAATATAAAAAAACACTGCAAAATTCGGTTAGAAACAAGTGTTATGAAACGAAAAACAACAGTTATGTTGTGCTTTATTACGTAACAGTAACAGAAAATTACCGTCATTATTTGGCACGCCAAATATTTCACGATGGTAAACAACCCACGACCGTTGTTGTTAGTCTTGATACTCTTGCATGGTAAGTTTTCCCAGGCGAAATGATCGCATTTTTTTGCCAGCACAAGTCCTTTCAATCTTTTATGCACAACAAGAAATAACGTTTAATGTTTATTCTCGAAGATTTTTAACGTGTGCAATTTGTATACATTTTAGACTGGGGCTGTCAGGGCAAAGAGAAACTGATCATCTGATGTGGTGAGAGCGAGTCTCTAGCAGGATTCGAACCACATGCCTCCTCCCTGTTTTACCTTACCCAATAATAATCACCCTAAATCTCTTCCCCATTCTACTCTCAGACAGTGTTCTATGACTGGTCATAAACGTAACCAGGCTTAGCCTTGGCACCAAATGTAACTGGAGTGAAAAAATGTGGCTGCCACTGGGATTTGCACTCCCCAATGCTAGCAGCTTGCTACAGACTGAGCTATAGCACCTCTAAAATTACTTGTGAAACTGCCACACATCAGACAACCTTCTACTGTTGTTTATGTAGCATACACACATTGACAATTTAGTGGGATTATTTGTATATTCTATATGCTAACTATTGAGTTGCTTGTTAGAAGGTTTAATAGTCACCATTAAGGTTTTGGTTGGAATATTTTTTATATCATCAGTTAATGTACATATAGTTACATCATTTTCTGTACATTAAGCCAGTGTATTGTCATACATATTTGAGTAAGTGAAATTGGACAGAAATGTCAGTGGTGTTTTTTCTTTTTTAAACGGGTCAGGTTAAAAGACCTTTACACAATTGATTATAGACCCAAACCCTAACTCTTGGTGGGAATATTCACAATTAGGAGAGAAAAATCACCAATTTTTAGCCAAATTGTTTTATAAGTCTTTAATTTTGTTTGTCATGGTAGTCTTCACATACCACTGTAGAGCAATATCAATAGGCACAGTTTAGTCTAGAATTTGGGCATTCAGAACAATCACACACATCTGCAGACATTTCTATTGTGATGAATCAATCTAATTGGCTATTTTAGACCATTTCTTTATCTAAATCTCAATGCCAAAAGAAATAGCATAAAATTTTAATTCTACCAATAAAGGCAAAAAAACACACAACACATGCAGGAGATCTATGTTAAAGTGGTTTTGAAGTTGAGATTTGAAATTATGTTGCAGAACAATGGCATCATTGATCTTTTTTAATTTGACAAAAGTAACTTTAAAAGCAATTAAGCTGAATACTTCATCTGACTTAAATATCTTTACTTACTTTTTAATGTCAAATATTCATAAACATACATTCAAAATTTCAGGTATGTACATCAAATATTTAACAATTTATGTAGAAAAGGATTAGGTAAGCATAAGAAAGATAAATAAAGCGAACAGATACAGGGTATACCAGAAAAATGAGAATGCTAAAGGGTTCATCAAACAACCTTCCAAACACGAACAATTTCTCAAGCACTATTTATTAGTAATAAGATTTAAAAACATTAATTTTATATTTGTTAATTTAAATTTATAATTTGTTGTCACAACTTTTTTTGTAACAATTTACTTGATTTCAGGATGCGAAAATTTACAATTTACCCGAACCCAGAGCCATTCACAAAAGGGTGAAAAAAAGCCGAATATTATTCATACATCATTATTAAAAGTATCAATGTCAGCCCTACCAACTATTGAATTTTTCTCTTATTTGCAGGCGGACTCACAGCTGAAGCCAATGCATCTCCCCACATTGATGCCTCTGAGCCACAGATTGAGTGCGAGTTTTATGACAAAACCTGCCAGGACAAGAAGTGCCCAACAATCCGTACATGCAAGGGTTCCCCCAAACCTTATTGCTTTGCAACATGGAAAAATGGTATAGTTTTAGCAAATTGATACTATTGCCAGTGAAACTTTTGTAGTGGAATATACAAAAACAGTTTTGGTAAAATTTAGAAAAGAAATAATTTCTTATAGCAAATTTTCTGTGCTTTTCATCTCTTAGAGTAAATGTTTGTATAAAATTGGTGATGCAGTCTTAAGGCCTTTATATCTACAATAGTTTCATTATTAGATTGATTAGAATTTTGAAAATGATTTTATGACAGTGCCATTCTTAATCTTGATGATGTGAGTCAGTAGATATCTGTTGTGGTTAGTACATGTATATATATATGACACCTGACCATTGCTGTTTCCAATACTTTGTGCAATAAAACAATTGTTTATTGTGGATATGTAACTTTTATGATAAAGGTTAACTGT
Source organism: Sinonovacula constricta (assembly GCA_007844125.1). Classification (NCBI taxonomy): domain Eukaryota; kingdom Metazoa; phylum Mollusca; class Bivalvia; order Cardiida; family Solecurtidae; genus Sinonovacula; species Sinonovacula constricta. Next base: position 63,488,304 of record CM017560.1, on the reverse strand, counting down.
ATCTTGTAATCATCACAACCTATGTTGTGACACAGTCACACTGGTAGAGCCGGCCAAATGGCAACGATTCTTATGGTGGCTGTGACAAGGCGGGTTTTTTGGACTGTAAGGCTGTACAACAGTATCAAAGATATAAATGTAAGATGTGGTGAACAGCGAACTCCATCAATTATTAAACATATTAATATTTAATATATAAAAGAATTATTAAGTTATTGTTAGAAATAGCAGTAAAAGTAAAGGTAAAGCATGTAATGACTGTGTGCAACGACTTAAGACACAAGTGAAATATTGTCTATTAGCACAAAAAACACAATATATTACGGCATTCAAAATGCAGTATATAATAGTGTTTCCCCCAGACATAAAAGGTATTGCTGGTGGTAATTTTCTTTTCCAGGAAAGGGCATTTAAAGCACAACTTAAATGGCACATTTAACTGCTTGTATGTATGCATGTTTTAACAGGCCTCTTCAAACATCTTTTATGAACCAGCTGTAGAATTGTTGCAATATAGATAGTTTTTTCAGCTGTTAAAGTCCATGTGGTCGTCAACAACATAACATTCAAATACCTTAGCTTTAACATACTGGTAGTTCATTGACCACCAAATGTTAAAAATAAAGTTGGCTGGATTTGCAATTTTTATCTAAATTCACTGATATATTCACTGTCTATAACATGCATTAAAACTTACAATTTTAAATTGAAGTCATTTCCATAAAAAGGGCACCATTTTCTTTCTTTTTTTTTTGAATAAGACGAGATGTTTCTTTTGAACTGATGTCAAGCTGCCTTGTTTCACACAAAAAAAAGTCACATTATGCATAAGAAATATGGAAATGTCTGTACTATATTTTATTTAATTATTTTTTAATTACCGCTGTGTGTTCAATTAAAATAAATGTACATTGATATACACATGCTTAATAATTAAATTAAAATCTTATCTTTTGTTAAAATCAGTTAAGTGCTAACTTTAATATTGAAAGTCCAGAAATCTTTGGTGTTCAATTTTGAATTTGTACTAACTCACAAGTTAGAGTTAGAATATTTGATACTGATTCTTAATCCAAATCTCAAGTTGCCTTATACTGTCAACAGAGATTGGTTGATGTTGTCTAAACGATTCTATCTTGCGTTAAATCACTGTTCTAATGTAATGATTTGTTGAATGACAATGCATATTGAAAACAAAAAAGTCAGCAACCTTAACTTTCGGTCATTTTTTAAAATAAAAATTTTCACTAGCAGGTTGTAAATATTCAAAATAATGTTGCATACTGGCGAAACATACAAATATACAAAATATGCATTGACAGTATAGATGTAGACGTGGATTGTATTTGTCACTTTAGTTAAGTTAGCTTTATATCATATTTGAGAAAAACCCATTATTTTAACCGGGACATAAACAACAAGAGAAACTCACTGATGTCTGAGCAGCGCTAAAATACCCAGCTAAAATCTTAATGAAAAAAGCCTTAAATTATATTTGTTAACGATGCTACGATTAGTACACTGACTTCGGCAGGTTTGATGTCATGGTTAATTTGAGGGCTAGATATCGATGTGCTGAGAGCAATATCGCAAAACTATTAGACTGAGTAAATGTGAAGAAAAACAGTACAGTCTGTAGCCTACACCAAATATTGCCATTTGAAAGTGGTTTTTTCCCCATAGAATAGTGAATACAAAGATCAGACCCACAATCTGAGACCTGATGATGTCACAAACTATGATGCATGTAATTAAGAAATAAAGAAACTACAAATTGCAATCAAGAGTCTTGCTTGTTGACTACAGCTGGTGAAAGGGATTTCCCAGGCATATGCCATTGACATTTTCCTAGCTTGCCAATCAGAGTATTTGACCCAGTGCCAGGCTAAATATAAATTGCAGGCAGATATTTCTTTTAAAAACTTGAAGCTAGCGGTGAAGGCAAGTGGACAGTTAGAATATTTTAGGTGCTTTTTAACAATGAACATGAATGCGATAATTTCTGCCAGATTAACATGAAAAAAATTTGGACAAACCACAACTTTGCTTTGCTAATTAGCACATGTAACTGGCCAGGTGGGATTAAGGTGGAGTTCTCATTAGTTCCTGGCCATGACAGCCAGAAAGACAATGTACTCTTGTACCAATGACAGTTGGATGAATGCAAAACACGCATTGCATAACTTGATTGTGCATTGTAACATCAAAGTGATATGGTAATGACGCAGCTATAGAGGCATCTGGTGACTTCTTCACAGGAAATAATGCCCATAGGACAGAGACTAGGGGCATGCACGAGATAAGGGCAGTATGGCGCACAGCTGCTAGTCAAAGGGCACTGGAACTTTAGAAAAGGGGCATGGCGCAGCACCATAATGACAATGGCTAGGAGAAATGCTATATAAATTGAACACTTATCAGTGCAAAGATAATATTTCCTAACTAAATATTTCTAAAGGTACCATCAGGCAAGACAACAAGAACCTGGTTTTAGTACAAAATGTACTGTGTCAAACTGTAGTCTGTGCCCAAAACTAATTTTGAAATATCAAAACGTCAGACAAGCATTTTTAGCCATAACTTCCACCATTCAAGTAACAAGTACTTCTTTAGTAGATACGATCAATCGATTTGGCATTTTAGTGTCCATAGTTCTAAATCACTGTCAAATAACATTATGCTCAGAAGCACAGCTTTGCACCTTTTCAGTAATCACACATTTAGGTGGCCCAATCAAGTAATTATACAATGCCTACAGTCGTCCTTAATTGCTTCCAATGCATCGGGATGCTACAGACATGTTTGACAAGTAAACAGATGCTGATCAATTAAGATTTATTACTTTTCTAAGCCTCTGTCAAAACGCCATATTGAAATTAGCCGCGTAAACGAGCAAACGTGTCGATTGGCAGTATTAGAGCAGCTGTTTCTTATTTATTATGCAGGCACCACCTACTGTATTGTTTTTCTCCTAGTAGAAGGTAATCAATGCATGTGTGTGGGGAATCTGTTCTCATTAATATGCAGACTGTGCCCATTGTCGTCTTTTCTCTCTTCTTATGAAGCTGTATGAGATTTTGACCGGCGCACGGGTAGAAAATGTCACGGGTCAAAATGACCCCAACCGCTTTTTTGATGTGCGTCAGTTAGGGGTATTTCCGAATTTTCGTGCGTCAAAACCCAGGAGCTCGGGTCAACCGAACAACCTGATAGCTCTAACCCTGTAAGGATTTACAACAGTATCAAAGATATATTAGTATGAAGCTTTATTGAGCCACTGACATATATACCAGAGTGTCAGTGGAAGACGAATCCAATGAGGCATTGCTAAGCATGTGTTGGTGCGCACTGGTTAGTCAAGAAATAAAAGCTATGATCTGTTTATATCCAGGCTGTAGTAAAGAGAAGTGATTAGAAAGTACACATATATATATATATATATAGTTAGGTTTATGTTAAAGGGATAATAATATGTAATAATAAAAATAATAGAAATTAATGTTAAAGCTATAAGAAGGAATAATGGATAAATAGAAATATTTATTACGGATTATTTATGACAACCTTAGTAAGAAATAAAAACACAACACACATATGAAGCAATGCAATAATGTTTAAGTTGCTGTATGACATTACACTACAGCTTCTTCACCTAGTGACCAAATTATGTGTTGCTAGGTTTGTAACCTCACGTCATTGAGTTGAAGGTACAGTCATTATTTTGTTGTCACAACTACGGTTCTTCTCACTGTTACAACATTTTTGTAAAGTCCCAACTTTGTTTCTTGTTTATGTAAACAAATTTAAAGATGGTATCTGACATTTTGCACCAATTTCCTATCTGAGCCTCAATGCTGATATAGCTTTTTTAAACTAAAAAAAACATTCCTAACTTCTGATATCATGTCATAAGTGTTATCTGAGTAGTCTGCTCTGATGTTGATTTTTTTATTCAGAGGTTTCTATCATGCTTTTTTTTTCTTTTTTTTTTTTTTTTTAATAGATTTTGAGAATAAACATATCAATTGATTTCTTTCACAATAAGTTCTAACAATATAGTTAAAGTTCAGAATTGTTTACTTAGACTAAGTGTAATTTTATGCAGAACTTGTACCTAAATTCCCCTAAACAGTGGAAAGAGTTGTTAACGTAGCTATAATTGACGTATGTGAATTAATTCAGACCAGCTTAATTGTTAATAAACTATGCCATACCACCATTGTTTTTTAAGTGATTGCCAATTCTGATTTTTACGTCACTTCCAACATGGCTTCTGAAAAAACAACACTCCTACACATGACTTGGTAACACTAGAAATCTAGAGGACTGGTGGGTGGGTTGTGGGGGTGAGAGTTTCTTTCCTTTTGTATTAATCCCTAATTAAATATAAATATTATGAAAGTGTAAATCTCATGGAAATTCATATTGCTGGACAGTGAATTCAAGTTAGAGTTTATCTATAGAAGTTTTTTTATTTCAGCCATATCAGTCAGGTTTAAAGAATATGGAGATGTTGAGCATCAACTGTAATTAAATTGCTTAAATTACAACAATTTGGCAATTGCTTAATGTTCTGGCCCCATATAAGTACAGTCGAACCTCATCCCTTACTAAGTGGATACTTACCAGTATATCAATGAAAATGAGCGATCCCAACTTTAATCCTTATATATTTAATATAAATAAAAGTTGATAAGTCGATGCAATATTTATGAATAAAAATCATAAGTCATTTAATTTTACTGGTCCCAAAGTCAATGAATCAATTTGATTATACCTGGTCTAAGTCGATCTGCCCTGATTGGCTCTCGAATGCAGAGGTTTGAAACCTTTTGCTCTCAATGAAAGCTGTGAACCCAATTAAAATAAGCAAACTGTAAATTGACAACAATGGAGGCAACGCAAGCCTAAGTATTTGGATATTACGCTAGTGTAATTATTACTTTTCACTGTTTCCTTCTTGTAAACAAGCAAGCGGTATATTAATATTTTCTGTCATTTTTCCATTGATTTATTGTAGTAATGTTTTGCATGTAATGTTAACATTTAACAAGACGATTAGTTATTATCATAACAGTGCAATCTTTGTTTTACAGGGACAGATGGAATGGAGATTATGATGAAGGGATGTTGGACAAATAACGAGAACTGTGTTAATCGTACAGAGTGTGTCCAGTCACCCAAGATCAACAGCTTGAATTTCTGTTGCTGTGAAGAGCCGATGTGTAACAGTAATGTGAAGAGTGTCAACTACCCACCCACTACCTCTCCCCCATCAGTGACAGGTAAATGTTCTTATAACTGATGGTCAAAGCACGATGAAGAGAGTAAAAGTATGCAGCCAGTTCAGGGCATGAATCATGGATCCATGGCTATAGATATATGATCAACTGAGCTAAACAGGCTTCTTTCGCATTCTCTCTTTCAAACAGCTTCAAAACCTTAGTAAGAAAATTCCTGTGGCAGCTTTAGAAACTCCATCTGGTGGAATGGACTGTTACAACAATTCTACTCCTCTTACATGCCAGCTAAATGTTTTATACACTGGAACACAGAAGCTATGATGCAAATTAAGAGTTACATGATGGTTGTTACACTGTACTGTTGCAGTGACTGCATTGTTGCTTAGTAAAGAAGATAATCCACTCAGGCAATATTTATATTCCCATTTTGTAGAGAACAGTTATTTATGAAGAAAGCCAAATCATGCATTTGTAACCACAGAAATCAGAAGCCCAGATAATTAGTAACTATTGCTCTAACTAACCTTTTTCTCCTCCAAACCTTATGTTGTTGGTACATATTAAATTGTCTACTTGAGAGGATTTGAGTAGTGTTCCCACCATTGGATTTAGTTGTGACTTTTGATATATTTTTTAATGACCAAATCAGATAAGCCTATCTTAGTATGATAAGTAATTAGAGCCCAATTCAATATTTCAGATACCATCACGGAGATCAAGAAAGACTCAAACCAACTAGCTCAGACTCTTGTCTACTCTATTGTTCCAATTGTGGGCATTGCTGCTATCATAGTACTGGGATTTATTATGTTTAAGAAGTTTCGTCGCAACAGCTACGAGTACCATGAGCAATTGCCAACCGTGGACCCCATACAGTCACTACCTCCCTCGCCCAGTGCACCCCGGCCACTCAAACTGGTAGAACTGAGAGCCCGAGGACGCTTTGGGTCAGTGTGGAAAGCTCAACTTCACGACAAGTTTGTTGCTGTGAAAATCTTCCCATTACAGGACAAACAGTCCTGGATTGCAGAACAGGATATCTATCGCCTACCTCAGATGAAACATGAAAATATTTTGCATTTTATTGGAACTGAAAAAAGGGGAGACAATTTAAACATTGAGCTGTGGTTAATAACTGAGTTTCACCCCTACGGGTCATTGTGTGAATATTTAAAAGGAAACACAGTGAACTGGAGTGAATTGTGCAAGATTGCTGAGTCAATGGCAGCTGGGCTTACGTTCTTGCATGATGAGCTCCCAGCAGCTCGTGGAATGGAGGGCAAACCTGCTATTGCACACAGAGACTTTAAGAGTAAAAATGTGCTAGTGAAGGCAGACCTCACTGCATGTATTTCTGATTTCGGTCTGGCTCTCAAGTTTGAACCAGGCAAGAGTCCAGGTGAAACCCATGGGCTGGTAAGTAATTAACACCTTTGTTCACTTTACACCCTCACTGCAGTATAAATTATGCTTTCTCTTTGTTGTCACCTGTGCTTTGGCATCATACTGAAAAACTTTTTTTTTCAGTACTTGTAAAGTATATTAAGTATAAAAGTAAATTAAGAAATTTTAATAATGATAATTTTTGCAAATGAAATTGTTAAAAAAATGATGAAGTATGTATATATACTTATTTTATTTCTGACAGTGTTTCACCTCCCACCCTTGGTTATGTTTAATTGTAGTGCATCACTAATATTTGAAAGTGTCATTATTATTGTGTTTTCAATCACCAACGCTGTTAATACATTCAAGATTAAATTCTGGTGACATTTTTCAATGTACATCTTCCGGTTAATGGAACTGTGTAAACTCATTAATTCATTAATTAGGGTTATGTAAGAAAGAAAGACTGCATTTGTAGCATGTTTTAGTTCTGTTGAAAAGTGGATTGATTTAAAATACAAAAATAGATGTAAGTTAATAATGTCTTTTAGAGAGCAACATCCATTTATTAAGGGAAAATTTTCTAGCAGAACTAGGAGACTTAACACACTAGCAAAGTAATTATAATAATCTATGCAAGCAACAAAACACCACCTTTTTGATTTCAGACTTGGCCATGATAAGGTATTAAGAACTGTATTGTCCTTTATCATACTGATTAGTGACTAATCAACAACTCTGCCTTATGTAGGCCTGTCATGATCTCTCAGTGATACGTTATAATAGATGTTATAGACCAACTGTGATATTTAAGGAATAAACTAAGGCCACTTTAATACGAAATCAGACTGTAGTTACATAATTATGACATTTCTTTAAGCCTGTGGTTAGCCATGTATATATTTGTAATTTTAAAGATTCAAAATGGTGTTGATCTGAAAATCAGATAAGGTTTGTGATTTTGGAGTTCTGGCTTTACCGTTTTACTTGTAATGATCATCTGGTTGCAAAAATAACAAAAAAAAAAGAAGAACATAGTTGCAGTCTTTATTGTTTATCGTTTGTTTAGCACCTTGTTTTATTTTGCAGAAGTAAAAATGATTTCACTAAAAGAAACCGCCGATAAACTTCACTACATCACTAAAAATGCAATGGGCATTTCTGTCTGTGTCATTGAGAAAATAATTTGGGTTTAAAATGGGGAAACTGCTTCCTAGACCTAATGAAAGTAAACAATGCTTTACAAGTGTTTAGAAAAACAAAGTATCACAGTAGTTTGAAAAGTATGAGAGAAGACTTTTATCGACCATGTTTTTATTGGTTAATACAACATTTTGAAGAAAACAACAATATTTACTAAGAGTTAGAAAGTAAGATGTTATGAATGCATTAACAGGGCTTTTTCAGGGGTTTTTGGGAAAAGGCCCCAGCCCAAATTGGGAATTTTTGACGCGGTAAATAGTCAAATTTGGGGAAAAAAGTATCGACAAATCAAACCAATTTGGAAATTTCAACGTTTATTTTTCTGCATTAAAGCTTAATCTGCCTTGCTTTTGTGTCCCTGAAAGTGTTACAGAGCTCTTCCATAATTTGTTCATAAAGCTCTGCAGGGCCTTCAATACAGATTCTCATTGAGTTTTTCCTGGCCAAAGGGAGCTTCTCAAAGAAGTGCATAGTAGGTGCATGGTGCTGAACCCTCTCTCCACAGCTTTTGTGGTGGATGGTATTATGGTCATCATCTACAGAAGTTGATAGATTTTACATCGCGTAGAATTTACTATTGTACGACATTTTTGTCACTATATTTTGCGGGTCAGTATAAAAGCCGGTACTGCATGTAACGTTTTTGCTTCATAACTCCTTTCAGTTTTATACGCTGTCAAACAGTTATGGCGAAAATACTTTTGTTTATGAAATAAAAAGTAATTCCTGTTAATTTTCAAACCATATATTGAAAACAATGTTATCTGGAATGGCTCCGTGACGCATCTTCAACTTGCATTACGTTATACGGCTCGGTAAGAGTCTATGTTTTCACCAGTTACATTCATACATAAATTCACGGAAAGTAGTTTTCACAGATCACCGATCAAAAGTAAACAAACGATTCGCTTAATTGGAAAAGTCTCTTAATTTTATGGTTTGGTTATTTATTTTTTAAAGGTAAAAGGCATTTCGGTTCAAATTGGAATTAATTTATGAGATTGGGAATTTTTTTCTTGAAATTGGGAAAAATGGTCGCTATTTGGCATTGGGAACAGGGCCGAATATCGGCCCCGTGAGACAGGCTGAAAAAGCCCTGATTAACTTTACCTTCTATTATTTAAAACATTCATGTAATTGAATTTTTAGCTCACTTTGAGCAAAATGTGCACAAGGTGAACTTTTCTGACACCCCTTCGTCTGGTGTCAATTGTCTATTGTGCGGCATCAACAATTTGCTTGTGAACACACTAGAGGCTACAGTTTTTATCCGATCTTCATCAAACTTGTTCAGAATGTTTGTCTGCAAGAATTCTTTTATGAATTCGTTTCTGGGTCACATGGAGTTGAAAAGTTGGTCACTAGGTCTAGTTTATAACCCAATCATCACCAATCTTGGTCAGAATGTTTATCTGCATAAAATCTTGGTTGAGTTTGTAACTGGGTCAAGTGGGGTTGAAAAGTATGTCACTAAGTCAGATCTTAGAACACCATTGTGAACATGCTTGAGACCACATTAATAGCCTGATCTTCACTAAACAAGGCCCGATTTTTTGCTGGCATAAAATCTTGGATGAGTTCGTAACTGGGTCATGTGGGGTCAAAAAGTCACTAGGTCAAAATTAAGAAAGATGTGAGCATGCTTAGAGGCCACACTTAGGGCCCAATCTTTACCAAACTTGGCCAGAATGTTTGCCTGTACAAAATCTTGTATATGTTTTAAACTGGGTCACGTGGATTCAGTTGGTCACTAGGCAACATTCTTTGTATTTTCTACAGTGGAAAATATATTAGATCTGCCATTGGCCAAGAAATATATGAAAAAGTCATAACAAAAATCCATACAAGATAAAAAAAAATTCAGCAGCAACATTAATTTAACTAGACAATAGCATCAAACGATAAAGATCTATGGATGATATAGTACTTGATTGGTTTAATTAGACATTTTTGTTTTAAATGAAAGAGCCTGTAAGAATTTTTAAAAGCCTCTAAGCCAACAGAAATTCTGGAGGATTTCAAAACTGCAGAGTTGTGATTATAAGAAAATACAAACCGAAAGTAGGGTAGTAACTAAAGCAGATTTGAGTGCAAGATTTTCTCTCATTTTGTTGTTTTTATTGTGAGTTCAGCTTTTTTTTTTGGCCAGAAATCTTCAGAATCCTGGTTAAAAATAATCTTGAACGATAGAGCCACCCAGTGGGTAGAATTTTAGCTCAATGTATAGAAGATTCACAGTTTAAACACACTGCGCCATACAGAAGAAAATTGGTAGTGGTATTTGCTCATTGGCCAACTCTCAGCTTTGTAATGTGGTTTCACAACTGTGTCAGCTCACTGTCAGCTCACTGTGTCAACTCATTATGTTGGCTCACTGTGTCAGCTCACTATGCCAGCTCACTGTGTCAGCTCACTATGTCAGCTCATTTTGTCATCTCACTGTGTCTATCTTAAACGATAGAGCCACCCAGTGGGTAGAATTTTAGCTCAATGTATAGAAGATTCACAGTTTAAACACACTGCGCCATACAGAAGAAAATTGGTAGTGGTATTTGCTCATTGGCCAACTCTCAGCTTTGTAATGTGGTTTCACAACTGTGTCAGCTCACTGTCAGCTCACTGTGTCAACTCATTATGTTGGCTCACTGTGTCAGCTCACTATGCCAGCTCACTGTGTCAGCTCACGATGTCAGCTCATTTTGTCATCTCACTGTGTCATCTCAACTGTGTCAGCCAGCTCCCAGTATCAGCTCACTGTATCAGCTCTCTATGCCAGATCACTGTATCAGATCACTATGCCAACTCACTGTTTTAGCTCACTATGTCAGCCCACTGTGTCAGCTCACTATGTCAGCTCACTGTGTTAGCTCACTATGTCAGCTCACTGTGTCAGCTTACTTTGTCAGCTCACTATGCAAGCTCACTCGCTAGCTCACCATGTTAGCTCACCATGTTAGCTCACTATGCAAGTTTACTGTGTTAGCTGACATTGTCAGCTCACTATGTCAGTTCACTGTATCAGCTCTTTATGTCAACTCATTATGTCAGCTCACTGTGTTGGCTCACTATGTAAGCTCACTGTGTCAGCTCACTGTATCAGATCATTGTATCAGCTTACTGTGTCAGCTTACAATGTCAGCTCACTGTGTCAGTTTACTGTGTCAGCTCACTATGTAAGCTCACTGTGCCTGGTCGCTGTGTCATTTTCCTGTGTCAGCTTACTGTGTCGGGTCATTGCCCAGTTAATACGGCTTAGCCAGGTATCATGTTGCATGTTTGGGCATGCTGCCACAAATATGCCAGCACTAAACCAGCCTAAGGTGAATAATGTCTCTGGACAAGTAAAGATTGTTGGGGAGTGGGTAGAAGATACACTAAAACGCAATACTAATTCCTATTTGTATACAGCACACTCTTTGTACATCAGGTCTACACACTTAGCAAGAGAACTTCTTCTATTACAGGTGGGCACTCGGCGCTACATGGCCCCAGAAGTATTAGAGGGGGCTATCAGCTTCAAGAGGGATGCCTTCCTCAGGATTGACATGTATGCCTGTGGACTAGTCCTCTGGGAACTCATGCAGAGGTGTATCATTGGCACAGGTAGGTACTCTAAACTTGGTAGGCAATGTCAACACCTGCTGGAGGTAAATATGTGCCTGCTATCAAGCATATTTGATTGATCATTGATCAAGGTTAGGCAATGACTGCTGCCTGCTGAGCAAATAGGGTAGCTCTAGACCAGCCAGTTCACACTACTAAGTCTCATTCGACATAAAATTTCATCTGTATGTTATTATAAGCAAATAACCAAGAACTTGATTTTTAAAAAGGCATCAGATTACAGGTTAAGGTTAGCTAGGAATAGGAGATATTTATTCTTGTTTCATTGAAAATAATAGCTTTTTAAACTGTTTATATACTGTTTTATCAAATTGTAAGTTTTTGCCAAAACCGTATGTTAATTTACTGTTGACATTTCTAGCAGGGAATGTCCCTCATTTCACCTGATACAGCTCTGCCCTGTTTGATGTTAACTTTTTTTAGCTGCGGAACAGTGGTCCAGTTATTTAGAAAACTTACTAGACCTGGCCTAAACTGATCAAGACCAAAGTGTAAAACGTGTAATACACATTCAACTCATGCTTAAATTAAATTCTTTAATGAGTTCACGCAAATTGTTACATTAACATAACCAATATAACTAAGTATGAGACCTTTATGACTGGAAAATTAGTATGAAAATTTATATTCTTCAACTGTGTTTTTACTTTTTATCATAGTATACTTGTATAATTAAATATTAACTTTCAAAACAAAAAATCAAGTAGTGTTTTTGTTTCCTCTACAACTGATATAAAATACTTAGTTTACTTAACTCAATCTAATTTAACTAATGCAGAAGCTGATTTCGCCAAGAATTGATTCATTTAGAGTTTTCTTTCTAAAGGCACAAGTAAATATATGTATTCTGTAAAGATCAGTAAAGGAAAACTGTATTTTCATTGCAAAAATTTCCGGTATCTGTAGAAATAACTATAATCAGTGTTTACGAATAATCCTTTACAAACTGTGAGAAATAGGCTAAAATTGATCTTTTATGAAGTTCTTGTTTACTGCACTTGAAGAAGAGAATTGTGAAGGATAATGCTATTTAGAAAAAATAATCTAAAAGACATTAATTTTGACCAGGTAAATTTTATGGCTGAAATTTTGCTCACTGATACTTATTTTATACACCTTAACAGAATTTCATCCTTTTATACAACACCCTTAAGTTATTTAATAAAATGTCACAAGTACTTGTAAAATATAAAAATATGTTGTGTGAAGATTTCCTTTAAAAAATATCTGTTAATAAATATACATTGGTACATAAGTTACTAACCTCTATGACAAGGTATTTTATGTAAAGTACAAGACTATTGAATATGATGGTTCTTTGACCCTGTTTCTATTTTTGGTTCAGAAACTCTTGGTGACTACCAGCTGCCATTTGAGGAGGAGGTTGGCCAGCATCCATCTCTAGAGGACATGCAGGAACTGGTTGTCATCAACAAGGTGCGCCCAGCCATCAAGGACCACTGGCTCAGGCATACCGTAAGTGAACCCCTCTTAAAGTCACTAACTGAACCTGACCTGCTGATGAAACTAGAAAATCCATTACAGTCATTTGCTGCACAGTTTAAAAAATATGAATTCATATTTTTAGTCCACCTTAGCTCAATGTGCTCAAGGTGAGCTTTCTTGATACCCCTTCGTCAGAAATCTAGCGTCCATCATGCTGCATCAACCATTTGCTTGTAAACATGCCAGAGGGTACAGGTTTTATCCAATTTTCATCAAACTTGAACAGTTTGTTTGTTTGCAAGAAATCTTGAATGAGATTTTTATTGGGTCACATGGGGTCAAAAACTAAGGCAAAAGGTTAAATGTTGAGTGTTAGGGTTTCACCATCTGTAGTCTTATTCTCTGTTTGTCAGGGCTTCGAGGCGCTAGTCTCAACAGTGAAGGAATGTTACAGTTTAATCATTTGCAGCTATTAATTATTCCCCTCGGTTTTTCAGGGCCTTGAGGCCCTAGCGGCCACGGTAGAGGAGTGTTAGGGTTTCACCATTTGTAGTCTTATTCTCTGTTTATCAGGGCCTCAAGGCGCTAGCGGCCACAGTGGAGGAGTGTAAGGGTTTCACCATTTGTAGTCTTATTCTCTGTTTGTCAGGGCCTCGAGGCGCTAGAGGCCACAGTGGAGGAGTGTTAGGGTGTCACCATTTGTAGTCTTATTATTCTCTGTTTGTCAGGGCCTCGAGGCGCTAGTGGCCACAGTGGAGGAGTGTTAGGGTTTCACCATTTGTAGTCTAATTCTCTGTTTGTCAGGGCCTCGAGGCGCTAGCGGCCACTGTGGAGGAGTGTTAGGGTTTCACCATTTGTAGTCTAATTCTCTGTTTGTCAGGGCCTCGAGGCGCTAGCGGCCACAGTGGAGGAGTGTTAGGGTTTCACCATTTGTAGTCTTATTCTCTGTTTGTCAGGGCCTCGAGGCGCTAGCGGCCACAGTGGAGGAGTGTTAGGGTTTCACCATTTGTAGTCTTATTCTCTGTTTGTCAGGGCCTCGAGGCGCTAGAGGCCACAGTGGAGGAGTGTTAGGGTTTCACCATTTGTAGTCTTATTATGCTCTGTTTGTCAGGGCCTCGAGGCGCTAGTGGCCACAGTGGAGGAGTGTTAGGGTTTCACCATTTGTTGTCTTATTATTCTCTGTTTATCAGGGCCTCGAGGCGCTAGTGGCCACACTGGAGGAGTGTTAGGGTTTCACCATTTGTAGTCTAATTCTCTGTTTGTCAGGGCCTCGAGGCGCTAGCGGCCACTGTGGAGGAGTGTTAGGGTTTCACTATTTGTAGTCTTATTCTCTGTTTGTCAGGGCCTCGAAGCGCTAGAGGCCACAGTGGAGGAGTGTAGGGTTTCACCATTTGTAGTCTTATTATTCTCTGTTTGTCAGGGCCTCGAGGCGCTAGTGGCCACTGTGGAGGAGTGTTAGGGTTTCACTATTTGTAGTCTTGTTATTCTCTGTTTGTCAGGGCCTTGAGGCGCTAGTGGCCACAGTGGAGGAGTGTTAGGGTTTCACCATTTGTAGTCTTATTATTCTGTTTGTCAGGGCCTCGAGGCGCTAGCGGCCACAGTGGAAGAGTGTTAGGGTTTCACCATTTGTAGTCTTATTATTCTGTTTGTCAGGGCCTCGAGGCGCTGGCTGCCACAGTGGAGGAGTGTTAGGGTTTCACCATTTGTAGTCTTATTATTCTGTTTGTCAGGGCCTCGAGGCACTAGTGGCCACAGTGGAGGAGTGTTAGGGTTTCACCATTTGTAGTCTTATTATTCTGTTTGTCAGGGCCTCGAGGCGCTAGCGGCCACAGTGGAGGAGTGTTAGGGTTTCACCATTTGTATTCTTATTCTCTGTTTGTCAGGGCCTCGAGGCGCTTGCGGCCACAGTGGAGGAGTGTTAGGGTTTCACCATTTGTAGTCTTATTCTCTGTTTGTCAGGGCCTCGAGGCGCTAGCGGCCACAGTGGAGGAGTGTTAGGGTTTCACCATTTGTAGTCTTATTGTTCTCTGTTTGTCAGGGCCTCGAGGCGCTAGAGGCCACAGTGGAGGAGTGTTAGGGTTCTACTATTTGTAGTCTTATTCTCTGTTTGTCAGGGCCTCGAGGCGCTTGCGGCCACAGTGGAGGAGTGTTAGGGTTTAACCATTTGTAGTCTTGTTCTCTGTTTGTCAGAGCCTGTAGGCGCTAGCGGCCACAGTGGAGGAGTGTTAGGGTTTCACCATTTGTAGTCTTGTTCTCTGTTTGTCAGAGCCTTGAGGCGGTAGCGGCCACAGTGGAGGAGTGTTAGGGTTTCACCATTTGTAGTCTTATTATTCTCTGTTTGTCAGGGCCTCGAGGCGCTAGCGGCCACAGTGGAGGAGTGTTAGGGTTTCACCATTTGTAGTCTTATTATTCTCTGTTTGTCAGGGCCTCGAGGCGCTAGTGGCCACAGTGGAGGAGTGTTAGGGTTTCACCATTTGTAGTCTTATTCTCTGTTTGTCAGGGCCTTGAGTCGCTAGTGGCCACAGTGGAGGGTTATATATGTTTAACCATTGGTAGTTATTTATAATTCCACTCTATTTGGCAGGGCCTCGAGGAGCAGTAGTTATTTATAATTCCACTCTATTTGGCAGGGCCTTGAGGTGCTAGCGGCCACAGTGGAGGAGTGTTAATGTTTAACCATTGGTAGTTATTTATAGTTCCACTCTATTTGGCAGGGCCTCGTGGTGCTAGTGGCCACAGTGGAGGAGTATATATGTTTAACCATTGGTAGTTGTTTATAATTCCACTCTATTTGGCAGGGCCTCGAGGTGCTAGTGGCCACAGTGGAGGTGTGTTATTGTTTAACCATTGGTAGTTGTTTATAATTCTACTCTATTTGGCAGGGCCTCGAGGTGCTAGTGGCCACAATGGAGGAGTGTTAATGTTAACCATTGGTAGTTGTTTATAATTCCACTCTATTTGGCAGGGCCTCGTGGTGCTAGTGGCCACAGTGGAGGAGTGTTAATGTTAACCATTGGTAGTTGTTTATAATTCCACTCTGTTTGGCAGGGCCTCGTGGCGCTAGTGGCCACAGTGGAGGAGTGTTAATGTTTAACCATTGGTAGTTGTTTATAATTCCACTCTATTTGGCAGGGCCTTGAGGTGCTAGCGGCCACAGTGGAGGAGTGTTAATGTTTTACCATTAGTAGTTGTTTATAATTCCACTCTATTTGGCGGGGCCTTGAGGTGCTAGTGGCCACAATGGAGGAGTGTTAATGTTAACCATTGGTAGTTGTTTATAATTCCACTCTATTTGGCAGGGCCTTAAGGTGCTAGCGGCCACAGTGGAGGAGTATATATGTTTAACCATTGGTAGTTATTTATAATTCCACTCTATTTGGCAGGGCCTTGAGGTGCTAGCGGCCACAGTAGAGGAGTATATATGTTTAACCATTGGTAGTTGTTTATAATTCCACTCTATTTGGCAGGGCCTTGAGGTGCTAGCGGCCACAGTGGAGGAGTATATATGTTTAACCATTGGTAGTTAATTATAAATCCACTCTATTTGGCAGGGCCTTGAGGTGCTAGCGGCCACAGTGGAGGAGTATATATGTTTAACCATTGGTAGTTGTTTATAATTCCACTCTATTTGGCAGGGCCTTGAGGTGCTAGTGGCCACAGTAGAGGAGTGTTAATGTTTTACTATTAGTAGTTATTTATAATTCCACTCTGTTTGGCGGGGCCTTGAGGTGCTAGTGGCCACAATGGAGGAGTGTTAATGTTAACCATTGGTAGTTGTTAATAATTCCACTCTTTTTGGCAGGGCCTTGAGGTGCTAGCGGCCACAGTGGAGGAGTATATATGTTTAACCATTGGTAGTTGTTTATAATTCCACTCTATTTGGCAGGGCCTCTAGGTGCTAGTGGCCACAGTGGAGGAGTGTTAATGTTTAACCATTGGTAGTTGTTTATAATTCTACTCTATTTGGCAGGGCCTCGAGGCGCTAGTGGCCACAGTGGAGGAGTGTTAATGTTTAACCATTGGTAGTTGTTTATAATTCTACTCTATTTGGCAGGGCCTTGAGGCGCTAGTGGCCACAGTGGAGGAGTGTTAATGTTTAACCATTGGTAGTTGTTTATAATTCCACTCTATTTGGCAGGGCCTCGAGGCGCTAGTGGCCACAGTGGAGGAGTGTTAATGTTAAACCATTGGTAGTTGTTTATAGTTCCACTCTATTTGGCAGGGCCTCGAGGCGCTAGTGGCCACAGTGGAGGTGTGTTAATGTTTAACCATTGGTAGTTGTTTATGATTCTACTCTATTTGGCAGGGCCTCGAGGCGCTAGTGGCCACAGTGGAGGAGTGTTAATGTTTAACCATTGGTAGTTGTTTATAATTCCACTCTATTTGGCAGGGCCTCGAGGCGCTAGTGGCCACAGTGGAGGAGTGTTATTGTTAACCATTGGTAGTTATTTATAATTCCACTCTATTTGGCGTGGCCTTGAGGTGCTAGTGGCCACAGTGGAGGAGTGTTAATGTTTAACCATTGGTAGTTGTTTATAATTCTACTCTATTTGGCAGGGCCTCGAGGCGCTAGTGGCCACAGTGGAGGAGTGTTAATGTTTAACCATTGGTAGTTGTTTATAATTCCACTCTATTTGGCATGGCCTCGAGGCGCTAGCGGCCACAGTGGAGGAGTATATATGTTTAACCATTGGTAGTTATTTACAATTCTACTCTATTTGGCAGGTCCTCTAGGTGCTAGTGGCCACAGTGGAGGAGTGTTAATGTTTAACCATTGGTAGTTGTTTATAATTCCACTCTATTTGGCAGGGCCTCGAGGCGCTAGTGGCCACAGTGGAGGAGTGTTAATGTTTAACCATTGGTAGTTGTTTATAATTCCACTCTATTTGGCAGGGCCTCGAGGCGCTAGTGGCCACAGTGGAGGAGTGTTTTTGTTAACCATTGGTAGTTGTTTATAATTTCCACTCTTTTTGGCAGGGCCTCGAGGCGCTAGCGGCCACAGTGGAGGAGTGTTAATGTTTAACCATTGGTAGTTGTTTATAATTTCCACTCTTTTTGGCAGGGCCTCGAGGCGCTAGTGGCCACAGTGGAGGAGTGTTATTGTTAACCATTGATAGTTGTTTATAATTCCACTCTTTTTGGCAGGGCCTCGAGGCGCTTGTGGCCACAGTGGAGGAGTGTTATTGTTAACCATTGGTAGTTGTTTATAAATCCACTCTATTTGGCAGGGCCTCAAGGCGCTAGCAGCCACAGTGGAGGAGTGTTATTGTTAACCATTGGTAGTTTTTTATAATTCCACTCTATTTGGCAAGGCCTCGAGGCGCTAGCGGCCACAGTGGAGGAGTGTTATTGTTAACCATTAGTAGTGGTTTATAATTCCACTCTATTTGGCGGGGCCTTGAGGTGCTAGTGGCCACAATGGAGGAGTGTTAATGTTAACCATTGGTAGTTGTTTATAATTCCACTCTATTTGGCAGGGCCTTAAGGTGCTAGGGGCCACAGTGGAGGAGTATATATGTTTAACCATTGGTAGTTATTTATAATTCCACTCTATTTGGCAGGGCCTTGAGGTGCTAGCGGCCACAGTAGAGGAGTATATATGTTTAACCATTGGTAGTTGTTTATAATTCCACTCTATTTGGCAGGGCCTTGAGGTGCTAGCGGCCACAGTGGAGGAGTATATATGTTTAACCATTGGTAGTTAATTATAATTCCACTCTATTTGGCAGGGCCTTGAGGTGCTAGCGGCCACAGTGGAGGAGTATATATGTTTAACCATTGGTAGTTATTTATAATTCCACTCTATTTGGCAGGGCCTTGAGGTGCTAGCGGCCACAGTAGAGGAGTATATATGTTTAACCATTGGTAGTTGTTTATAATTCCACTCTATTTGGCAGGGCCTTGAGGTGCTAGCGGCCACAGTGGAGGAGTATATATGTTTAACCATTGGTAGTTAATTATAAATCCACTCTATTTTTACCATTAGTAGTTATTTATAATTCCACTCTATTTGGCGAGGCCTTAAGGTGCTAGTGGCCACAATGGAGGAGTGTTAATGTTAACCATTGGTAGTTGTTAATAATTCCACTCTTTTTGGCAGGGCCTTGAGGTGCTAGCGGCCACAGTGGGGGAGTATATATGTTTAACCATTGGTAGTTGTTTATAATTCCACTCTATTTGGCAGGGCCTCTAGGTGCTAGTGGCCACAGTGGAGGAGTGTTAATGTTTAACCATTGGTAGTTGTTTATAGTTCCACTCTATTTGGCAGGGCCTCGAGGCGCTAGTGGCCACAGTGGAGGTGTGTTAATGTTTAACCATTGGTAGTTGTTTATAATTCTACTCTATTTGGCAGGGCCTCGAGGCGCTAGTGGCCACAGTGGAGGAGTGTTAATGTTTAACCATTGGTAGTTGTTTATAATTCCACTCTATTTGGCATGGCCTCGAGGCGCTAGCGGCCACAGTGGAGGAGTATATATGTTTAACCATTGGTAGTTATTTATAATTCCACTCTATTTGGCAGGTCCTCTAGGTGCTAGTGGCCACAGTGGAGGAGTGTTAATGTTTAACCATTGGTAGTTGTTTATAATTCCACTCTATTTGGCAGGGCCTCGAGGCGCTAGTGGCCACAGTGGAGGAGTGTTAATGTTTAACCATTGGTAGTTGTTTATAATTCCACTCTATTTGGCAGGGCCTCGAGGCGCTAGTGGCCACAGTGGAGGAGTGTTATTGTTAACCATTGGTAGTTGTTTATAATTTCCACTCTTTTTGGCAGGGCCTCGAGGCGCTAGCGGCCACAGTGGAGGAGTGTTAATGTTTAACCATTGGTAGTTGTTTATAATTTCCACTCTTTTTGGCAGGGCCTCGAGGCGCTAGTGGCCACAGTGGAGGAGTGTTATTGTTAACCATTGGTAGTTGTTTATAATTCCACTCTTTTTGGCAGGGCCTCGAGGCGCTTGTGGCCACAGTGGAGGAGTGTTATTGTTAACCATTGGTAGTTGTTTATAAATCCACTCTATTTGGCAGGGCCTCGAGGCGCTAGCAGCCACAGTGGAGGAGTGTTATTGTTAACCATTGGTAGTTGTTTATAATTCCACTCTATTTGGCAGGGCCTCGAGGCGCTAGCGGCCACAGTGGAGGAGTGTTATTGTTAACCATTAGTAGTTGTTTATAATTCCACTCTATTTGGCGGGGCCTTGAGGTGCTAGTGGCCACAATGGAGGAGTGTTAATGTTAACCATTGGTAGTTATTTATAATTCTACTCTATTTGGCGGGGCCTTGAGGTGCTAGTGGCCACAGTGGAGGAGTGTTAATGTTTAACCATTGGTAGTTGTTTATAATTCCACTCTATTTGGCAGGGCCTCGAGGCGCTAGTGGCCACAGTGGAGGAGTGTTAATGTTTAACCATTGGTAGTTGTTTATAATTCCACTCTATTTGGCAGGGCCTCGAGGCGCTAGTGGCCACAGTGGAGGAGTGTTATTGTTAACCATTGGTAGTTGTTTATAATTCCACTCTTTTTGGCAGGGCCTCGAGGCGCTTGTGGCCACAGTGGAGGAGTGTTATTGTTAACCATTGGTAGTTGTTTATAAATCCACTCTATTTGGCAGGGCCTTGAGGCGCTAGCAGCCACAGTGGAGGAGTGTTATTGTTAACCATTGGTAGTTGTTTATAATTCCACTCTATTTGGCAGGGCCTCGAGGCGCTAGCGGCCACAGTGGAGGAGTGTTATTGTTAACCATTAGTAGTTGTTTATAATTCCACTCTATTTGGCGGGGCCTTGAGGTGCTAGTGGCCACAATGGAGGAGTGTTAATGTTAACCATTGGTAGTTGTTTATAATTCCACTCTATTTGGCAGGGCCTTAAGGTGCTAGCGGCCACAGTGGAGGAGTATATATGTTTAACCATTGGTAGTTATTTATAATTCCACTCTATTTGGCAGGGCCTTGAGGTGCTAGCGGCCACAGTAGAGGAGTATATATGTTTAACCATTGGTAGTTGTTTATAATTCCACTCTTTTTGGCAGGGCCTTGAGGTGCTAGCGGCCACAGTGGAGGAGTATATATGTTTAACCATTGGTAGTTATTATAATTCCACTCTATTTGGCAGGGCCTTGAGGTGCTAGCGGCCACAGTGGAGGAGTATATATGTTTAACCATTGGTAGTTGTTTATAATTCCACTCTATTTGGCAGGGCCTTGAGGTGCTAGTGGCCACAGTAGAGGAGTGTTAATGTTTTACCATTAGTAGTTATTTATAATTCCACTCTATTTGGCGGGGCCTTGAGGTGCTAGTGGCCACAATGGAGGAGTGTTAATGTTAACCATTGGTAGTTATTTATAATTCCACTCTTTTTGGCAGGGCCTTGAGGTGCTAGCTGCCACAGTGGAGGAGTATATATGTTTAACCATTGGTAGTTGTTTATAATTCCACTCTATTTGGCAGGGCCTCTAGGTGCTAGTGGCCACAGTGGAGGAGTGTTAATGTTTAACCATTGGTAGTTGTTTATAATTCTACTCTATTTGGCAGGGCCTCGAGGCGCTAGTGGCCACAGTGGAGGAGTGTTAATGTTTAACCATTGGTAGTTGTTTATAATTCTACTCTATTTGGCAGGGCCTTGAGGCGCTTATGGCCACAGTGGAGGAGTGTTAATGTTTAACCATTGGTAGTTGTTTATAGTTCCACTCTATTTGGCAGGGCCTCGAGGCGCTAGTGGCCACAGTGGAGGTGTGTTAATGTTTAACCATTGGTAGTTGTTTATAATTCTACTCTATTTGGCAGGGCCTCGAGGCGCTAGTGGCCACAGTGGAGGAGTGTTAATGTTTAACCATTTGTAGTTGTTTATAATTCCACTCTATTTGGCAGGGCCTCGAGGCGCTAGTGGCCACAGTGGAGGAGTGTTATTGTTAACCATTGGTAGTTATTTATAATTCCACTCTATTTAGCGGGGCCTTGAGGTGCTAGTGGCCACAGTGGAGGAGTGTTAATGTTTAACCATTGGTAGTTGTTTATAATTCCACTCTATTTGGCATGGCCTCGAGGCGCTAGCGGCCACAGTGGAGGAGTATATATGTTTAACCATTGGTAGTTATTTATAATTCTACTCTATTTGGCAGGTCCTCTAGGTGCTATTGGCCACAGTGGAGGAGTGTTAATGTTTAACCATTGGTAGTTGTTTATAATTCCACTCTATTTGGCAGGGCCTCGAGGCGCTAGTGGCCACAGTGGAGGAGTGTTAATGTTTAACCATTGGTAGTTGTTTATAATTCCACTCTATTTGGCAGGGCCTCGAGGCGCTAGTGGCCACAGTGGAGGAGTGTTATTGTTAAC
Source organism: Sinonovacula constricta (assembly GCA_007844125.1). Taxonomy (NCBI): domain Eukaryota; kingdom Metazoa; phylum Mollusca; class Bivalvia; order Cardiida; family Solecurtidae; genus Sinonovacula; species Sinonovacula constricta. Next base: position 63,466,076 of record CM017560.1, on the reverse strand, counting down.
CATTGGTAGTTGTTTATAATTTCCACTCTTTTTGGCAGGGCCTCGAGGCGCTAGCGGCCACAGTGGAGGAGTGTTAATGTTTAACCATTGGTAGTTGTTTATAATTTCCACTCTTTTTGGCAGGGCCTCGAGGCGCTAGTGGCCACAGTGGAGGAGTGTTATTGTTAACCATTGGTAGTTGTTTATAATTCCACTCTTTTTGGCAGGGCCTCGAGGCGCTTGTGGCCACAGTGGAGGAGTGTTATTGTTAACCATTGGTAGTTGTTTATAAATCCACTCTATTTGGCAGGGCCTCGAGGCGCTAGCAGCCACAGTGGAGGAGTGTTATTGTTAACCATTGGTAGTTTTTTATAATTCCACTCTATTTGGCAGGGCCTCGAGGCGCTAGCGGCCACAGTGGAGGAGTGTTATTGTTAACCATTGGTAGTTGTTTATAATTCCCCTCTATTTGGCAGGGCCTCGAGGCGCTAGCGGCCACAGTGGAGGAGTGTTATTGTTAACCATTGGTAGTTGTTTATAATTCCACTCTTTTTGGCAGGGCCTCGAGGCGCTAGCGGCCACAGTGGAGGAGTGTTATTGTTTAACCATTGGTAGTTGTTTATAATTCCACTTTTTTTGGCAGGGCCTCGAGGCGCTAGCGGCCACAGTGGAGGAGTGCTGGGACCACGACGCAGAGGCTCGACTCTCTGCCGACTGTGTACTGGAGCGGATTGCCTTGCTCTCCCGGACTGTGAATACCTCCAACATCTCACACACCGTCACTTCACCTCAGCAGCAGCAGCAGCAGCAGCAGCCCCTCATCATCAACACAAACCAGGGATTACCAATCGTTGTGCAGACATTGTAACAGCTTACTCATTCATTGCCATGGAGATGCAGGATTTCCATGGCAACAGAATCATCAACAAAGTTACCTCCAGCCTGGATGGCCTTGACATTGTGCTTCTGTTTTTATTTTCATGGTGTTTTATAATCTTTAGATATATTAGCAACATGTTTTATTAGTATTTTTTACAAGAAGATATGTTGGCTACTGCAGCCAAAATATAAGTTTGTTGTGTTGATAAGCTATTACGAGTACATATTTTGTTTTAAAGTCTTGAGTAAAAACAGCATTCAGTCTTTGCAGTGGTCATAAATGGAGGATTATTGTTTGGTGGTGCTGTCCTGATTTCGCTGCCGGTATTACTGACTCAACATGAATAAAAAGCATAATATTGCAGTTAAGTAAACATCATTTTTTTCAAAGTTAAAACCATGTTGTCAGTCTGACCATGAAAAAACTTACTAGTTTGGCTGTTGTGACATGTTTTAAAGCCAATGGTGAGAATGCCAGATAACAATCAAAGACCATTGCTACTGCTAATATGACTGGCTTGTTCACATCAAGTGACTTTACAAAATGTTGTATTTTAAATGTGATCAGCTTGGAAGGCTGGGTGAAAAACCGATTGCCAAAGGGATCTTGCATATACAGCTACAATACATTGTGCGCGACGGAGACAAGGTCTGAGATTATGGAACTAACTTTGAGTCTAAAGATGTTTCCAAGCATTTGATTGGCCAGGATTTACTAGGAAAACAAGTCTTGTCAAAGCTCTGTTGTGGCAGTCCAATCCTCCAGGACAATTAATTGGAGAGGGACAGTGTTGGGCTGGGCAGAAAAAGTTGTGTTGGCGGTAAGAGCTGTTGAGAACCGGTGAATTTGAGGCTTGCTCTATGCTGTTGGTCTTCAATTGTGAATTCTTCTTATATTATTGTGATGCTGGAAGTTGTGTTTTTTTGTGTGTTTTTTTTTACTTTTTAATGCTTTGTCAGTTAACAGTGGAGTCACACAGATTTGTCAAGACAGACAGAAAGAGGCAGCGCCAGATACATTTTTTTTTTTATATCAAACTAACGTTTTCATATTCAAGAAGTGGTCATAACATAAGTTTGACATTTAAATGGCATTTTGTGGGAGGGGTATGATTATAGCAAAATGATCTGTTGCAGTGGTAACAGGATCCCATGTGGACAGGTTTCTGTGGTGGCAAGTTGTCCTGATTACTGTTGCTATGGTGGTGATGCCCTCCCTTGCCATTGACTGGCTGCTGCTGGAGTGAACATTGATCACACTAGTTACCTCAGAGTTTTATGTATATATACATATGTTACCAGGACAACAAGTACCAGTTTTACTATTTTAGATTACCTCATAGGTCAACCAGTTAACATGTTTTTACAGTTACAGAATGAAAAGTTTTGTCTAGGCATACATATACATACACTTGTTTAGTCAGGAAACTTACATTGCTTGATGTCAAAATGAGTATAGTTCTCTTTTGTAGCCACAGCATATTGTGATTGCATGATTATATAAATTCTTCACAGATTCTTCTCTTAATCCATAAAAAATGCAGACATAATATATAGTTTTATTTTTCTCCCTTTGGTATATTCTGTGGACCTTAGGAAGTAGAATGCTAATATTTTATGTAAGGACCTTTCATAGAAAGATTAAATTGGAGAACTTGTGTAGTCTTTAACTGGTAGTGACACCTTTATATCTTTTTGTGTTTTCCTATTTCCAATGAAACCATTATCTCTGTTTCCAACTTAAAGGAGATTTGACAGCTTATTCAAAATTTTCCCCATATTAGTGTGTTGTGAATAAGCTTTAGATACTTTTTCTGTCTTAGATAATTTCTTACAACTTAAAAGACAACATTTGATAGCGCATACAAATAATTATCCTTACTACATCTGCATGTGATGGGACATTGTTCATTGCTCGAGAATCAGAAAGATATAGGGCAAGTCCTGATCCGACAATGGATTGTCTGATCTGGATTTACACTTTTATGGAGGCTTGGTCAGTTTGTACGTAGCAGGATAAATGTCAACAGGACTGGCATGTTGTTATTGAGGCCACTGTACCCTTTACATCAGAAGGGAATTGTAACCTTTACATCTGAAGGAATTGTAACAATTACATCTGAAGGGCACTGTAACCTTTACATCTGAAGGAACTGTAACCTTGACATCTAAAGGGAACTGTTACCTTGACATATAAAGGGCACTGTAACCTTGACATCTAAAGGGAACTGTTACCTTGACATCTAAAGGGCACTGTTACCTTGACATCTAAAGGGCACTGTTACCTTGACATCTAAAGGGCACTGTTACCTTGACATCTAAAGGGAACTGTAACCTTGACATCTAAAGGGACCTTTTACCTTGACATCTAAAGGGCACTGTTACCTTGACATCTAAAGGGCACTGTTACCTTGACATCTAAAGGGCACTGTTACCTTGACATCTAAAGGGAACTGTTACCTTGACATCTAAAGGGAACTGTAACCTTGACATCTAAAGGGAACTGTAACCTTGACATCTAAAGGGAACTGTTACTTTGACATCTAAAGGGTACTGTTACCTTGACATCTTAAGGGCACTGTTACCTTGACATCTAAAGGGAACTGTAACCTTGACATCTGAAGAGAACTGTTACCTCTATATCTTGTTGGAACTTGAGCCCTCCACATCAGAACTATAAATTATTAACCTTACTTTCTTCAGGATTTTTTTAGTCTGGAACTGGATAACTCTGCACATTTCCCCCACCGCCACTGACTCCTTCCCCTAGTGGAATTGTGCATAGACTGATAGAATTCTGTTTATCTAATTTCACTCAGTGGCGAAGAATTATAATCCTTTGTGTATTTTTAGTGCAGACTTAATGCTCTGCCCTTTAAGCAATACTGAGAAGTGGGTATTAAGTCATATGCAAAGGAGAGTGATGGGGGGTTTATGTGTTGATTTTGTCCGCTTTTCCTGGCAAATGTAATTACTAGGGCAAGTCTAAAACATGACTCTTCCAGTTTTCTACGATTATAATCATACACGTCTGTACACTGCACATATGGTTTATTGCCAATGTAGGAACTCTTCATCAAGCAGTTATATGCATCTACATCAAATCCTTAGAATAGCATTTTCATTGTAAGTTGTGTTATAGAAACATATTCCCTGCCTCTTTTTTTTTTTTTTTTTTATTTCTTATTAGTTCATTATTGATATTGTTAAACTGTTTTGAGATTTAAAAAACAACAAATATAACATTTGTTGAGTTGACACAACCTGTATGTGTAGGAAAGTCTTGTACAGTTGTAGTGGTTTTGTTAAGCCGCACACTGTATATTTGTTTAGCAAAAATAGTCATTGTTTAATGTATACGCGTTTCAGGTAAACATGCAACAGTTTTATCATATGAGTTTCAAATCATTTGACATGGAGAATAATGAGAGGTAACCTGTAAACAAGTGGCTTCATAATGAAGAATGTCTGATTTACTTACTGTATAATGCTGAGTACATTGACCAAAGTTGTTTTAAAGATCAGTTTATATACAGATACCATATTAATTCACTTAATAGTCTAGTGTACATTTAGTAAAAAAACTAAGTTATGGCAAATGGACATATATTACTACACTAACTAGTTTTAACTATAAGTTTACATTTTAAGGTCATTTAGCCACTTGTTCATACGACTTCCTCGGGCTCATATCCTGACAGGCTGCTATTGCAAAAGCATGATTTTGGCATTTACTAGGCCCCACCTGTTAAAAAAAACAACACAAGTATTTATCCATGGGCATAGTCAGCTAATTTACTTAACTGGTTGATAGTTTTCAGAGCTGGTTAACTCAGAGTAAATCACAATTAATAAATAAACACTTGCACAAATATTTTACTGTTATACTGCCTTGTATCGCTTGACTTATTTTCTTTTTTTGAAACTAGGCTTTCTTCACCCGCAACCTTTGGGTATGGGGTTTGAGCATCTGTTGAGGTGAAAACTGATCACAACTACATTAAAAAAGGAAAACATGTTCTAGCAAGTCTAACTTTGGAAATACCTTTACTTTAATAAAGAATGCAAAGAACCATTAGGACAAAAACTTGAAGGTCCATATCTTCAGCAGATGTTCAGTTATGATTGTGTCTACTAATAGGTGCAGGTCAGGATGTGTAGCGGATGCTCCATTGGGTAGATACTCTGATTATATGCATAGCCAGTCACCTTTGTGTTTGCTTTCATGCCAGGAACTAGACCAATGTTACATTGAACAGAAACATTACTTGCCATTATGCTCTGGCTGAAATACTTTAATGTTGACTGAAATACTTCAATGTTGACTGAAATACTTCAATGTTGACTGAAATACTTTAATGTTGAAACTTTAAACTGGGTCAGAGTTGTCTTAGCCAAAATCTGCAAAGTCTAATACAGGATTGTCTATCATGTTTAATGCTGCCAATTAATACTGCTCTCATATTGAACGTACCAAGGAGTGTTCATACAAGGCAGGTTGTTTTCTTAAATAAACATTTAAACTTAAATTATACTAAAACCTCTGGGAACAGGTACTTTTTTGTCTTGGAAAGAAAAAGTTGTTGAAATTTCACAATAATGCCTCTTTCCTGACTACAACATATCAGAACTAGAATAATGTCAAAAACCTTTGAGAACAAGATGTTATTTTTAAATCCGACTATCAAGCATCTTGTCCACATGAAAGTGTGAAGCAGCAGACTGGCCATACTCTATCACAAACATCACAAGTACTTGTATCATTGTGTACATTTATCATTATACATGTAACTCACTATTCACTCTTCAGATCTGTACACCTGGGCTCATAGAAGTAAAGAATCTTTAAATAAAAAATTCTTTTTTAGAAATTACCAAAACTTGATATGTTTCCTTAGATAAGAAAATATCTTTAGGTTCTCTGATAATGTCAATTAATCTAAAACATATCTTAGATTTTTTCTCTGTTTAAATATCAACAAATAACTAAGATTCATTATCGCTACAACTTCAAGGATTTTACCCATTACACATAAAGAATCTAATGTTGGTTTTTGTTCAGAAATTGTCTTCGTTTATGAAACATTTTCTTAATTGTAATAAATATTGTCTTAAGTTTAGTTCATAAAACTTTTTACTGAAGAAATTTTAATTCAACTCAGATTTTATATTCAAAATTAAGAATTTTATGCCATTTACTTAAGAAAAATAACAAGTTTCTATATTGGTATGAACCCATTTGTTTAGTGCGAGAGATTAAATATATGTTCTTTAGCATCATTTTGTCACTATGTTATTGACGGGTAATCTAGATATTTACATCAGCACTAAAAATTCATTTATCTCATGAAAAATCTTTTGATTTTAGGTGCTTTTCCTGGTCACCATGTGAATGACGTAGGCCTGAGCATACAAACCTTGATTTGTTTTTCACTTGCTTAGCTAATTGTGTGGATAACTTCCACTTGATGTTTTATGGCCAGTGGTAATATAGACCTAGGTTGAAAACCTCCAAGCTCATGGTCCAAACGTTAACTCTCATTCTAACTATTTGTATTAGGAGAAATTCATAAACAATATTTTACTTTATGTTCTTAATGAAGAAGCTAGTGAAAAAATGTACATGTGAGTTTTGATCACTTATTATTAATTCAATCTGTAAATTTGTGTAGTAAATGTTTATTGACTACTATTTAATGTATATTGGAATTGTTCTTAATTAAAGAATTTGCATATAGTCAAATCTTGTAACAGTTGTCTGTAAACCACTTGCAGTGATGCTGCAGGAGTTTGTAAGCCAATAAATCATGTGTCAAAATGTAATTGCATTTTGTTTACATTACAAGTCAAATTAAAAAAAAATGAACAGTTCCTAAGTGGTCTTGCCAAGTCATAAATCTGTTAATCCAATCAAGCAAAAGAGTAACGTAAATGGTAGATGGTTCACCTAATTAAGGCAAATGAACATGTGCATTTTTTTTGTGGTACTGTTTTTGTAGCAGTTGATGTAGGCGTGAATAGAAATTGTCAAGCTATCAGTAGACGTGATGGACCCCTCCATGTTCTGAAATGTATTTTCAGATTTTTGGACCGAGATCTTGGAGGTGTTTAGACACAGGGTTAGTGTTAAGCAGCTGACTAAGGTGGCACCCACAGAGACTGCTGGCAGGGACAGCACACAACAACTACACATTGTCACCTCTTTTCTTACCTCTCTTTAATTAAATGGATATTTATAATAATAACAATGTCCATGCTATTTTTATACTTTAAATGTTTACAGCTTTATGGAAAAATACTTAATATGTTGATGACGAGGAAATAAATAATGCAGATCCTGATAAGACAGGTCCAAGCAACGAGATCAGCACATTTTTATTTAAACTAACTTTTCCCATAAAATGTATTGATCAAAATGAAATAAATGGGAACTTTTTTCCCCTAAAAATACATTTTATCTACATTAATAAGTTTGTGTTTTTTTCTGATTTAAAGTTGTTTTTTCATACTTCTGCCCAATGGTTGTAGTGTTTTTCTCTGCCAGCAGGTCTTTGATGTTGCTCTATCAATATTTGATCCTTTTCAAAGGAAGTGTACAGTAAGTAGACAATGTACCTCAGGTTATTTAGACTATTAAGTTATTACCTCAGTTTGCTGTGTAGAATATGCACAAAAGGCTGTTCTTTATCATAGAGTGGAATCATGGTTTAATTAAGGTATCTTGAATATCGAACCTTCACTTACAGTAGTGGAGAAATGTGAATTTTGATTGTCCCCTTATTGTAAGGGGATGCATGTTTGCTTGGAAAGGATGAATCAGGAGTGTGGTTCCATATAGGCTCTCTTACAGTTAGAAAGAATATGCATGGCTAGTTTGGGGGTCTGCCATAGAGGTTATATGCATGGCTAGTTTGGGGGTCTGCCATAGAGGTTATATGCATGGCTAGTTTGGAGGTCTGCCATAGAGGTTATATGCATGGCTAGTTTGGGGGTCTGCCATAGAGGTTGTAACCTTTTGTTGCTGTGAAACTGCTTGTTGATCAACTAATCTTACAATCAAACCGGTGTTTCTAAGATTTTAAGTAATACATAATTAAACATGAAAAAACTTATTTGTATTTTGATGGCTGCTGATCTTCCATTTATCTTAATATAAAACCATTATTAAAACTTAAGTTACTAGAATTTTCTCCAGGTGATTTTTTTAAAGATTGTTAATGGGATGCTAAAACAATATCCATGAGTGACCCAAGATGAATTTATAATTGTAAGTAAAGACTTAAAGCCCAGTGTGACAGGTGAAATTCAAAACTAATCAAATAAAAATGCTGCAAAGATTGTGTTTAATGAAGCATTTTGAAGGGGTCTTGCAAATAGTCATAAAATACATTGGGAGTTTTTGTGAAAACCTGACACAGGTTGATATCTTTTTATATAAGTGTATGTCCTTTTATAAAAATACCTGTAACTGTTTGTACAGAATTTGTTACACAAAATCTTTATTTTAGGGTATTGTTAAAGACTTGCCACTGAATCCATATTGGTAATTTTTCTTTAAGAAAATAACAATACATGGAAGTTGAGTAGTTCTAAGACTGGTTGATGACTAAAGTTGTGTGTCATAGGAACAACCAGACCCCTCTCTTTTATATTGATCTTCATGTCATCTTTAACTATTGAAGGTAGTGTGTATTGACAAGCATGTTGCAGGACTCGGCTTAAGCATCTTGCACATTTCCAAACTTTTGCTATTGGATAAAGTTTAATCTCACAATATGTAATTGTGTACACCCATACTTAAAAGCTTCAACTGCTGCACGGTAATTATTAAACATGTTATTAAATGGCAGTGTAGTAGTTATAATCATATTTTTATGTGAACCCACGTAGTAAAATACTTGTGAAAGTTTGTGAGTTTATGAGCATTTTAATGGGAGCTTTGGTAATTTTTGATATAGGGAAGTTTGGTGCACTTTGTAATGTTTGTCATGTGAATTCAGTATACTGTATTACAAGGGATTGTTTGAAATGTATATGAATTATTAATATGAATTATTATTATATTTGTACCTGTTTGGTCACATTTTACCAACTGTTTATAATTGGCAGAATATTTTCTTTGCCATTTTACTCAATTTATTTTTTATAAACAGTTTATTTTAAATTTGTATACACATTTATTTAAATTGTTTTGTCAAAGTGTTGGCTATTAGAATGATATAATTAAAATATTTATGGTGAAGAAATTCTTGAAGAAATTCTACATGATGATTGTCATGGTTCGTGATTTTTATCAATAATTCTACTTTTAGTAATGTTTTAGAGGTGTTTATAAAAAAAAGAAGTCTTTTAAAAGTGTACTTGTTTTACACATTCTTCAACATTGTAGATGTTACTGCCTGGGATGTTACACCAAACAAAACAAAGCTGCAATTTTATTTGTACAGGGGCTTGCATTTGGCACATTTATTTGTGAACGTTCTTAATTATATTTAGTTTCTGACAAACACAACAGAAATATGGATCTTTTTTTTCTCTCCCTTTTATAGCAAACTGGCAATGTTTGTTTGGGTAAAACTTGTCCTTTGAAACTATGTGCTGCTTTTCAAAAATGTAGTATGTTAGTACATGTATTATACTGACTTGGCTATTTATGACAAGTAGATCTAGCACCCATATGTAGCAGCGTGTCCAAAGTTAGAATCAACATTTTGCTCACTTAGGTGTAACAAAAATGAAGATTTGTTTGTCAGCCTCTCTGCTTTCATCGTTTTTATTTAGCTGCATTAAATCTGGGTTCATTTTAAACTGCAAAAACAATAACACAATAAAGATAATGTTTAAAAATGTTGTTTTGCATAGTCTTGAAAGGAAAGAAAGGACATAATTTTATCTTTATAACTAATTAAATTGTAGGTTAGTAACTAAGGTTGATAACATTGATTATTGGAGGATCTGTTACTGGTATTTTGTCGACTAAAAATAAAAAAATAAGCTTATTAAGTACTTCATCTGGTTGTAAGGAAAATGGACTGCTTAACTTGTTTCTTTATTTTTTAGTGTGTCTAATGTGAAATGTCGTGATGTTTAGAAATATTTTAAGATGTCTTGGTGTATCACAATCATTCTTTAAATTATTCATTTCGATTTAAAATACCATCTAAATGCAAACGGACATACCTTTCAGTATATTAATCTAGCTGTTAAAATTGTACGTGTTACCTTGATGTGATTTGTCGATTAGAACTTCACAATCATCCACTGTGGCTTATTCACATTGTTTTTGTTTTTTAAATGAAAGATAAGTTTTAGTTATCTCCCTTGTGGGATGGAATTTTCATATACTTGTACAAATCTATTTCCTAGTTTATGATTGAAGTTCTCATACAACATTACTTTATATTGATATTTTTTTCAGATTTGACTTTTTGTATAATGTGAAACATTCTCAGTAGCTAAAAAGTTCACTATTTTATCAACTACCTTGTCATAGGGGAGATAACACTATGCAACTTAGTAAGTTGAGTAACATCCCTTTGTAAACAATAATGAAAGGGAATAAAGAAGATGTATCAACTTGTTCTTATCGTTTGCTACCTAAGAGGTGTGCATTCATGAGAATTTAAGACCCTGTTTTGCATTTGTCTGCAAACAAATAGTTATAAAGAACTCATTTGGGCTTAAAGTGACTTTAAAGTAAAATATCCTTTCTCTAATTATGCATTATAACAAGGCACCTTTAGGTCATAACTATGAGCTTATATGCATATCCTCAAGTTTAACTTTTGTTGTGAAATAATGTTATTATAATAGAATTATCAAAACAGAATTGTGCTAATGTGTTAGTAATTTACTATGAGATGCAGGTGAAATTCTACCTCTTTGTATTATTTTTGTCATTATTTTTAAAATAATATTTAGTTTAAAAACAACAACAGGGTTTTAGGACAAATTTTAGTTAGAAATCACTCTACTATATCCTATGTTTTCTTTTATTGAATTTTTTTAACTTCAATCTGTTGAATAATCAGCTATATTTAAAAGAACTGACTTACGCTTCCTTTCTAATGAGAGGAAATTTCAGTGTGGCATATACAATTAATAATATTCTGAGATGATTAAACGTTTAAAATCTGTTTACTTATTTAACAAAAAGAGCTATTACATAGACAACCAAGTTGATATGTAGACATGCATGTGATGTGTATATCATCAGTTTCAGATACACATATCTCTATTTTTCAGCTCTTTTTGAGAGTTTTTCAAACCTGTATCATTAAAGTGACATATTTAAAGAAGTACAAATTAACTTGTATATGACTGAACAGTTTTACTCAGACTGTGACTCTGTATATGTATTTACTATATGTCTGCACAGAGATGAAGTTGTGACCCCTTTTTCCCTAGATTATGTTCTGACCTTCCCGACTACTTTGTATACTGTCTAATTAACACTAAAACTATGCGGGTTTACAATTGTCTTGTGTAACGCTGTACAAATGCTTCCCTCATCCCTTTAACGTCACCAGCCAAGGAATACCTTCATCATCATCATCATCATCATCATCATCCTTGTGTGTAATGTCTCATTACATAAAATGTCTCTAGGATATCTCGACTTGTTTTTCTTTATATTAACCACTTTATTAAAAAATAAAGCTAGTGCGAGTGTAGTGCAATCATTTGCATGTGCACTTGCAGGCAGACTTCCGCGCTGGTGTGTGCAAACTTCTGACATAAGCTTGCTTTTAGTTTGTCATTTATTAAAACTGTTGCTCAAAACTCAGCTATCTATTATGTCAGAAGATATTTTGACTAATACTTCTTGAGAATAAAAAGATGACGCCAACAACAGATAGTGATATGTTAGACTATTTTAGTTAAAAATGAAATAAACAGAAGCAATGAATATAAATGTTGAAGAACTGGAATGTTAAAATAATTTTTACTGAGAGTCAAATGTTGATGACATTGAAAACAGGCTGTTTTGAATTGGATTGCCATTGATTTTATGTTTTGAATGTTCAAAATATTGACAAACCAAGAGATAAATATCGAGGATATAACAAAATATGTTGATACATATTTACTTAAACAGAATATGTTGAATAATTTCCTTATACCTTTTCTGCTTGTTTACTTCCTTTCATAATTATTTTTATATTTGACAATATTGTTCAGTTTGCTTCTAAAATAGTGAAGACTAAAAGATTTTTAACCCTCTTGTTTAATCATTAGCAAGCACCATTTACTGCATGAATATTTAACACTAAGTTCAAAGTAATTGAAATGGTAATAGTTCTTTCAATCTTTCAACAAATTCCTATGCAGAAGTCAAAATAGTTTCTTGTTCAGTTACACCAGTTATATAACATTTATGCACAAGTTACACCAGTTATATAACATCTATGCACAAGTTACACCAGTTATATTACATATATGGACCAGTTACAACAGTTATATAACATCTATGCCCTAGTTACACCAGTTTTATTACATCTATGGACAAGTAAAACAAGTGATATAACATCTATGGACAAGTTACAACAGTTATATAACATCTATGCCCTAGTTACACCAGTTTTATTACATCTATGGACAAGTAAAACAAGTGATATAACATCTATGGACAAGTTACAACAGTTATATAACATCTATGCACAAGTTACATCAGTTATATTACATCTATGGACAAGTAAAACAAGTGATATAACATCTATGGACCAGTTACAACAGTTATATAACATCTATGCACAAGTTACACCAGTTATATTACATCTGTGGACAAGTAAAACAAGTGATATAACATCTATGGACAAGTTACAACAGTTATATAACATCTATGCACAAGTTACATCAGTTATATAACATCTATGCACAAGTTACACCAGTTATATTACATCTATGGACAAGTAAAACAAGTGATATAACATCTATGGACAAGTTACAACAGTTATATAACATCTATGCACAAGTTACACCAGTTATATTACATCTATGGACAAGTAAAACAAGTGATATAACATCTATGGACAAGTTAAACCAGTTATATTACATCTATGGACAAGTTACAACAGTTATATTACATCTATGCACAAGTTACGTCAGTTATATTACATATATGCACAAGTTACACCAGTTATATTACATCTATGCACAAGTTACACCAGTTATATTACATCTATGCACAAGTTACGTCAGTTATATTACATCTATAGACAAGTTACACCAGTTATATTACATCTATGCACAAGTTACGTCAGTTATATAACATTTATGCACAAGCTACACCAGTGATATAACATCTATGGACAAGTTACAACAGTTGTATAACATCTATGCACAAGTTACACCAGTTATATAACATCTATGCACAATACACAAATGTATATTCTACACCTTATGAAGTTATTGGCTTATGCTATAAAACTGCTATAACATACAATGAATACCTTAACAAGACCCTAAACCTAGAACTACAAACATACAGTTATCATTTGTATTTTAAAAATCTGGTAAAATACTTATTATTTTAAGTCTCCGTCCAAAATACCGATGTCATATAGTGTGTTGAGATAACTGATCATCAAAAAATAAAACAAACTATCGACGAAATTGATTGAATAAATGACATTCTTGGTCTATGCAGATCTTTAAGAGAAGTAACAACCAAACGGATTTACTCCTAATTTAGAACATATGTGTCTACATAGTAAAGTGGAGAGTACAGGAAACCTAACTGTACATAACTCTTTAGTTGTGTCCCTTAGATTATTTGTATTGTCCGGATAATAACTTGAAAATAAACAACACACAAATGGATGGCTTCGCCTCTAACATAGTACGTTCCTGGTATTGAGTAGAAGTAACGTGAATCATAACTACCCGTGTTACATTGACCCACTCCCTTGTCTCTGTCCACCAGACTTGGTTCACCGGAGAATAACAGTTTCTGAAGTGCACAAGAACCACAACTCAACCAGTATTGAATCTATTAGTTTAATGACATTGAAAATCTGGCGTCGAAGTAAGATAATTTAAAATCATGTCATGTTTTGACGGTCAGATAGACTACCGGTTGCTCGTCAAAGCATCAACATTGCTAAGTTTGAACCATTCTTGGGCAGTCTGTAGCAACCAGCAGTCTGTAGCAACCAGCAGTCTGTAGCAACCAGCAGTCTGTAGCAACCAGCAGTCTGTAACAACCAGCAGTCTGTAGCAACCAGCAGTCTGTAACAACCAGCAGTCTGTAACAACCAGCAGTCTGTAGCAACCAGCAGTCTGTAACAACCAGCAGTCTGTAACAACCAGCAGTCTGTAACAACCAGCAGTCTGTAACAACCAGCAGTCTGTAGCAACCAGCAGTCTGTAACAACCAGCAGTCTGTAGCAACCAGCAGTCTGTAGCAACCAGCAGTCTGTAGCAACCAGCAGTCTGTAGCAACCAGCAGTCTGTAGCAACCAGCAGTCTGTAGCAACCAGTTTATTCTATTTTTTCGTCGTGACTTCACGAGGCAAGATGGCGGACAGCGACTGTGAAAGCAACTGCATAACAACGCTTCAGTGCATTGCGATAATCTCATTAAACTCGATTAAAAACACGCCATCAATGATATGTAACTGGTATATTTTGTTAAGTTTATGTTCCTATGACCGGCGAATATATTTTAAAAATACAATAACGAGAAAAAGTTTATGCAGAGCATCAAAGTCGACGAAAAATGTTGTAAAAATAAAATGTAAACAGAGCATTCAACGAAATAATATGTTTTCGCGACGCAGTTGCATATGAGCCTTGATGATCTTATGTTTATGACCAATAATCTTATGCCTTGGACCAACATTTACCTGATTAATTAACAGAACAACTCGTTTAGTATCTTAAAGTTAGAGGTTCCCTATTAATAAATAAACCATCCATAAAATATTCTTAATACACGATAATTTACCCTTTAATACTTAATAAATTTCCCCAAACTATTGGTTATGTCTCTCATTGTTTGTCATTCCCAATCATTCTATGTTAATTCGTACTGATATTGTTTCATTTATATAATTATGCTCACTTACTTTGTATGTATTGATCCAAGTATGTACTTTAGGTCGCATTTAAGTTGTTATTCCTGGTCATTAAATGTAGACATGTTAAACCGTATAAGAAATGTAATTGATGCGAAACATCAAGGGCGACACAAAACCTGGAACAGGTTAACAGATTAAATAGATATGGGAGCAAGTAAGAAGACATTTAAAAAGTCATGGGTTTTTATTTGATAGTTTTCAGCATAAAATGTATCTCTGTTATCTATAGCACATCAATTTCAGTCGGAAACAAAAGGTAGTTAGGTATCTATCTAATCATATATGGCACATTTTGCATTTGCCTCGTGTCACCGAGGTCACATGACTGCCTGGAAATTCAAAAGAGATGGGAAAAGCTCAACTACAGTACAGTATGCTTGGGAATTAGCTTGTGTACCAATCTCGAACTGTCAGCCAATTTCTGTATTAAGATGCGCATACAAAGTAACCATAAAAAGTACATCCAAACAGTTTAAATCCTAACAAAACTTGAATGTCGAAATTTTACACATCTTTTTAATAGAAGTCTGTGATAATATGTCCAGTCTGCCCTTGCAGACAAATAAGTGCAGTCATGAAATATAAAAATAAAAAATCATTCATTGATATTCGTTAGATTTTATTTGTGTTTTTGTCACGGTTCTTACGTTTATTTTTGTTTTGTTTTGTTTTGTTTAAATGGTAGTTGTTTCTTTAAGCTGGACGTCACCCCATAGTCCTTTCCAAGGCCAATTATTAATACAGGAACAAGAAAGAGCTAGGATGTGAGACATCCAAGGCGCCGTAGAGAGCATGTGCTTTAAACAATAAGATGACTCTCCTGCGAACTAAACACTCTCTTTCAATGACAACTAATTACATAAACATTTGACAGTAACGAACCATAACTCTGAAAGGAAGTAGAGTAATTGTTACTTTGCTTTCCTTATTCTCTGCTACATCTGCATTTACAATTGCCTCGGTATACTCGGTTACTTCTGTTCTTTTCTCTGAAAAAAAGTATCACAGAACATTTGCGATTTACTGTTTTTGCCAGCTACACTGTCGTCCCCATACAGATGCATTTCATAAGAGGCACCGCTCTCCAGAGCCAGTACTAAGGGTAGCCGTACTCGGCGACTCAGTTACCTTTGAGAAAAGAAACATAAAAAAGTCCGCTGCTTTCGTTTCGTGATCTTGAATACCGAGCATATCTTCTTAGATTGTCCATCCCAAAATAAAACGTCCACCCTTAACCAATATCGCTAGTAATTTATTAAAAAACACTCTTTAATGTTAAGTCTACCGACATGTTTTTTTCTAAAAGCTGTACACATTTGAAAGGACTGTATCTGTAGGGCTGTAGATACAGCTTTGTTGTTACCAGTAATTTGGATCGAAACTGAATAGGTACTTTAATAAAATACATTGACTCAATCTTAGATACATATGGTGTCCATTCATATTCACGCGAAAATCTGTAATTTGCCATGACTGTTCAAATATGCTCATTTTGATTTAAGATTTAAGATATTTCATGTTAAACCAATCATTAATTAAGATTGTCAGCTCACTATCTTATGTTACCAAGCCAACATACGCAACACGCTGATATAATACTGGCACTTATAATTAAACCATCATATTACTAACAATTGAAGTTAATTTCACCTTTCTTGAATAGAAATATAATAAAGCGTCTTCTTGTTATGTTTCTCTGCACAGATTGTAAACTAATTTGTGAAAAAAGAATTCCGTTGGTAACCGTGTACAAAGCCTTCAGAACTATTATCAAAAGGACTGTATGGATCCAAATGGCTTAAGCGCGTAATTGGTCACAAATCTGCCAAAATTTAAAGAATTAAAATAGCGTTTGAAATACAATATTAAAAGGCTATAACAAGAGGTATAATCGTATGCCACAGACTAGTCCCGTGCGTATGGCATCACGCTTAAACGTTGAGGCTCATTTGCGTTGTTCTTGTCCGGAACAAAGGGAGATGAACTCAAAGTTCAGTAACAACCAAGTTATCTTTCCTTCATTATTTTTAACCCCATCTAATAATAGAGACCTATTGCACAAGACCCGGAATTATGTACACTTATTTTCGAAGTGTTTGATTATTGAGTGCGTATGAAGTGAGTGTGTATGAGGTAAAGACAGTGATATAAAAGGACTCTACTTTATCCTATGTTGATAGGTGTAGACTTTTCTCGTAAAACAATATCATGGCGTCGTCCTCCACAATTTCGTACCCAACCGGTTCGTACGTTGAACAGACGAAGAAGTGGCCGAAAGACGGACGGCATATTTTAGCGAGCTTCAACCATTCGACCGTGGTTGTTTATCAAGCTTTTTGCCCCGAGATTGCCAGCTATGCCGTGGAGCACGGTCGATTCGGGGGACCTAAATACAGCATGACCAGAATGACTTGGATCAAGACAAACTTTCTGTGGATGATGTACCGTTCATCATGGGCCAGAGCGCCGAGGCAAGAGCGGATATTGGCCTTGCACCTCCTCAGAGCAGGGTTCGAGACCATCTTGGCAGCAGCTCGGGAAGGAACGGCTGTCACTGGCAAAGGTAAAAGTTAATTAATTGAAAAGTAAAAAAAAAAAGTAATAAAATTCTGTAGCCAAGGAGAATTACTGTAATGAAGTTTGGCGACTTATTCTTTTCCTACTTATCTCCCTTAGTTGACTCTTGCTTTTGGCTTCTGTTCGCTTGCTGAGACAATATCGTTGTTGTTGGAGTATAATGAAAACTAAAACATTGGCGTGATGAATTGTTGGGATGTTATGTAGTTCTATATTCATTAATTTTGATGATATATCGTGCATAGTGTGGTGCAGGCTCTATACACAGACATTCATTTATATAAAGTAGTCTAGATCAACGTATTGCAAACATAATTAGCCTATGGAGATTTACTTTATTTTGTTTTATCCTGAACAAGAAATTACACCGGCTCTTGTTTAACCCGTTTATGGTGAAAAGAAGTAAATAAAATTAATATTTGAAACAGCGTGTTGTTTGCGGATTTGAAAAATAATGTACAAACATTTATACGATTACTAAACAGATCGTAACATTGTAATAGTTCACCGTTTACATTCATACTATTAACATTTGAATTTAATGCGATATGAATATCCGTTAAAAAATAACAAAATAAATATCAGTCTACAAAATGATGAAAACGAATGAAATATGCTTATTTGCAGTATAATATTTTAGTTTTATATTTTTTAAGCTTACGCGATTAATTGACTGACAGGTTTGGGTTAAATCTACAAGGTCATTTGTCATACCAATACATTTTTGGGCGGTGTCACTTGCGATATCAGTACATTTTTGGGCGGTGTCACTTGCTATACCAGTACATTTTTGGGCGGTGTCACTTGCTATACCAGTACATTTTTGGGCGGTGTTACTTGCTATACCAGGACATTTTTGGGCGGTGTTACTTGCTATACCAGTACATTTTTGTGCGGTGTCACTTGCTATACCAGTACATTTTTCGGCGGCGTCACTTGCGATAACAGTACATTTTGGGCGGTGTCACTTGCGATAACAGTACATTTTTGGGCGGTGTCTCTTGTGATACCAGTACATTTTTTGGCGGCGTCACTTGCGATAACAGTACATTTTTGGCGGTGTCACTTGCGATACCAGTACATTGTTGGGCGGTGTCACTTGCGATACCAGTACATTTTTGGGCAGTGTCACTTGCTATACAAGGACATTTTGGGCGGTGTCACTTGCGATACCAGTACATTTTTGGGCGGTGTCACTTGCGATACCAGTACATTTTTGGGCGGTGTCACTTGCGATACCAGTTCATTTTTGGGCGGTGTCACTTGCGATACCAGTACATTTTTTGCGGTGTCACTTGCGGCAGTTTCCAGAGTTACAAGAAATCACCATTTTGAGGACAAAGGACAAAGATGTACGTTGAATGAGACTAGACACGCTAATTGCGTCCAGGCATGCTGCAAATGTTACAATCATGATCTATATTAAAAATCTGTTTAAACTTGGGGTTAAATAATTTGGCAGCTGAAGTCTCGTCTACTGTTAAATCCTTTGTGTAATCGAAGTGCCATGGAATAATTTAAATTAGCCATTAAATCGCGTTTATTACCGTTTGCATTGACTTTCAGTCGTGACAAAGTAAAGCTTAGCAAAGCAAAGTGCACAGGTTAGGTCTGTTTGGATGTTTGCCACAGCTGTTGACGATATGTACCAGGAGTTCAATACGTTCTCGTTAGTTTTCATTGTTGTCGAAGGCCTCTGTTAGAAAAGATGTATATGTATTTATGTATATATATGTTGCCTTCGTTAAATTAAATAAAGATATTATTATTATAGTCCGACAGGACCCCTTTTCTATTCCTTTTTATATTACTAATCATTGTCTTTTGTCACTGGTCATGGCTACATATTTTACGATTTACTATTTCCATAAAAAATATTTACACGAGCTACCCTCTCTTCTATAATCTTACGTTCTCAATACAGTGAGGTCATTAAATTGAGCCATTACTCTTCGTTCTTGCGTTTCATGACGGATTCACGTGCCGCATTGCGCATTCAAGGTTCATTAGCGGTGCATGAACGTGTTTAGTTTTAAAAAACAAACAAACCCAAGGTTATAGATACACACACACACACACACACACACACACACACACATGGCCTTTGTTTAATTTCTCTTATCTTTTATGTTTGATCGTGAAAACATCAAATAATCAGAGGTCCACCGATCCCCAACTCGCTGGGTGGCAAAATATATAACATGAACTGATTGGATGCATAATGCACACTGTTTTTTTTTTTCCTGATATTAAATCATACATGTTAATGCAAGATTAGGGAATAACGACCATTCTGTAAACACGTATTGGTGTGCCGTGCCTTTGTTGTCTGTATTTTTGCCACATGGCTATAACAGAGTCTTGTGCGAAATAAACACACCTGCTTACATCTACATATCTTAAATAAAATAGAAAACTCTGCGCATGTCTGAAATGCGCCTTTTATGACAACCAGATATGGACCTTTCCTCCCACCCACACTATCTTGATATGCGTCGAGTGCATCCTGTATGTGCACCCAGCATAGGTGCGTCGCATGTGTACAGAGTAATCAAGATGGTGGGAGTCATAGTATGCCTAAATCCGGCACTGTACAAGTGAAGACACTAATGGCATCAACCTTCCCATTTCGGGGGAACACCCACATTTAGGCCCATATTCACGAACCAACCTTAAGTATGCATTGAGTCCAAATTTCTCAAGTCAAGGTGTTCAATTATATTGTAATTTTCAAGGTAGATCCGCGCTGTCTGAAATTGTTTAATGCATTTTAATTTTACAACATTGAGCCAATAGCCTATTCGCGTTTAAACTACATAGAATATATTAATTGAGTTGTTGTGAAAATGGAGTTCAGGGTATGACTTGGGCTCAAGGTCGGTTGGTGATTAGTGAATATAAGTCCTAGTGTTTGTCTGCATATATGCACAAATAGATATAAATAATTTAAAATTTACCTGCGCCCAAATTTCGATATTTTGAGTTTTCTGATGCGAGTTGGCAACCTAAAAAAACTGGCATCTGATTGGGTGAACAAAGAGGGCAAACACTTACACATGTATGTCGAGTTTATTTCTTGTACTTTTCAGAACTACGAAGCCACGCTTGAACGCTACTCCTTCTAATGCCAAAAAGTATCAAAAATAACCTGCGACAGTCGGTGCGCCGGGGGTTCTATTTGACATATTTAAGTGGTCTATCTTAGCCAGAAATAGATGGCCATAATGACCACTAATGTATCCATGCGACAACAACAACAACAAACACACACAAGGGCAGGTATTCAGCAAGTTACTATTGCAGAGTACAGACTGAAATTTTCTGTTTGAAACAAGCGTTTTGAACTGTGGTTCACCGTTAGGTATTCGGAAAATTCTTCAATAATTGTGACCTGCATACTACCGAGTAGCTGTAGTACATCCGACCAAACCTTTATCTTTTGTGTCCCCACTTGTGGCTTCCAAAGCCCACGGTTCACAATCTGGTTACTTCCGCAGTAGCTTCCTTTTATACTTGATCAAATTCTGGTACACATTGGAATGTTTTGCAGCCAGCACTTTTAATTCATGTTCTTGCACATACTGTAATCGTATCATATGTATATTATTATATTTTTACTACACAATATGAAAAATGTTATTGTGTAAATTTATCGAATGTGATAAAATTTTTGAAATGAATATCCGTGTTTTCCCCGTACAATTTTGAAAAATACCACACAGAAGCTGTCTACCTGTGTATCTTTTATATACATGTAGGACTAGTAAAGTTTATTTAGTAAATTTTACAACAGTTTTCAGGAATAACAACCTTTTGGATTTATTTTCACCTCCATTCGTCACTAGGTTTGATTCTATAAATTTAAAGTAGTACAAACTATTTTCAGCTTTCTTAACTGGAAAATCGCAAATATTAGACTAGACTATGGAAATCGGCTGAGTGGGTATTCGATGAATCGAACAAACTTACTTAATTCAGTGAGCCAGAGACAGCTATGCTCTACTACTTTGATCTTTCATAATTCAACTTATCTTGGTTTAGTTTAACAAACATGTGAAATTCCGACGAGTTAAAATGCCGCCGAGCAGTTAAGAATGCAAATAATCTACATTTTCATTGCCTCTACTTTTCCTCCAGCCTCCTCGAAGTCAGACCTTGTTCGGCTCCAGTGGGACCCCGATCACGACCCGTTTGGCGACAAACTTCCCCGGCGGGCCATTCAACTTGGCCTTAGAGGAGACATGGTGTCCTACTTCAACGAGAAGTGTATCCAGAAGGTAGAAGACGTCACAGACTTCGTTCAGGCGCAACACTTCCACGTGGTCGGTAGTGACCTGTCCAAACTTATCGTCCCCGTGGAAGATTGTTACATTCCCAGTGACGTCGAGATATGTCGACGTATACGGCTTGAAGGATTTGATGGTGACGTAGGGGATAAGGCCGACGTAAGAACAGACGGAGGAGCTACCAGTGAAACAAAAGAAGACTCTGAAGACAATAAATAGTCTTGATTTCTGGTTTATTTTTCAGAGATTGACATGTTTTATATATTAAGATGATTTACTCTGTTATTAATGGCAGCACGTGGTGTCTTATAAAGGCAGCAGTTGTTCATACAACATGCATTACAAAACAGATAAATTGCATAATCTAACATCATTCACATTGTAATTAAAAGTTTTAAAATCGATTGCTTTATTTTTGTTAAATTAATATGTGTTTACATGTAAATAAATAATTGCATGGAGTATGAATAAAAATAACGGCACATTATTCATAATCCGATTCAATGCACGTTCGTTTCACATTAATTTACACGTGTTCGCATCATAATAATAATAATTTACCGTTTGTGCTGTCCTTTGCCGTCGTATGTCTTCATTTGAAATTGTCCGATTCTTAGTGTAAAATAATAAAGCATTTATACCTTCTGCCGCTTTCAGTTTTCATATAAATTTGACATTGCCACTTTCATAATATATATTATTTTTGTTTTGAATGCCGTCCGCCTTGTATTTTTTGAATATTTAATTTCTGTTTCATAACGTATAATAGTTCATTTCGTAATTCCGGCCGTCATGAAATCTCAGCGAGCACCTCTTGCGATATACTTGTTCGCCACAGTCTGCATATTCAAGTCATGTCGCCTTGTCCTTAATTAACTAATATTTATCATGGGGTCTATATATTATTTCCTTTTATAATTTATTCTACGATTGTCCGAGGTCACACAGTTTGACTGTCTTCAAGTAAAGTACAGGTTTGTTTAGCTATTGAAGTCTATGTATAGCACAAGTATAGTATAATTGAGCAACAGTTGAGATTTGTGCAGGTACGACACAACATGCCACAACCGAACCTTCACATACTTGAATTATTGTGCCAATATCGAGGCAATCAGTATAGTCCTGAATAAGTTCTCGTTTTGTGAACGTATGTATTTATGTATTCATTTACTTGAAACATGACAGTCTGTGAACACATATTTGATGACATTTTGTACTACTGGCCTTACTTTGGACGTTTATCACCCACGTGTAAATTTCTGATACAAGCGTTTAACTTAATCAAAAGTGTCTGCTGAGTGCTTATTAATTATGCCGCTGCAGGATTGTAAAATTAGTCCTTATTGAAACACACAATTATATTAGTACTGTACAGACATCGCTCTATATACATCGACATTTAAAAGTTGTATCCGACAGTTTGCCTATATCTAATATATTTTACAATATCTGACCCTTGTTTGAGGTATTGGAGGATTATTTCTGTAAAAAACATACTTTAGTCTAAGATTTGACAATTTTCAACAGTATCTCAATTTGAGGCAGTGTAACTCATTAATCAACACTTAAAATCTTCATTCTTTTCAAATCTATAAATAAGGAGGACTGGGATTTCTCCTAAAATAGTCACCACAGGGGATGAAGTGAAAAAGTTAAAACATAAGTGGTCACGTGTTTTTCTTAGTTTCAAAATAGCCAACTGTGCAGCGTGGCTTAGTTAGGAAATGCATGTTTTTAATGACGATTATGGCACTATCTTACATTTTTCAGACAGGTGTAGGACATCAATAAACAGTATTTTGTGAGATCTGTTTTGATGGCAATAGTTTAATAAGATGTCAGTGAAGATATTTTTGGTCCAAACTGTTGGATACCATCTTTAAAATCCATGAGTGCACATGGTTTCATTCCAAATAATGTCACAAAAATCTAGCAACTCAGGGATGGATGGTATTTGTGAATGAGACGACTGTTAATGCAGTTAATTAGTCCATTAGAAAATCAACAGCGTCTGTTATCCGGCTATTTATGTGCACATTTTATTACTTCGTTTCTCAGTACTTGTACAGCGGTTTTCGATGAAGTATGCATTTACATGATGTGTGTAAACTAAACATTTTGATTATTATTTATATGCAATTTTATTGACCGTCTGAAATAAGAAATCATCATTCGTTTGTATTATCTAATGGCAGAGGTGAACGGGCACGTACCATGTATAGGATGTCAAGTTGTTAAAACTTAAAAAAAGTACATTGCCATGAAAAGTAAAATTTCTTTCAAAAACATAAAATACAAGCAATACGTTACAATAAAACCCCACTGCTATCAAAAGGATTTCCCACTTTTACTATAATATGTACACGGTAACTGATCGTACTGATAGATGCACATATTGATACTCCTCGGATAATTCACGAATCATCTCTCGGATGTATGTAGGTAGTCAGATCACCCCGGCCATTTCCCAAATTGGGACTACTTTTGTGACAGACGTGCCTGTAAAACTTCAAGTTGTGGCGGCAAATTTAAATCATCCAGTTTGAATATACCAAGCGCAGCAGACACGCAGCTGTCAAACGATGACTTGTTCATGTTTTGTACGAACTACATTTTAGGCATATTCTTCTTCCGACTTCCGGCGAACAAAACGATCGTTTGAGTTAGTATCATTGCACCAGATACATCCGAGGGATGATTGTCCCGAGGACGGAATTACCCGAGGAGTTCCGATTTATACTGACAATGGAAGAGGCTCCAGACTAAGCTTTTCTACGTGCTATTGTGACGTCATTTGTATTGTTGTGTTATGTTTCTGCCTTGTTTATTTTTTAACTGCAAGGTGTTTTAGTTTTGACTGAACAGGTTTTAATAATTTTGTCGCTGCACAAACAGCTCGTGTAAACTAGCAAATCTTTTTTCAAATGTCATACGCAGAAGTACAAACTATTGCACACAAGCAAATCTTCCTTTAAAGGTAACACGCAGGAGTGCAAAGGGCCATTGCACACAAGCAAATCTTCCTTGAAAGGTAACATGCAGGAGTACAAAGGGCCATTGCAAACAAGCAAATCTTCCTTGAAAGGTAACACGCAGGAGTACAAAGGGCCATTGCACACAAGCAAATCTTCCTTGAAACGTAACACGCAGGAGTACAAAGGGCCATTGCACACAAGCAAATTTTCCTTGAAAGGTAACACGCAAAAATACAAAGGGCCATTGCACACAAGCAAATCTTCCTTGAAAGGTAACATGCAGGAGTACAAAGGGCCATTGCAAACAAGCAAATCTTCCTTGAAAGGTAACACGCAGGAGTATAAAGGGCCATTGCACTCAAACAAATCTTCCTTGAAACGTAACACGCAGGAGTACAAAGGGCCATTGCACACAAGCAAATTTTCCTTGAAAGGTAACACGCAAAAATACAAAGGGCCATTGCACACAAGCAAATCTTTCTTTAAAGGTATCGCGTAGAAATACAAACAGCCCTTGTACACTTGCGAAACGTCCTTAAAAGAAACCAAGCATAACTAGAGGGGGGCATTGCATACTAGTAAATCCAAATTTTAAGATAATATGCATAAGTAAAAAAAAACCTTGTACACTCGTTATATAATCCATATTTAAAATTTATACGTAGAAAAACCCTTGAACACTAGTAACACAGCATTTAAAGATAATCAGTGGAATTACAAAGGACCCCCTTCACAATAGTAAATCAAGGATGTATCCGGGGAGGATGGGAGATGCATTCCCCACCAACCAGGTGAAAGAAAAGAGTTGTGAAAATACATACATGTCATCGTAAAAATACTAAGCTTTTAAAGTAAATTTTGTCTGTTGACTGCTTAGGTCGAAGTTAGGGTCCCTAACTGTGTATGTATATCCAATATTTACTGTGACGAAGTTGAATGGACCTTGATTCATACCCTCTACCAAACTTTTCTGGATCCGCCCATGTAGTAAACCCGCATTTTAAAGGTTATAAGCAGAAGTGCAACGAACCCTTGCACATTAGTAAATCGGCATTTAGAGGAAACATGAAGAAAAAAGGCTAGCAAATCTGCAAATCTACTGTTTAATGCAGCGTACAGAAGTACATAGAGGCCTTGCACGCCAGCAAATCTACCTGTGAACTAAAAGTAGCATCAAGTTTAATGACCCCAATCATGTCCTTACCAAATAAAGCTGAATGTCACGCACACCGACTAGTTGGACATATCTACGTGATCACTGGAGCACGTCCAAAAATCTCCCCCCTCCTTCTCCCCCATCCCGCTCTGTCTACCACGACCCCAATGTAAACTATCACCAAATATATGCAAAGTATCCACCGCTCACGTCCCCATTCTCAATGAAAATATTTTGTTTCTCGATCTCTCATTACTTGCATTCATGTAGGGTGAGTCGGAAGCTTAGCCCAAGCCAGATCCAAAGTATTGGACTTCAAGAATAGAAAATCTCGGGGGCGTAGCGCAATGATATAAACGTTAATCCTGTGGCTGTATACGGAGATGGTAGTTTAATATCAACGTATTCAGACTGACAGGGTTTTAAGTGAAAGTGACATAATTCAGTGAAAACTGCCTGGCGGGAAAGAGACAGACGACAGTGTTTGTCACATAACGAAGTGACACGTTACCACAGTTACTAGGGAATTCGGATCGGCGTTTGCAAGTAAACATAGGATACTCATAGATTTCGCCCAGTTCTAGAATAATATTTTGATCTTATCTAATTCTCGGATAATGGCGAGAAAAGTACCGTAAGTAGTTATCTATATACTTTTTGGGGGTGGGTGGGGGTGGGGGTGGGGGTAGAATCATTTTTATTAACACCCCTCCCGACTGGCGTACGTTGTAACATACGTTCAATATACATAAGGCTGAAGACTTGTCACTCAATCATCATGACCATATATGGACATGTCTAACTTGTTGTTACCTGAATGCTAAAGGTAATATTCGCCGTTTACATCATTATAACCTTTCATATGTTAACCAAACTTGTGAGACTGTGTACTTATGATGAAGATGAAAACAGAAGCCATCGACTGCTGTTTATATTAATGGTAGATACGTGTCTCTCCGAAGCGAATTAAATGGCTGATACCTTGCATTATATATACAAATATGTAAGCCTTTTTATGCCGAAGACAAAACTATGTTTTATTAATTGTAACTAGTTTTATATATTGTTGTTACAGAATAGAATATGAAACATTAGTGGTATTAATTCGGGTTTTATATTAAGCTGTCAAAGTTGCATTACCTGTAATAATATAAAGCATGATGTAACTAGCATACATGCAGACAGACAAGCAGATAAACATACAGACGGGCGAACAGACGGGCGCATTAAGTCACAGACCGAATACAAGCGGTGTATTTTATAGGTTTTCTTTTATTGAAGATCGAACCTCTGTTTTAAGTAATACATAATGTCATCTTCCATGATCGATCGGTTGAGAAACAATACTTGTGTGGTGTCTGAGGTTGTCTGACGTGAAGAGATTGCAGGTACGCTGATTCAACCATTGATCTAAATAATGCATTGTTACATTTCGTTATCTCACATTCCACATCTTTTTAACAATGCGCTTGAGGCAATTCATGGGAATAAAAAGTGTCACAGGCCATGTTTACATAACCGGAAACAAAATATGCGATTCATGGGCGGGAGACATTTATTTACTTATTAGAATCTTGAACATTTAACAGTTAAAATCATTTTAACATTTTATTGAAAAAATACTTCAAAAGTGTATCATACTCTTCATATACAAACATAACACAAAAATAAGTTAAGTGCATTGTAATGGCGGTTACATAACGAATATCAACAAGTTAATTAAGTAAATCAACGAACAATGAAGTTGACATACATTTTCAGCCATAAAATACTACAAGGGCACATACATTAATGTATTGGCTAATGTATTGCACACTCAATCGCATTATACTGACAATTAAACTGTCTTTTGCGCTTCTAAAATAAACCTCTTTCCTTGCCACTTTTTTTTTACTTCACGGAACTTAAAAACACCACCGCATTTATCTCAATGTCAATATGGTTAAGCTAATGAATGATATCACGATGTTTATCTTAATTGCGCCCAGGGCGTCTCCAGGTCTATCTATATATAGCCTGTATACAATGACTGATAACATATAATGCATTCCTACACATGTATTTATACTTCATTCACAAACAATTCATCAAGATTTATTTAAAATCTAATTAACAGTCCATCACACATGATCACGATTACTACAGACGCACATTGTTAACTGTGCTATTGTTTGTCGTATTTTTAGTTTTTATAAACATATATGAAGTTCAAATCCAAATTGCTTACGTTAAGCAAATATAGCCAAGCGACTCCGAACCAGGATGTTCGAATCCCAGATTGTCCCGCAATCTGTTTTGTAATCGACTATTAACAAGTAGAAAGCAAGTTGAAATAGATGCCTAGTGTTCATTATTTGCATATTATCAGAATTTCCCAGAAATTTTTTATTGTTAAAAGTGATTTTAATGTATACGTATTCTAACTGATACATACATCATATTTTAGACTTCAAAGTTTCGGCAAAAATAGTGGTCTGGTTTGCACTCTTGTCTGATTCTGTATTACATTGAATTGTTACATCTGCCAATGTAAATGAACTAATCATTATGCTTTTAAAATGATAACAATACGGTAATTTTTTAATTATCTAAATAACCACGCTGACATTTGTTACATTGCGTTTGCCCCGTTTATATCATGTCGATGTGCTGCAATTTGCCAAAACATGTCATTAGTTTTTGATCGTTGATTTACACATTCTTAATGTACCTTGAATATTTTCAATAGTGAGGTTGCTTAACAGAAAATAATTATGAATTTGTATGGACAGTTTGTTAAATATTAACACGGTTTAAAGAAGCAGATTTTCTCTCTGCATACATGGAAATGCTTTGAATTAAGGAATATGTCCCAGGTTTTAACTCGAAGACCACGCAGTAAGTATTCCAGATATTTACTTTTTATGTCCATGCCAGTAAAATCGTATTCTTGTGTTTTGTTTTAATAAACTCCGGTAAGGCCAATTTAAATGTTACATAATAGTTTATTTATCGTGTGTGATGTCTAATAAAAGCACAATTTAACTCAGTATATCGATCGGCAAATCAACCAGAGCACATTGATACTAACAGTAACTTTGACATTTGTCCTCATATAAATAAATTAATCGGTTAAAATATCTTAGATTTACCTTGTTTACCTGTAAAGAAGCTTAAAAAGCGTGACTTATAATAATTTACAGACGGTCCATATTGTGAGGTTTAAATTCCGTTCATTGATTTATTGGTTGCCCTAAGCAACGCACCAGATCGGGCGACAGCTCTTGTCGACAATATTGCTGCAACATTCCTTCATTTAGCATATACACTGCAGTCCTATGAAGCAAAAATTGCTTCAAACATTTGAAGAATACTGCAGATGGTCAATACCAAGCTGTTGAAGGAACCAATATAGTATGTTAAGTGATAAGTTAGATTTGTAATGCTGGCTTTTTTAAGACAGCCGCCTACTTTAAGGGAGTGCCAACCCCTTGTCACTGCCCATTCCACTTGTAATATTCCAACCTTATGTATATGGTTCATGTTCTGAAAGGTAAGTGATGAGCCCTATAGGAGATTTATTTCTTTTCATTGGAGTTTGGACAACTTTGGGTAACGTACAGTTTCTTTAAAGACAGAAAATGAGGTTTCTAAAGTTCACCTGCTCATCTCAATCATTTCCATCTCTGGCAAACTCGGCCAAGTCTAGAATATATATATATCAATCTGACCAAGATTTAATGGGAGTGCCAATGTCATTAAGGACACGTGCATTCGCGAGATGACATTCGGTTTTCAAACGGCTTTCACGTAATAAGACTTTCACCTAATAAGAGGATTACGACCCAATTTGAACCCATTTCTTCCTAGAGACGTCCATAAAACAAAGATACACTTATATTTTTATTGATTCGACACAAATTCTGAAATGTATAATGTTTTTAACCATACAACGTAGGTCGCTAGCACACTATAAAAGATTTTTGGTACTTCCGGTTTTAAAGAATTTGCTTTATTCTCTCTCTCTCTCTCTCTCTCTCTATCTCCTCTCTCTCTTCTCTCTCTCTCTCTCTCTCTCTCTCTCTCTCTCTCTCTCTCTCTCTCTCTCTCTCTCTCTCTCTCTCTCTCTCTCTCTCTATCTATCTATCTATCTCTGTAACAAAACAATAACACGTTGTTATTTGAAAATACCGTACTAAATATAGATACTGAAAAACAACATGTTGCGTGATCTGATTATTTAAACTCGGTCCTTAACTGACCGGAAAATAATTGACGAGACGGCTTGGCAAACTCATAATAACATAACTGAAATTTATGACATATTTGGACCCTTCAACAAGACATAGGAAGTACTATAATATTTATTGTACAACATAAATTACGTGTGAGTCGATTCAAATGTAAATGATACCCTGGTTACAAATAAATGTGGAATGTGCAATTATAACCATTAAAACCTATTACTAAAACTCGGGTTAACTGAAATTTAACTTTATTCATTCATATTTTTTAAACAATGCATGCTAATGAAATACAAAAATAATCTTGTACAAAAGGTGGATGGTGTGCCTATATCAAATTCATGTAACAATATCTTGTCACTGTTCGATATACTATCGTCTTAGAAAAAACAATTCTAAAACTACATAATTTGTTAGACAGTACAAATCGTGAAATAAAGCGTTCTTAATGTCCTTTTATCAAATCAATATATAAACACAATGTATTTTTTTGTGGACTAAAAGTAGATATCGACTACCCGGGTGCTGATATAATCTCTAAAGTGGGTGGTCACGTGGTTCTCTTAATTTAACGTTAGCTAACTGCGCAGCTCAGATAGGAAATAACTGTAATGAATAGTAGGGTATCATGCTCTACTTTACAAACAGCATCTCTCGGGAACTTTTCAGGTAACAATTTATTTGGCTGTTTGAGAAACAAAACTTTGGTCCAAACTGTCAGATACCACCTTTAATGGATTCTTAAACACCTGTTAACAAAGTTCTGAATACTCCTCCCGATGTTACTATTACCAACATTTTATTGTCATTCATGGATATGAGGCGGTGCATTATTTATTGTCATTACATTGCAGATGGTGCATGTTTGTGGTTCTGCATGAATGTATACTTACATTTTACATTAAGTAAGTACACAAGCATACATCTGCCTGGCTAGTCACACAATCTGAAATTAGATAATAAAACGGTGAACATAAAACATGTGATCATTTCAATGATTTTGACTGGACAGATCTCAAATCTCTGTTCTAGCCGTTTAGCTCCCGTGAACAAAAACAACGTCAATTCAAACATTTCCGGCAACTCAAGTCGGGTTATTTACAACATACGGAGATTATTTTCGAGTACCTGTCTTAACTTTTTTCCCTGTCACAACCGCTAATAAGTGTCCGCTGAGAGCGGCGAACACTGCAACTATTGAGTAAAATGATAAACGGTCGGCGATAACGTACTTTCTGATAACTTGTCGGCGATAACGGACGTACTGATAACTGGCTTTAGCTGTTGATCCTTGGTGTCTAGCCAGGATTTGTGGAATTGATAAAATGAATTAGAACTAATTCTTTAAACCTCTTTAAAGTCAACGCACTTACAGAACTGATAAAAGATTCAATGGGGACAATCAGTTATTTGCAAACTTCAAGATTTTCAGCTCTTTCTTACTCCTTACTTGCAAATTATACTTTAGAAACATGATTGTTTGAAATGTAAGTTAAATTTGAATGTCCAAATTGGAAAGATAACAGTAATAACGCAAACAACAACAATAACAATTTTGTAACAATTTGTAAATTATTACTTGAAATAAGAAATTCGTGAAATGGAACCAAGAAATAGAAATGAGAGAACTGGCTGATTTCCACAACTGTAAAAAATGTCACATTCCATGAAATCGTGTAGAGGTCGAGCCACATACACATGACCACTTTAATGTCAGCGTATCAACTGGTTGGACGAAACTTTTCTGTATCCAGTTATATCATTGTTTATACCTGGCTAGAGTATTGTTTACATCAACATCGCCAGGTAAACGGCATGAAACATGACATTGATGAAGTATGTATAGTAATGATTAAATTCGCATAGTTGCGTGCATTCAGGCGATTGGGTTTTATAAAAAAACCTTTGTGGGATTTTGGTTATTCGCAATCCTGCCATGGCTGTACATTTAGTTTAGCTATACGATATAGCTATATGACGGCGACACATGGCTCAAACTGCCTCATCCTCCTGCAAAGAGTTATCGTTCTTTACTTGAAACTGCCTCTGCAAAGTCTCACCGCTATGGATGTCAAGATTCTCGACGCAACAAAGATATCATGTTTTATTTAGGATCATGTCTATTGTACACTTAGAGTTAAAATTAAAGATTTTTTTTTTTTGTTCCGAAAACTTTATACCATTTGGATAATTTAGCAAGGACTAATTAATTATTTTCTGTATCTTTTACCAAGTCAGATATTTACGCGAATGTAAATACATGTACTATATATTTTGTACTCGTGGATTTAAAAATAAAAATAAAATAACCATTAATTGAAACACTCATAAAATAATTAATCGTCACCATTTTAATTCCACAAGCTCAGTGTGTTTCCGAATTTATATTCTATTTTCAAAACCCTACCAGACGAATAAAATAAGGTCGTTATGAGTCACGTGTCCTTACCGACCGTGTAAGAATGTGGAACTTTATTTTGTCTGTATAAAGGTAGAAAGGGCATACCGATTGAAATCACAAACTGACCAAAACAAGTTATTAGATTATCTAACATACCAATACCCCACTTAATGAAATCTATAAGGAAACAAGTTGCTAATCTTATAATAAGGATTTATAATAAGGAAGAGATATAAATGGTAAAGTACACATTGACTCTCCAACAACACCGCCTACACAATCTCTGTATAACGTCAACTGCTCGTTTTTTACTCGCCAGTGATTACATATACGTGCCGCCATGAACATTTATACCATATCCCGCCATACATTTAAAATTAGCATAATCCATGGCCACTAAATAAGGTATAGCGCAGGCAGGGGCTTACTTCAGGTGGGAACTATTAAGGAAACGTTCACAGCATGCTAGTCAATTGCCCTTTATTGACGAAGACTTCTGCAAAATTGTTCACATGCCGGCTGTTTGAATGGTGTTCCCGGACAGCCTCGCACTGCTATGAGATAGGCTTAAATAACAACATTAATTAAACACCATGCACTCTGAATGTCTTTTGAATCTTGTCAAAATATGTACTTGCACATTTATTGCTAAGGCTTGGCAAGTCATTAAATAATGTGTCTGCTGTTACGGTGTAACATGCGCTGAGCCTGAGATATAATTATGGTAATAATAATAACTTCCAGCTAATAGAACGCGACATATAAATGCCTGGGTGAAACCACCGACACACCGACGATCATATGGAAAGCATCCTCGCGGGAAAGTAGATCGAGGGACTTCAAAAACTAACTGATCATGTTCAAAGTTATGTATTTAGAGTCTTTTTGTCAGCGGTTCAATGGTTTTTGTCAGGTCATGAGTCTATTCTAATGCCCTTAATGAGTTTCGCTGAAAGTCCTAATGCTGAAGTAGGATCAAAAATCGATAAAAACCATTGAGAAATGCATACGACATTAATTAACGACACTGACGACGTTTTGTTAATGATAAATACCGATTAAAATGAAGACCTTCAAAAGACAATATCTGAGGTGTTTGGTCAGTCCTAATTATAATATTGGTTATCAACCTGACATGACGGTTAGTAACAGCTAGCTTTAAAATATATCCAATTTCGACTACGCATCGGTTACAAAAGTATATCGTTATTTATCACGTTTATTAATATATGCCAATTTCAAAATGCAAGCATATGCTTTCTTTTCTTTGTGATTTATCAAATCAAATGGACAAGGAAAATGTCTTCCCGAGTTTTTTCTGACCAAATCATTAGTAAACTTCATCCTGAGTTGACAAATGGAAAATGCCAAATGTGGATTAATTACCTCGGGTAAACCCCCTTTAATCTATCAAGGTTTGTTCTGTAATCAAGACCACGCGCTCTAATCTCCCACAACGATGTCCCATGGAGTTGAGTGTTCCACAAACAGTAAGGTGTATCCCGGCATGCACTAGCCCGGTTCCTGTAACCAGAGGTACAAGGTGTGATATTCGATATTTATACAGACTACACAAGAATATTGACATGGACTTTTTTCTTTTTAAAACTGGATTTCTTTGGTTTTGTGTCAGATTTCGGTTTATAAGAGTAACCTTTATTTTTAGGTGTCAAAAGAAAGATTCCTTGTAAAATTTAAAAAATGTGAATGAATTATTAAGTGTCGACAGAGGACTGTTGGTGCATATAACACGTTAAGAGTTGGAAAGCACCCAATTAATATTAATTATTTTAAGTTTTAATAGGTCAGTAAAAGTCAAAAGTGCACATTTGCGTTTGTTTGTGTTCGGCGAGGGCAGAGATAACGTTTCTAATTTATCTATGTATAAACTGAATAATTTAAACATTTAAATACAAAGCCTAGTCCTATATGTCTATGTACAAAGCCTAGACCTATATGTCTATGTACAAAGCCTAGACCTATATGTCTATGTACAAAGCCTAGACCTATATGTCTATGTACAAAGCCTAGACCTATATGTCTATGTAAAAAGCCTAGAACTATATGTCTATGTACAAAGCCTAGACCTATATGTCTATGTACAAAGCCTAGACCTATATATCTATGTACAAAGCCTAGACCTATATGTCTATGTACAAAGCCTTGACCTATATGTCTATGTACAAAGCATTGACCTATATGTCTATGTACAAAGCCTAGACCTATATGTCTATGTACATGCTTAGACCTATATGTCTATGTACAAAGCCTTGACCTATATGTCTATGTACAAAGCCTTGACCTATATGTCTATGTACAAAGCCTAGACCTATATGTCTATGTACAAAGCCTTGACCTATATGTCTATGTACAAAGCCTAGACCTATATGTCTATGTACAAAGCCTTGACCTATATGTCTATGTACAAAGCCTAGACCTATATGTCTATGTACAAAGCCTGAAATATGTCTATGTACAAAGCCTTGACCTATATGTCTATGTACAAAGCCTAGACCTATATGTCTATGTACAAAGCCTTGACCTATATGTCTATGTACAAAGCCTAGACCTATATGTCTATGTACAAAGCCTAGACCTATATGTCTATGTACAAAGCCTAGACCTAAATGTCTATGTACAAAGCCTTGACCTATATGTCTATGTACAAAGCCTAGACCTATATGTCTATGTACAAAGCCTAGACCTATATGTCTATGTACAAAGCCTTGACCTATATGTCTATGTACAAAGCCTAGACCTATAATTCTATGTACAAAGCCTAGACCTATATGTCTATGTACAAAGCCTTGACCTATATGTCTTTGTACAAAGCCTTGACCTATATGTCTATGTACAAAGCCAATACATATATATGTCTATGTACAAAGCCTAGACCTATACGTCTATGTACAAAGCCTAGACCTATATGTCTATGTACAAAGCCTAGACCTATATGTCTATGTACAAAGCCTAGACCTTTATGTCTATGTACAAAATGTGTACTTGAGTTTTACAAGGAACAACACGGTCCATTTAAAAACATTTTATACAATGTCGGCCTGTTTGGCATGTTCTACTGACATGCATCAATAACCCAATCAATGCTCGCTTGTCATTTGTTTTACTTTCACATACATGTAATGTCACATTTTGTGACATACTGCAACCACATGTAACATTTATGCATGAGGCTAAAAATAGACTTGTGTAGCAGGCTTCGTCGCATTTCCGCACTAGGTTTCATAAATGTCACTAACTAATGAAAAAACTAAGGTAATATGTCAAGGTTGTGTTGCACATCCATGAAAAAAGAAAGCAACGATATTATTTCAGGAGTATTTTGCTCTCTCTCTCTCTCTCTCTCTCTCTCTCTCTCTCTCTCTCTCTCACACACACACACACACACACACACACACACACACACACACACACACACACACACACACACACACACACACACACACACACACATACCCACACCCACGCACGCACCCACGCGCGTACACACAAAAACTGCCTCATTACCGCATCAAAGTGTAAACCTTTCAAGCCTTCAACTATTTAACCTAATTGTTGAAATTGTAAGAGGGCAAACACAAATGCTTTGACACTATTCAAAGCCTGCTGTAAATCTGGCTTTCATCCAATTTATTATTGTTTATGTGTTATTCTCATTTTTGTATATTAACAGAGACGATGTCCAGAAAGTGTTCGACAAGTACACAGTCAACTTTGTCAGGAAATTAAAGAAGGAAGTTGCTATCGAGATGTTCCAGAAGGAGTTTGACCTTGACCCCGAATGGTCGGAGGTCATGTTCCATATGTTTGACAAGGACCGTAACGATGCCCTCAGCATCTGGGAGTTCTACTTGTTCTTTCAGTGCTTCGGCTATGAGTGAGTACACGTAAAGATCATTGATTTTATTTAAATATAAACACACTAACATCTGAAGATATCTTAACAAATCTGATTTGCATATCATTTGCCGCGATATTGAAGTCATAGTCTAAAAATATAAAAATGACATTTCACTCACATTCCTATTATGCACCACACGCAAATTTGCTGTTGTTAATTGTCATTCTGGCATAAAATAATGTGTGTAAAGTTGCATTTAGAACCTTCGTTTTTACGCCGGTTTTTTCAGCTGCTATTACTAAAAGGTCTGAGAGTAGATAATTAAAATACAGGAAAGCCACAATAAATGTTAGTTGAAAGCATTTCAAATTAGTTTTACGTTAAAATTGAATATAAAAAAGGGTAAAAGTACATAATTATGTCCTCTTGTAACATTGCTGGCTCCGTGACCCATAATACGGTATGTAGATCACATGACCCATGATACGGTTTGTAGATCACATGACCCATAATACGGTATATAGATCACATGACCCATGATACTATATGTAGATCACATGACCCATCATTAGTGACACAAATCAGGACGGCAACATCTATCTTGGTAACTGGAAACTATTGCCCCACGCGTAGAACTGTGGGACCTGTCAGCTGTGGGACCATGGTCATCCGTCATTAGAATGGTGACTTCAGACCAAACTCTTACAAGAGAGCTCTGACGCAAAGCATCAAAGGTAGCCGTCGAGGTCGTGTGCAACAATGGAATTTTTGTCTAACAACAAGCAGACCAAGAAAGAGGACAACATTGTAGTTATTTCAAAGATTTAAAATGCGTCAAGTTCATGTCTTAAAATTGTATGCACTAATTAATTGTATTTGGACACATAGAAAAAAGGTTCGAATACAAACAAAAGGATAGAGCATAACATTGACTTTTTCATTGTACATCGTCGTAAAAAGCAATTTAAATAAACCAAATCATAAATATACACACGGAGCAACAACAATTTCAATTGGCAGATTATGATGTAGCAACATTTTAAACTGCAATCTAATTTAATTATGATATTCACCAAAATTCAACAATAACCTTAATTCAATGGAAGAAAAGCTCCGCACTTCACTTGTTAATAGAACAACAAGGCACCATCCATAAAACTTGACTAGGACCGATTACATATAGAGCCACCCGCTTGAACAGTGACAATCAATCTTATTTAGACAAATATGCAAACAGGAAAAAACTGATGCAGATGTTCGAAGTCGCCGGCAAAATGAATCAGTTATATCATGTGAACAGAGCATTCAGCATGAGAAATGTTTGCATAAATGAGGCTTAGTTTCGCTATATTTGTATGTTCGGCAAGCTACATATCTCGCTAACCTGTTCATTAATATTTAAATGTAAGTATTTAAGTATATGCTGGTTGTGTTTAACTAAATAAATCATCCAAGTATGTCATTATTAAAGTGTTTAACGACAAGTACTCTAGAAATAGAAGTGTTGGCTCTTGTTGGTTCTTGTCGGTCTTTGTTGACCATTGCTGGCCGTCGCTGTGTTTATTAAGTCAATATGATATGATTTAATATGATAATAAGTTTAACTGTTTGATATATTTTCCGTTATCACTTACCGTTTGTGTATTAACCAGTTTGTGTCCTTTCCGGAAGCATCTTATATACATTAATGTAAATAGATGTAGAAAATGTATTCCTTTGTTAGGCACATGGCATAAATTTTAACCTTAAACACACTGAACTAGGTCTCTAACGGTAAATTCAACTTGGACAAATTATACATTGCACCGTGAATCCGTATTACTGAGGTCTTGTGAATATCTGGAAATTCACAATGGATATAAAAACATTACCCTGCTGTAAATTCTGTGCGGGAATTTAATATTAATTACACATATAAACAAATTTTAGCACAATTTACTGTTGCATTTTACACATTGCGGGAATAA
This sequence comes from Sinonovacula constricta, assembly GCA_007844125.1. Taxonomy (NCBI): domain Eukaryota; kingdom Metazoa; phylum Mollusca; class Bivalvia; order Cardiida; family Solecurtidae; genus Sinonovacula; species Sinonovacula constricta. The sequence continues at coordinate 63,427,693 of CM017560.1, read as the reverse complement.
TCAGTGGTTCATAAATGTATATAAACAAAACAGAATTTTAAATGCTACAATCTATAAAAAAACCCACCTTCTAAAGTATCTTCGTATTATTGTCGGCTGCTTTGTAACAATTGCTGTTGCAATGTTTGTTCAGCCACCTACTGTTGCTGTCTTAGGTGAACTTTAACTGAAGGAACGACAATTGTAACAAATGTTTCTCCCAATTTGATGTATTTCGGCATAAAATCAGAAGCAATGTGAAGATAAAGCTGTACAAAGCAGATTTTTTCTGGTTACAGAAATATTTAAAGAAGATCCGTGAAGCACACTCCTCAAACATGTTACTCTATCCCATGGTGAATTCCACACTCTAAGGAGGTTTAGTTTCAGGACCGGTTGGCCCAGTGTCTAAATGTACTTAACGTGGCATCATTTGCCGACTGCTTGTCATCACGTTGAAATAATCAACACAATATTTAAAAGACGTGATATTGTTAAATTATTGCAAATCAGGTATGTTTCTGTGTTAGCCTGGAAGCTGACAAATAGTTTCAAAGTAGACGGCAACAATCATTTCAGAGCGCAACGTATTCTGTAAAACTGTGGTGTATTTGTATCGTTTATAAGTTTGATAGCTTATTAATCTATATTTTATTAAGTGCAATATTCTCTGCTTCAGCGCCAAGAAATCTAGCGACTTCTACCAGAACAGCCTGGCGGGTGACGGGAGCGAGGAGGAGAAGGCTAGTAAAGTGTGGGACTTCCTATCTAAACTGACCACTCAAACCGGCCGCCACTTCGAGAGTGAGGAGATTCACGACACCATCAAGAACATCACAGGGCCCGAGAAACACATAGACCAACAAAAGTTTATTGAGATGGTATGCAGGATCCGGCTCACGCGACACTAGGGCGAACTTCGACACTATACATGCACATTACTATTAAATTTAATGTCACATTCAGACTACATTCTGCCTAATTTGATTAGTTACAATGCCCGGAATAGCCAATTAGAAAGCGGTGTTCCAAGGAGTATACAACTTTTCTGGGAATTGTCTCAAATTAACATCCAGTGCAGAACATATTGAACACACTATTTTTCTATATGGTCTGTATTTTTGTTTTAAAAGTGAATTGGAACAGAACATAAAAAGGTTTCATGATGGCGTATCTGTAGTTTCCGCCTGTGTACCAACATCTGTGTTTGGCTGTGAACCAAAGGATGTTGGTACGTTTTTATTCGTTTCCAGGGACCCAAGTGTGTTGAAATGAATTTCATTACAATGGACTTTTACATAAACATTGATAAATATATTCAAGAGCCTGTCGAGAATTTCTCATGCAAACTTTGTTTGGTCCAAAAACGAATTAATTTATACTAATTTAAAAACAACAACACTATAAACCTCAGCATTTCACATGAAGATATAGAATCGAAGATTATGACCGTTGAAGATACTTGTCAACAATTATTTGAAACACAATATACGAACCGGATGCAATAGATCAGGCAAGCACAGATGTTGAGAAATAAGTGAATGAACTATGCAGATACATGTTTTAAATGGAGGGTGTGACGTGAATCCTGAACACCAAGCCACATCGTTGTTTTAAGTCTCTTTCAGAAGAAAAGTTAATGTAAAGACATGTTAAATATATTTATTGAGACATAATACAGCATTCGATTACTGAAGAACGGAAAAAACGCCATCGCAAGCTAACAACTTCAATATTTTGACTGTAATTCCGACACTGAACTTCTTGATTTTATATTTGCCAAAACATAACAAGTTGTAATTTTACTTTCGTTTATGACACACATGATTGTTGTAAAAATGCTTCGCTTTGTATGTTTTGTATGGATGTGTGTTATTTTACCGGATTAAAACATCTGTTTAACATACTTATATTGACATCGTGCAATGTAACGCACACTAATTTGCATTATCAATGTTCATTCAGATAGCACGATACAATTACCAAACATCTTCAAAAACTGCCATAGCCCCTGTTATTGACAGACGTAATTAAGTATTTCAACAGTTTCCATGCGCTGCGGAAGCTGTTAGACATTGGCGCTGCAAATATTCTATAAAATTAAAAAGTTCAAACTCATTTATATTCAATATCAAAGGGACTCTGTAACGAACAGCAATATTTTTCGAGTAACATTTATATTTTTTAGCACCAAAACATGTTGTGTATATGAATTAAATGTGTTTTAGATGGCAAACTACCACATATAAAAACAAACAAACTAAATGATCTAAACAGGCGCAACCTGTGAAAATATTGGAGCAGCGTCTTTCGCTCCTACGGCTCCTGCTCCGTCATCGTTGCAACCGGAACTGTATTAATAATACAGATCGGCGATAGGGGTGTTCTTACTAGGTGAATGTTTTAAGCCAACGATTGCTAGACCACGTGACTATTTTATTCGAGTTATATCCCACCCAAAAAAACCTTGTTAATTCCAAAATTTAGAATTAGTTTTTCTCCGATGTCTTTAGCCGATGTCTTTAGTTGAAGGATTAATACAAATTTGAAACATCTTACTGGCAGATTTTAAACAAATTATTATCCACCTGCAAACAATTAGTTTCAGATCAACAAGCCATTACACAAGTGATATAATTAATGTTTCGTAATTTATTTATTATCGTGTTAATGTACTCCCTAATACATTCCGTGAATGTCGATACTATGGCATCATACATAACTCACATAATGAATGTTTAATGTTTCCGATCCGTGTCTTTATATTTATATTTCTATCACAAGATAAATATGTTTTATGTATCCACTGGTAAAAGTTATAAAATAAAATGTTTAATCTATGTGACTGCTTTTTATTATTAGATATAAAAAAATATTTTAGATCCTTTTATGACATTTAATATTGATCATCAATGAGTTGGTTATTTTTCTAAAAATAAACATGGTGCATTTAAAAATGTTTTCTTACAGTATTGTATTAACGCCCTTCATTCTTATATGTTACCTTTAAGACAGTAACATTCTTAAGGGAGGTTACCTGTAACCTCCGTTTAAATAATACTTATTTTATCTATGTAAGACCACTCGTTCCCTTGCTCAGAGTTATCGTTCTTTACACTCATATATACGTCTGCAACAGCCTCGCAGCCATGGATGTCAATATGCTTGACGATACAATGATAATAAAGAGGCTATGATTTAGGAGGTTCATGTCCATTGCACACTTGGTGTTAGACTTACAGATATTTTAAATTAATCTGAAAACTTAAGATAACTGCATAATTTAGCAACAACTATGGACGAACCTGTATATTCTGTACGTTCTACGCAAGGCCGGTATGAGTGAATATATGGTATATGACCTAGAAATAACAAACTGAAAGCTCGTTTGTAGATATAGTTAATACACAGTGTAAATACGATATCGTATAATACAAATGAAGTATTTACAATGGTACTAAATAATAATAATAATAATAATAATAATAATAATAATAATAATAATAATAATAATAATAATAATAATAATAATAATAATAATAATAATAATAATTTTGTACCTGAATACAAATGCTGAAAGTAAACCATCCATTGTATTGAGAACATTGCGGTTCTTTGAAAATTTGGTGTGGGTAAAATTAGAAATACGGTAAGATACTTTAATACATATTAAAAATATATTCAACTGGCTTTATAAATCGGAACATACGAATTGATAGCGGACAAAGGGAAGCTACACATCAATGTAATCCTTTTTCATAAGCAGAGTTGCGTACCCTAGTGTGTCCTAGTCGAGGAAATCACTTCCAAGGGAAAGATATAATCTAAGAGTTATCTGACAGATGGAAACAGATGGTAAACATATACTGTTCACAAAACATTTTTGTAAACTATTTTGAAATTTCAATAAAAATGTCAAACAGGCTGAAAACTTGAATGGTTCAAGAGATGCGTGACCTTAATTTAAATTTAGTTGCAAAATCTAAAAGAAAACCACTGCATGATGTAAATCCTTAGCTAATAACGACTTTTATAAATATTTGACCAACGCAACAATAGACGTACCTCGTTCTTCACATCATTTATTGCGTGACAAATTAGTCTTGTTGAGACCGCCATTTAAAAAAACAAACAAAACAAAACATATTCGTTTATACTTTTTATGTTTCTTTGTTTAAAAACACAACAACATCTGACTCAATGTGCATGGATTATGTAATTTAATACATTAAATTTGTGATCAAGTTGAAAAAACAAGAATATGCAACACAATTTTAACCTATAATCATTATTTTGTGGTGTCTGAAGGGTTTGCGTGGTCAAACATATCTACTGCGGGAATGAAAAAAAATGATGTCAATACCCGCTAAACATCATCACTGTTTAGCCACGTTTGTAAATTTGATATATATCCTCACATTTATCAGATACATGGTCTTAGAAGGTATAATAAAGTTATCTCTAAGTTACAAACATTCCCTTTATTGTTGCGAAACCCCGTGTACACTGTAGTCCATTTCAAATTGTCATACCGGGTAAGTAAGACCCATTGGCAAAATTCACCTTTCCGCGAGTCTAAAAATAGAGTTTAAGCTCCGCCCCCTTGCCCACAAACAACCTGGTTTAAAGTGACAGATCTTACATATTATCTTACAGATCCGCGAAAATATTTTAATTTGATATCTATCAAATGCAAGAGCTTGTGATGGAGATGTTTATGATGAAGATTAAGCCAGTTTCACCAAATGATGCATTCATGACACAAAATTATGAAAGAAAGTTGTTGCTGGCTACAGCGAGATTGTACCTTTCGATGCAGAAATGGACAAGCCTCATCCAATAAACTAAATTAAGATGCAAACAGAGAAGCAATTACAGCAACGCACGATTCCTTGCAAACCACAAACAACAAACACCCCTGTTGCTATTAAACTGAACCAAAGGCTCAAACAGATTTAAACTGATCGCTTGTCAAAATCATTGTTTGTGGGACAATGTGTAAGTGAGAATCAGCATAACGCAGGTAAAGTGTCAATCAACGCGATGTGATTGGCTAATTCCATGCTAATACACAATGTATAATATCTATTTTTAGATCTCGCGGAAAGGTGAATTTATTCTCAAACCTCTACATACATACCTATATATGCGCAGGCACAAACGCACTACAAAATCAATTAAATATACATATCAATAGAGTACACGATCGATATTTACACTACCCAGGAATCTCCATTCACTAATGCCAATCCCTTCTTAACACTGTGGACTTGACTACTGAATCAAACAACGTGTTCAGGACGGAAAAGGCTAATATTGAAAACAAATACCAATGAAGGATATATTTACCTGCTTGGCATAGGTTATATGCATGTAATGATAGCATTTTAGTTTTATTAGTACGTAAACAATCACATACAGTTAAACCATGCACTAATATACGTAACGTGATTAGTACTGAGTGCTAGCGAAATGATCGGTCGACAGAGAACTCAGGAAGGTGTTAAATTGATGTAGTGATACAAGTGTAGAAAGACTTTGACTGCTCTCAAGGAATAAAACACCAACTTGGGACCATAACCATGGGAGCTGGTTGCGCAGGCTGTGCAGGTAGTAATGTTTTACTTTATTGTCATCATTTGTTGTTGTCGTTGTTGTTGTTATTGTTGTATTCGCCGTTGATGTATTGTCCTACACGTCTCTGCCTCATTCAGATCTACTCTCATTTATTGTCCTACACTTCTCCCCTCATTTATTGTCCTACACATCTCCCCTCATATATTGTCCTTCACATCTCCCCTCATATATTGTCCTACACATCTCCCCTCATATATTGTCCTACACATCTCCCCTCATTTATTGCCCTTCACATCTCCCCTCATATATTGTCCTACACATCTCCCTCATATATTGTCCTACACATCTCCCCTCATATATTGTCCTACACATCTCCCCCTCATTTATTGTCCTACACTTCTCCCCTCATTTATTGTTCTACACATCTCTCCTCATTTATTGTCCTACACCCCCTCATTTACTGTCCTACACATCTCCCCTAATATATTGCCCTACACATCTCTTCTTATATATTGTCCTACACATCTTCCCTCATATATTGTCCTACACATCTCCCCTCATTTATTGTCCTACACATCTCCCGTCATTTATTGTCCTACACATCTCCCCTCATATATTGTCCTACACATCTCCCCTTATATATTGTCCTACACATCTTCTCTCATATATTGTTCTACACATCTCCCCTTATATATTGTCCTACACATCTTCTCTCTTATATTGTCCTACACATCTCCCCTCATTTATTGTCCTACACATCTCCCCTCATATATTGTCCTACACATCTCCTCTCATTTATTGTTCTACACATCTCCCCTCATTTATCGACCTACACATCTCCCCTCATTTATTGTCCTACACATCACTTCTCATATATTGTCCTTCACATCTCCCCTCATATATTGTCATACACATCTCCCCTCATATATTGCCCTACACATCTCATCTCACATTATTGTCCTTCACATCTCCCCTCATATATTGCCCTACACATCTCCCCTTATACATGTATATTGTCCTACACATCTCCTCTCATTTATTGCCCTACACATCTCCCCTCATATATTGCCCTACACATCTCCCCTAATATATTGCCCTACACATCTCCTCTTATATATTGCCCTACACATCTCCCCTAATATATTGTCCTACACATCTCCTCTCATTTATTGCCCTACACATCTCCCCTCATATATTGCCCTACACGTCTCCCCTAATATTTTGCCCTACACATCTCCTCTTATATATTGCCCTACACATCTCCCCTCATATATTGTCCTACACATCTCCCCTCATATATTGCCCTACACATCTCCCCTAATATATTGTCCTACACATCTCCTCTCATTTATTGCCCTACACATCTCCCCTCATATATTGCCCTACACATCTCCCCTAATATTTTGCCCTACACATCTCCTCTTATATATTGCCCTACACATCTCCCCTAATATATTGTCCTACACATCTCCTCTTATATATTGCCCTTCACATCTCCCCTCATATATTGCCCTTCACATCTCCCCTAATATATTGCCCTACACATCTCCCCTAGAATATTATTGCCCTTCACATCTCATCTCATATATTGCTCTTCACATCTCCCCTCATATATTGTCCTTCACATCTCCTCTCATGTATTGTCCTACACACCCCCCCCTCATTTATTGTCCTACACATCTCCCCTCATATATTGTCCTACACATCTCCCCCTCATTTATTGTCCTACACATCTCCCCTCATATATTGCCCTTCACATCTCCCCTCATATATTGTCCTTCACATCTCCTCTCATGTATTGTAATACACATCTCCCCCTCATTTATTGTCCTACACATCTCCCCTCATATATTGTCCTACACATCTCCCCTCATATATTGTCCTACACATATCCCCCTCATTTATTGTCCTACACATCTCCCCTCATATATTGTCCTACATATTTCCCCTCATATATTGCCCTACACATCTCATCTCATATATTGTCCTTCACATCTCCCCTCATATATTGCCCTTCACATCTCCCCTTATATATTGTCCTTCACATCTCCCCTCATATATTGTCCTTCACATGTCCCCTCATATATTGTCCTTCACATCTCCCCTAATATATTGCCCTTCACATCTCATCTCATATATTGTCCTTCACATCTCCCCTAATATATTGCCCTTCACATCTCCCCTCATATATTGCCCTTCACATCTCCCCTAATATATTGCCCTACACATCTCCCCTAATATATTGTCCTACACATCTCATCTCATATATTGTCCTTCACATCTCCCCTCATATATTGTCCTACACATCTCATCTCATATATTGTCCTTCACATCTCCCCTAATATATTGTCCTACACATCTCCCCTAATATATTGCCCTACACATCTCCCCTAATATATTGTCCTACACATCTCATCTCATATATTGTCCTTCACATCTCCCCTCATATATTGTCCTACACATCTCATCTCATATATTGTCCTTCACATCTCCCCTAATATATTGTCCTACACATCTCCCCTAATATATTGTCCTACACATCTCATCTCATTTATTGTCCTACACATCTCCCCTCATATATTGCCCTACACATATCCCCTAATATATTGCCCTTCACATTTCATCTCATATATTGTCCTTCACATCTCCCCTCATATATTTCCCTTCACATCTCCCCTCATATATTGTCCTACACATCTCATCTCATTTATTGTCCTACACATCTCCTCTCATTTATTGTTCGATACATTTCCCCTCATTTATTGTCCTACACATCTCCCCTCATTTATTGTCCTACACATCGCTTTTCATTTATTGTCCTACACATCTCCTCTCATTTATTGTCCTGCACATCTCCCCCTCATTTATTGTCCTACACATCTCCCCCCATATATTGTCCTACACATCTCCCCTCATATATTGTCCTACACATCTCCTCTCATATATTGTCCTACACATCTCCCCTCATATATTGTCCTACACATCTCATCTCATATATTGTCCTACACATCTCCTCTCATATATTGTCCTACACATCTCCCCTCATTTATTGCCCTACACATCGCTTCTCATTTATTGTCCTACACATCTCCTCTCATTTATTGCCCTACACATCTCCCCTCATATATTGTCCTACACATCTCCTCTCATATATTGTCCTACACATCTCCCCTCATATATTGTCCTACACATCTCCCCTCATATATTGTCCTACACATCTCCCCTCATATATTGTCCTACACATCTCCCCTCATATATTGTCCTACACATCGCTTCTCATTTATTGTCCTACACATCTCCTCTCATATATTGTCCTACACATCTCCTCTCATATATTGTCCTACACATCTCCCCTCATATATTGTCCTACACATCTCATCTCATATATTGTCCTACACATCTCCTCTCATATATTGTCCTACACATCTCCCCTCATATATTGTCCTACACATCTCATCTCATATATTGTCCTACACATGTCCCCTCAAATATTGTCCTACACATCTCCTCTCATATATTGTCCTACACATTTCCTCATCTCTATCACCCATCTTCGCCAATACAGCCTTACTCTACCTTTCCCTAGGAGATGTACGTGCTGAACCCTTCGACACTCACCTGACCACCGGACACCTGCTGTTGTGGGAGGCTAGCGGACCTTGGAGAAAAACATTCGTGGTGCTCTTCCGGAATTCAAACTTGATCTGGTTTGACAGGAAACATGGCTTACAGCTCGGCCGGGTGAAATTAAGAGTAAGTATGTCTGGCTGTACCAAATCACTGTAATGTCTTATCTTTTATTAACTTTAATATCAGGTAATTTAACTTTTTTATTTTGTGAGATTTTCATTGACAATAAATGTCAATGGTCATAGTGTTGCTTTTATATTTATCCGTGTAGAAATGTTTATAACGCCTTGTCTCACAGTTAACGTTCCTAACACCTTTTCTAACATTGTTAGCCTTCTCAATATAACATTCGTTATCCAATCTTGCAGACCGCCGGCAGTCTTCTGATGGTGGGTCCGGCGTGCCGGCGGATCCCGACATGCCCGCAGCAGCTACCAAAGAAGATGAGTTACAGCTTCATGATGGCTGTGCCACACAACTACGTGTCCAACACAGACCCCAATAAGGCCAGCATGTTATACTTCCTGGCTCCTAATTGCACAGTTATGGGGTAAGTATACTTCCTGGCTCCTAATTGCACAGTGATGGGGTAAGTATACTTCCTGGCTCCTAACTGCACAGTCATGGGGTAAGTATACTTCCTGGCTCCTAATTGCACAGTGATGGGGTAAGTATACTTCCTGGCTCCTAATTGCACAGTGATGGGGTAAGTATACTTCCTGGCTCCTAACTGCACAGTGATGGGGTAAGTATACTTCCTTGTTCCTAACTGCACAGTGACGGGGTAAGTATACTTCCTGGCTCCTTTTTGCACAGTGATGGGGTAAGTATACTTCCTGGCTCCTAATTGTACAGTGATGGGGTAAGTATACTTCCTGGCTCCTTTTTGCACAGTGATGGGGTAAGTATACTTCCTGGCTCCTTATTGCACAGTGATGGGGTAAGTATACTTCCTGGCTCCTAACTGCACAGTAATGGGGTAAGTATACTTCCTGGCACCTAATTGCACAGTGATGGGGTAAGTATACTTCCTGGCTCCTTATTGCACGGTGATGGGGTAAGTATACTTCCTGGCTCCTAATTGCACAGTGATGGGGTAAGTATACTTCCTGGCTCCTAACTGCACAGTGATGGGGTAAGTATACTTCCTGGCTCCTTATTGCACGGTGATGGGGTAAGTATACTTCCTGGCTCCTTATTGCACAGTGATGGGGTAAGTATACTTCCTGGCTCCTAATTGCACAGTGATGGGGTAAGTATACTTCCTGGCTCCTAACTGCACAGTCATGGGGTAAGTATACTTCCTGGCTCCTTATTGCACAGTGATGGGGTAAGTATACTTCCTGGCTCCTAATTGCACAGTGATGGGGTAAGTATACTTCCTGGCTCCTAATTGCACAGTGATGGGGTAAGTATACTTCCTGGCTCCTTATTGCACAGTGATGGGGTAAGTATACTTCCTGGCTCCTAATTGTACAGTGATGGGGTAAGTATACTTCCTGGCTCCTAATTGCACAGTGATGGGGTAAGTATACTTCCTGGCTCTTAATTGTACAGTGATGGGGTAAGTATACTTCCTGGCTCCTAATTGCACAGTGATGGGGTAAGTATACTTCCTGGCTCCTTATTGCACAGTGATGGGGTAAGTATACTTCCTGGCTCCTAATTGCACAGTGATGGGGTGAGTATACTTCCTGGCTCCTAATTCTACAGTAATGGAGTGAGTATACTTCCTGGCTCCTAATTGTACAGTGACTGGGTAAGTATACACATTTAATGGTGGTATCAAAGTATATATCAGTCCTGTTGTTTTTTCCATATGTGCAGCATAAGTTAATGTTTGCTCGGTTGTGAAACCTAGTCGACCATAGATCTGAAAAATGTAAATTTTTATGACTTTGATAAATGTCCAAACTTGCATTGTGTGACAAAATTGACGTTTTTTATCATGGAGCAAAAATTATGGTACAATGAAAAATTGCTCTTTTCAGAAAACAGAAAATCTTACCTTTTGAAATTATGCATTGATAAGAGGGAAACAATGTGAACATGTTATGACTCAATACCATTAATTAATGGAACTGAATCATTATATAACATTATATTACCAAAACAATAGATGACCGTTCTATCATATTACCAGTACATTCGATTACCGTTCTATCATATTACCAGTACAATAGATTACCGTTCTATTACATTACCAGTATAATAGATTACCGTTCTATTACATTACCAATACATTAGATTACCGTTCTATCATATTACCAGTACAATAGATTACCGTTCTATCATATTACGAGTACATTAGATTACCGTTCTATCATATTACCAGTACATTAGATTGCCGTTCTATCATATTACCAGTACATTAGATTACCGTTCTAACATATTACCAGTACATTAGAGTACCGTTCTATCATATTACCAGTACAATAGATGACCGTTCTTTTATATTACCAGTACATTAGAGTACCGTTCTATTATATTACCAGTATATTAGATAACCGTTCTATCATATTACCAGTACATTAGATTACCGTTCTATTATATTACCAGTACATTAGATTACCGTTCTATCATATTACCAGTACAATAGATTACCGTTCTATTATATTACCAGTACATTAGATTACCGTTCTATCATATTACCAGTACAATAGATTACCGTTCTATCATATTACCAGTATATTAGATTACCGTTCTATCATATTACCAGTACATTAGATTATCGTTCTATCATATTACCAGTACATTAGATTACCATTCTATAATATTACCAGTACATTAGATTACCATTCTATCATATTACCAGTACATTAGGTTACCATTCTATCATATTACCAGTACATTAGATTACCGTTCTATCATATTACGAGTACAGTAGATTACCGTTCTATCATATTACCAGTACAATAGATTACCGTTCTATTATAGTGCCAGTACAATAGATTACCGTTCTATTATATTACCAGTACAATAGATTACCGTTCTATTATATTAACAGCACAATAGATTACCGTTCTATTACATTACCAGTACAATAAATTACCGTTCTATCATATTACCAGTACAATAGATTACCGTTCTATCATATTACCAGTACAATAGATTACCGTTCTATTATATTAACTGCACAATAGATTACCGTTCTATTATATTACCAGTACAATAGATTACCGTTCTATTATATTACCAGTACAATAGATTACCGTTCTATTATATTAACAGCACAATAGATTACCGTTCTTTTACATTACCAGTACAATAAATTACCGTTCTATCATATTACCAGTACAATAGATTACCGTTCTATTATATTACCAGCACAATAGATTACCGTTCTATCACATTACCAGTACAATAGATTACCGTTCTATTATATTACCATCACAATAGATTACCGTTCTATTACGTTACCAGTACAATAAATTATCGTTCTATCATATTACCAGTACAATAGATTACCGTTCTATCATATTACCAGCACAATAGATTACCGTTCTATTATATTACCAGTACAATAGATTACCGTTCTATTATATTACCAGTACAATAGATTACCGTTCTATTATATTACCAGTACAATAGATGACCGTTCTATTATATTACCAGTGCAGTAGATGACCGTTCCATCATATTACCAGTACAGTATATTACCGTTCTATCATATTATCAGTACATTAGATTACCGTTATATCATATTACCAGTACATTAGATTACCGTTCTATCATATTACCAGTACATTAGATTACCGTTCTATCATATTACCAGTATTTTATTACCATCATATTATATACATAACTAGGATTAGTATTTTTGAATTTTTGAATATTTCCATCAATAAATGGAATTTAAAGGTTGGTACTGGGATTGAGGAGGGTGTAATTTATTGTGCATATTTTATGAACGAGAAATTTATACGCTTGTAATTCTCCATTTTTTCCAGGAAGCTGTTAGGATCAATTTATTCAGTAGTAAGTACATTTGTTTATGAAATATCTCGACACAGTTAAGGTTTATTATAGCGACGTCCAGCTACTTTGTTGGAGAAAGACAAATACTTGGGTAAAACCACCGGCGCACAGCAGGTCAGCTAGGAGACCTTTCCACATTAATTGTTATCGCCCGACCGGGACTCGAACCCACGCAATGCGGGCTAGCAGTCAGAGTAGTCACAAGTCAGCCTCTCGGTCACGGGTGCCAATTGTATGTTATTTGGAGGTAAAGTATATTTATTACATTGAGTTATATACAAGTATATGTACCTTTGCATTTCCACATTAAACGATGTCACGTGTTTTAAGATAGGTACACGGCAATAAAATCTGTTTGAATTATGTTTAATCGTTGGTATTTTGAGAACATAGTTGATGGCAAATTTATTTACTAAAAAAAGACACCGTGTAACTATCGTGGTAACTAGAAACATGTAAACGTCTGCGTTTTGTCTTGTTTGTAATATTTATTAAGTATTTTGGAAAAAGATCTGCCAATTATGACATTCCCAATAAAGAGAAGCAATATGTTCTGCAATCTTTCAGTTGCAATTCGACGAGAACATCCCTCTTGTGACCGAAGATGCTTCGCAGTTGACATATTCAGATCTAAAGCTTCCAGCGAACGAGAAAGGTATATGTTCAAGAAATATTTGTACTTTGATGTGCATTTTATCCGACAGCTAAACCAACCTTGGAGGCGTCCGTAATTTGTACGTAACTTATCCTTCTTTTGATAGCTGACACTATCGGTACAAATCTAGGACATGTTGTTTAGGCACAAATATACAGCAGAAAGGATTGATACTAGGTTTACAACAAAAATTTATATTCTTTCACAAATTGTAAGTAATAATATTGTGTGCATTTTACAAACATTATACTATAATAATTTATGTAAAAAGTAACTAACAACACCCATGAAGATATATTTTAACATTTCAGGGTGGTTAGCATCTTTATGGCACTGTTAATATTAATGTTACATGTATGTTCAGTGCTGCAGATAAGACGAGTGAGCAGTATTTTCGACATACTAGTAAATACCTTGAAAAACGTACAGAAATTAAACTTTTTGTGCAAAAAATATTTTTTATGAAGGTCTGCTGCCTGGCATCTGAAATGCAGGAAATGGCACTATTTAGCATCTAGATGTCAACACTCTTCCTGTGGGAGCATGTCCTCAGACCAATTAATACAACTCGTACTCGTGGTTATCGCTCATGTTGACCTCTCCCGCCGAGAATACAAACAGTTTGGACTCATGGATAAAGTTTCTAGCAGCTTTTGGAATGCAGGAAATGGCTTTGTTTGGCTGCTACATTTCAAAAGTTCTCGTGAGAAACATTCCCTTAGACTCCACCCCCTAACACGACTAGCACCACTGGAGCTGCTTCAAGTATGCCCCCCCCCCCACACACACTGAAAAACATCCTGGATCTTCCCATGACCACATTACGTTAAATTAATAATCAGTAAGTAAATAATAAAGAAAAAAAACAAGACACATATATATTTAACAAACTGGCTCAGCTATGACCATGTTTAAAACGTAATAATGGTTCGTAATAAAATTCTGGACTGTTTTGAAGATCTGTTTTCTTACATGTAGCAGGTTTCTATTATAGTTTTTATGTAAATCTTATGACTGTTAAAACTTGGAAGACTAAAGACTTGGAAACCATGGAAACAAGTTAGGTGGCAATGTGGCAGTCCAGCTTGGATGTTTTTTATTTTGAATTTTCTCCTAAAAAGAGTAGTATCAGTGGTTTTGGTTGCTTAAGTTTTCAATTAATTACAAGGGCGGATTTGTTTTTTTCTTTTTTGGAGGGTAGGGGTCCAAATTGAGCGGGATACAGAAGTGCTGGTCGAGTACCAGTGTTGCTAGTTGTGCTAGGAAGGCCTGGCTGCATGTTTACTCAAGATAATCTATAATCACATTGTTCTAGGGATGAAGAAAGAGGTCAAATTAAGCGAGAAACATAGGTACGATACCTCTATGGAATTTTCTTTTATTCATTGGGGGTCCGGTCCCCCAGCGACCCCCACCTCCCGCCAGATTCGCCCATGAGAACTTTTAGTTGAGGTGTCATTCAAATATTTCTATTACAGGATTTTTCGAAGAATATGGTCTGGGATTTGGCTACAATTGTCAATGGAACTTTGGTTGGGGATGGAACTTCGGTTATCATCCGCTTTATGGCCACGGCTATAAAAACTTCGACTTCAGTAAGGATTATGACGATTTCTCGCCATATGAATGTGATGTTACGTCAGTCGCGAGTTTTGGTGGTAGTGAAATGACATTAACGTCAAGTTACTACAATTACAACTTTGACGTCATGTCTTCGTCTAGCCGAGGCGGTTTCGCCGCCGACGACGTAGATAGTTATGGCAGTGCAATGTGGAGGAATGGCAGTCAAGGTGCTGCTGCTGTTGCTGATGATGATGACTATGTTGCTGGTAATGTGACGCCAACTAATAGATCCCCAACTCCTCGGAGAAACTAAAACCAATAACAGTTACACATCTTCAATAAAATTTATAACAGACATCACAAGTGCGTTATTTTTCAGAAAAAAACATGCCTTCAAGTTTTCAGAACCATTAGAATAATCATGGGTATAAGTTCGCTAGTGCCACGTTACAGACTGGGTCGATAATGGTGTATACCCATGCATTCCTCCCATAGTGTTTTCCTATATTGGTTGCTTACAGGATCATCGTTCAATAGGAAAGATTGATATAATTTCAGGTAAATTCCTCTTGATCTGGCGGGTTTGCCTTACTCCCAGTATTCCTCTAGCCAGCACCAATCTGTCGTATTTTGTGATACATTGTGTCTTTTGTAAATCAATACCAATAAGTCACGTTACAATCGTATGTAACCTGTCCTGATAGTTCGGACACGCGGCGAGATGGGGTGGGTTGTGGGTTAGGTTTGAGCCGCGGCGGCGTCTGTCAACTAATCTAACGGGCTGTTCTCAGATCTTACTAACCAATTTCCTTTTTGATTTGACATAAAACCTTCAATATGTTTTTATACATTTATGTTTATCGCTTTATAAATGTAAGAGTAAAAAAGTTCTAATTTGTCATTTTGTGCAATTCAAATTTACATGAAATGCATATTTATGGATGACCAAAGCCGCGTACAAATATCACTCATTGACCGGAGAAAAGGGTTGAAATAGGGAGCGAACAGCTGGAGTTTCACTAATCGGGTGTAAGAAGTAGTAGTTGATTTTAAACTCACTTTATTTTGGTCGAATTCCGCAGCATGTATGATATTTTTTTACCTAACTTAAGTTAAAATGCAAAATCATATAGAAAGTACTAAATATTTAACACATGCTTCCTACTATCGGATGTTAGTAACTGTGATGAAATTGTTGTCTATAACAATCTATAATCTATTATTTAAGGTGTTTGTTTGCTGCTAAAGATGTGCATGCTTTCGAATACGTTGTACATTCGATTTACCAGTTTTGACCATTGTTTGCACACCTGTAATCGCGTACAGGGTCTGCTCTAGTATGGGATTAATGGATACACCAAATGACCAGAAAGTAGACTATAAATTTCCTTATGTCCTCTGTACGGTCCATTTAAGCATCTATAAGATCAAATATCTTAATGTTATATCTGATAAACAATGATTCTGTAGTGACTGAAAATCTTTTATTGGCATGATTTCATGTCAAATGTTAAATGAATGTTATAAAGAATGACATCCTTGGTGTCAGCAAACCTTTATCGTCGTACCTTTATGTCAAATGTTTACGACAGGTCAAAATTAAGGTAGCACCCTATTTTATAAAGAATGACTTCCGTGGTATTAGGACACAATACATATAGGTTGACATCCGTCCTGTTTACTATTTCGCGCATCAAACATGTATTGTCTTTATGCATAATCTTTTTTCTTTATCACTACCGAATAAGCCGTGCGAACTTATGCACATGTATATTATTTTGCTGTTTATTATACTGTTTCACATACTGTTCTTGAAAGTTTGTGTCTGTTCGTTAATAAAACGCTCAGTCCAACCAGCCCTAATACTATAAATAGATTTATATAGATCTTCTTGTATGTACCCGATTACGACAAAGATTTATCTTTATTTTTATCAATAGCACATTTTTATAGGGTTTGCTAGTTTACTCGAATTTAACACGCATACTTTATTTTCAGAGACAATATATATTTGTATGATTTAATATTAACCTCGAGGTCTGGGAATCTAACATATGATATTACCATGCACTATGGGTAAAATAATCCTATTGATGCATAGTCAATGGTTGTCATAATTTATAAGGAAATACTTCAAAGGAATACATGTATCTGTAAGTCGTTTTCACACAAGTCAAGTTTTCAATATTTATAAGCGTTGTTTTTACGTTTACCATTCAAAATAAAAGTAATCCTCGAGTATTTGATAGCTAATAGAAATACTTTTGTAAATTATATAAATATATTTTGGATATATACCTCTATTGCGTATATATTTTACATGTCTTTATCGTACTAAATTTGAATGGCCAAAAACAATTGTGTTGTTTATCAATGACATAGTGAACAAAAATTAAATCTGATAATCTGCTCTAACCTTATCTTTTTTTATCCGTTTTATGACTCCAATCCTGCTAGATAGCAGCTTCCCCCCCCCCCCCCCCCACGGGCAATGTCTGTTGTTTAATCTTTGTATCAATGTGGGGTAATAACAATAATCAAAAAGAGCTATTTGTATACCTAAAACAAAAGACGCGTGTGTAATTTAAAGTTGTATACATTATGTACCGAACAATAAAGGTGTATACCCTTAAGGGTCAAGTGGATAAGTTTGCACTTGTTAAAAAAACAAAACGTTACACATTGCACCATTTCACCGACAAGATCAAAGTCGTTGACCACTTTTCATAATTTGTTTTGTTACCTTGTCACACTGGGTCAAGCATTCATTTTTTTTAGTTTTTGTTTACGCGATCAAACTTTTGATGAATCACAAGGCATAATGGAATAAATTATCACCTCTGCAAACTAGGTTAGTTGTGAACGTGACGTGTTTCAAAATATCATGTTGTTTATGCAACGTAGGTTGTGAGAAAACACACACAACACGATGCCAAACTTTTCATTTTTTTCTGTTTTTTTTTTTCTGGAAGCAATAGTTTTTTTTCGGACTTCATATGCGGTAATATACGTCACCTGTCTACGCCATGCATAAACAGTACGTTTATTTGTATCACCAGTTAATGACGTACGAAGTGCCGATGGTATGTTTGTAGGTGTCAAGTACCCACGCATAACTTTGATCAAGTTGCATTCAAATTGAACTTATTTTCTGTATTAAATCTTGAAACGTTTGTCAGTTTAAGGACTTAAGTTTCAAGCGTTAACAAT
Organism: Sinonovacula constricta; assembly: GCA_007844125.1. Lineage (NCBI taxonomy): Eukaryota > Metazoa > Mollusca > Bivalvia > Cardiida > Solecurtidae > Sinonovacula > Sinonovacula constricta. The sequence continues at coordinate 63,409,101 of CM017560.1, read as the reverse complement.
TTTTGCTTGATTTGAGTTCAAGGTATTTTAACTCTTTAAGTCAACTGGGAAACAAATTGATGAAATTTGTGCATTGAACAAGAAAGAAGAAAAGAGAGAGATGACGCAAAAGTTTTAGTGTCTGTTTTTCTTTGGTCTTATCCACAATTACAATGGTTACATTTAGTAAGACGTAAGTACTGCCTATTTCCACTGAATGGTGGCATTGTTTACTGATGCATAACCATTTGTATTTATATTGTGACAGATGTCTAAGCATTTAGACTTGAGGTCGTTCAAGTTAACAACTGTTTAGTAGCATTAAACGTGTGTATATTTTAATCCATCGTAGATCGAACATCGTACACTAGTGATACTAATGAGATATTATCAGAGAAAGACAACAGACACAAAGCTGCGTAAAACCATTGCACACAGTCGGTCAACTGGAACACTTCCTCAGATAACTGTTGTGTAAAAAGCCTCAAACTGGACCCGAATCAACTAGGGTAGTGGTCGAGAAGTCAGAAAATAACCGTTCGGCCACGTGGCCCCCGGAATTGGATATCTCTAAAATAACAAATTTAAACAATTCAACGGAAAAAGTAAACAATGAAAATATTTTGAAGTAGCATATACGAATATATAATAGACAATGCACTGTATTCAATATTTACATTCGATGAAAACCAAATCTAGGGTAAACCAAGATTCATGCCCCACATATTGCCGACGACTTCCAGCTGATATTTGGTGCATCGTTGGTTCTACTTGGATGTGCATAACGTCTTTACCCAACTACTAACTGGGCGTATTTATAAGGACAATAAGGAAGAAAAGCTTTGATGCAAATCATCCAAGAGTGTCCAATCCAAGTTATACACAACAGCGTACATCATCTGACACGCAACAACGATACATATCAGAGGAAAGAAACGTGAACTGAAATTATGAAGCCAATGAATTGAAAAAGAAATTAATATTTAAATGATTTGCAGTTTATTTTTCAAGATTTATATGTATTTAATACAAAAACATACCTAACTTTGAACTAGCTTTTGTGTGCAATGTTTTTAATTATGTCATTTCTGCACACCTGCAAAGGGTAATATTTTGTAGTGTCCGCAACAGAGCTTCACACATTACGAAAACAGGAGATACAAAGTTTACTTTGCTGTTATATAAATTGCCTTGGGCACATGTTTCTACAATCCAAGCGCTTTCACCAAATGCCTTAAGGTTTTTTCGCATTTAAAGAAAAGCTTTGTCTGCAACGGTGTAGTGTCCGCAACACAAATATTAATATGCTTCTAAATAAGGCGTTTTTCATGTTCTCAAAGTTGCTTTTGCTAATAAATGTTTGGGTTGATTGCAGTTATATAAAAAAGTGAAATAAATATTATTGTCTAGTCTGATTTTCTGCCAAACAGGACATAACAGTGAAATTAATGTACTTCTAACATGGGCCAATCAGGATATTCAATGTATTTTAACATATATAATGTATATACCAATTGAATGATGAAAGACAGTCCAGATAACTTAAAAGAAATAAAAAAGATGTGACTTATCTGAGACCAGAAAAGGGGTTTACACATTTTTTTTAATTATGTGTTGCGGACACTACAAGATGTCTTTCATCCTTCATTTACCAATAATAGGTCATATTGTTGAAGAATTGATGAAATAATACTTCTATTTTAAAAAGCTTCATCTCAAAAAGCTTAATTGATACCAATTGCAGTCAGGATCAAACACCTTTTTTTTTGCATTTATCATCTTAATCACATCAATATAAGTTGGTCATTCAAAGGGAGTACTGTTGTAAGAATTCTTAAAAAATCTGGGCTTACCAGTATGTTGATTTCTCTTTTGTTTTTGCCAGACAACTGAACTATTTAGATATGCAAATTAATAAATCGATAGACTATTTACATAAAACATGCATATAATGATATTACATTATGATTGGCTATGAACCAAAGGATGTAGTTACGTTGCTATTCGTTTCCAGGGATTGTGTTGAAATGAATTTCATTACAATGGACTTTTACATTAACATTGACAAATATATTCAAGAGCCGGTCGAGAATTTCTCATGAAAACTTTATTTGTGTGTCCTAACGTTTTGGTCCAAAAACGAATTAATTTACACTCATTTAAAAACAACAACACTTAAATATACTTAAGCATATCACATAAAGATATAGAATCGAAGATTATGACCGTTGTAAATACTTGTCAACAATTATTTAAAACACAATATACGAACCGGATGCAATAGATCAGACAAGCACAGGTGTTGAGGAATAAGTGAATGAACTATGAAGATATATGTATAGATATTACCGCATTGTTAAATTTTGGATTAAAATATTGCATTGTCAAGAAGCAAAATATATTAGAATTGTATATAATACTATGTATAACGATATGACGACTAAACCTAATGTTGTTAATTGGTGCTCTCTTTTAAGAGACTTATTGTTTCTTATCGGACTACCTGGAGCATGGTTCTTTCAAGATGTTGGTGATGATAAGCTTTTTCTTAAGATAGTTAAAACGCAAATAAACGATATATTTTACAGCACTGGCATACGCGTGTAGACTGTTCGAGTCGAGCCTTATTTTATAAACATGTCGCTGACTTTAAATTCCAACCCTATTTAGATAGTTTGATTATAACTAAACGTAGATATAACCTGACACAACTTCGATTGTCATTACATAGATTGTGTATAGAGAGAGACAGGGCGGTGGAAGAAGCCTATTTGTTTTCCTTTAGATGAACGTAAATGCATTATATGTCATACGTTGAAGATGAATTTCATTTTGTATGTGAATGTAAAATGTACGATGTTATAAGAAAGTCTTTGTTACCTAAGTATTATTGGAAAAGACCAAATATGTTTAAATTTATTGAATTGATTAAATCCGACAGTAAACATATGATAAATAAGATAGGTTGTTATGTGCAAAAAGCTTTTGAGATACGATCTCAGATTATGTATAATAATTGATCAAGATATATTCGTATGTATAATATGATGTTTATTGTGTATTGCAGTCATTTAGTTATGAGATTGTGCACATGTATTTTATTGATTTTTTTCCATACATTAATTTTCAGGCAACAGTTTGTAGATACCTACACACATGTGCTATATTATTTCCATTTGTTGCCCTTGTATTTTCGTTTCGAGCAAGGGTAGCGCGTAATGGAAATGTTTAATAAATATTATATTGTCAATAGTAAAAACAAGTAGACAAACTTAATACAATTAAAGGCAACATTACGATGCATAATTTGTGTGTTTATATACATTGTTTATATACAATGTTGCACTCTACCTATAATTTATCATTCATAACTGTAACAGTGTAACTATTTCATTATCTACATATATATGTATTGTAAAAATGTTTATACTATGTATATTTATGTATAATTTATATATATTGTAAATATGTTCCACATGGGTCAATGACCTTCTTGGATGTTGAATAAACTTATTTATTTATGTTTTAAATGGAGGGCGTGACTTGAATCCTGTACACCAAGCCACATCGTTGTTTTAAGTCTCTTTCGGTAAAAAAAAAGTTAATTTAAAGACATGTTAAATATATTTATTGAGACATAATACAGCATTCGAATACTGAATAACGGAAAAAACGCCATCGCAAGCTAACAACTTCAATATTTTGACTGTAATTCCGACACCGAACTTCTTGATTTTATATTTGCCAAAACATAACAAGTTGTAATTTTACTTTCGTTTATGACACACATGATTGTTGTAAAAATGCTTCGCTTTGTATGTTTTGTATGGATGTGTGTTATTTTACCGGATTAAAACAACTGTTTAACATACTTATATTGACATCGTGCAATGTAACGCACACTATTTTGCATTATCAATGTTCATTCAGATAGCACGATACAATTACCAAACATCTTCAGAAACTGCCATAGCCCCTGTTATTGACAGACGTAATTAAGTATTTTAACAGTTTCCATGCGCTGCGGAAGCTGTTAGACATTGGCGCTGCGAATATTCTATAAAATTAAAAAGTTCAAACTTATTTATATTCAATATCAAAGGGGCTCAGTAACGAACAGCAATATTTTTCGAGTAACATTTATATTTTATTAGCACCAAAGCATGTTGTGTATATTAATTAAATGTGTTTTAGATGGCAAACTACCACATATAAAAACAAACAAACTAAATGATCTAAACAAGCGCAACTTGTGAAAATATTGCAGTAGCGTCTTTCGCCCCTATGGGTCCTGCTCCGTCAGCTGTGCAACCAGAACTGTATTAATAATACAGATCGGCGATAGAGGTGTTCTTACTAGTTATATACTAGGTATATCGAATGTTTCAAGCCAACAACAGCTAGACCACGAGACTATTTTATTCGAGTTATATCCCACCCGAAAAAACCTTGTTAATTCCAAAATTTAGAATTATTTTTTCTCCGATGTCTTTAGCCGATGTCTTTAGTTGAAGGATTAATACAAATTTGAAACATCTTACTGGCAGATTTTACACAAATTATTATCCATCTGCAAACAATTAGTTTCAGATCAACAAGCCATTACACAAGTGATGTAACTAATGTTTCGTAATTTATTTATTATCGTGTTAATGTACTCCTAATACATTCCGTGAATGTCGATACTATGGCATCATACATAACTCACATAATGAATGTTTAATGTTTCCGATCAGTGTCTTTATATTTATATTTCTATCATAAGATAAATATGTTTTATGTATCCATTGGTAAAAGTTATAAAATAAAATGTTTAATCTGTATGACTCCTTTTTATTATTAGATTTATAAAAAAAATATTTTAGATCCTTTTATGACATTTTATATCGATCATTAATGACTTGGTTATTTTTTCTAAAAATAAACATGATGCATTTAACAATGTGTTTTTTTTTTACAGTATTGTATTAACACCCTTCATTCTAATTAGTTACCTTTAAGACAGTAACATTCTTAAGGGAGGTTACCTGTAACCTCCGTTTAAATAATACTTATTTTATCTATGTAAGACCACTCGTTCCCTTACTCAGAGTTATCGTCTGCAACAGCCTCGCAGCCATGGATGTCAATATTCTTGACGGTACAATGATAAAGAGGCTAACTATGTTTAAGGAGGTTCATGTCCATTGTACACTTGGTGTTAGACTTACAGATATTTTAAATTAATCTGAAAACTTAAGATAACTGCATAATTTAGCAACAACTATGGAAGAACCTGTATATTCTGTACGTTCTACGCAAGGCCGGTATAAGTGAATATATGGTATATGACCTAGAAATAACAAACTGAAAGCTCGTTTGTAGATATAGTTAATACACAGATTAAATACGATATCGTATAATACAAATGAAGTATTTACAATGGTACTAAATAATAATAATAATAATAATAATAATAATAATAATAATAATAATAATAATAATAATAATAATAATAATAATAATAATAATAATTATAATTATAATAATAAATAAATAAATAATAATAATAATAATTTTGTAACTGAATACAAATGCTGGAAGTAAACCATCCATTGTATTGGGAACATTGCGGTTCTTTGAAAATTTGGTGTGGGTAAAATTAGAAATACGGTAAGATACTTTAATACATATTAAAAATATATTCAACTGGCTTTATAAATCGGAACATACGAATTGATAGCGGACAAAGGGAAACTACACATCAATGTAATCCCTTTTCATAAGCAGAGTTGCGTACCCAAGTGTGTCCTAGTTGTCGAGGAAATCACTTCCAAGGGAAAGATAAAATCTAAGATTATCTGATAGATGGAAACAGATGGTAAACATATACTGTTCACAAAACATTTTTGTAAACTATTTTGAAATTTCAATAAAAAATATCAAACAGGCTGAAAACTTGAATGGTTCAAGAGATGCGTGACCTTCATTTAAATTTAGTTGCCAAATCTAAAAGAAAACCACCGCGTGATGTAAATCCTAAGCTAATATCGACTTTTATAAATATTTGACCAACGCAAAAGCAACAATAGGCGTACCTCGTTCTTCACATCATTTATTGCTTAACAAATAAGTATTGTTGAGACCGCCATTTAAAAAAAAAAAAAAGAAAAAAAAAAAAGAAAAAAGAAATTCGTTTATACCATTTATGTTTCTTTGTTTAAAAACACAAAAACATCTGACTCAATGTGCATGCCTTATGTAATTTAATACATAACATTTGTGATCAAGTTGGAACAACAAGAATATGCAACACAATTTTAACCTATAATCCTTTATTTGTGGTGTCTGAAGGGTTTGTGTGGTTAAACATATCTACTGCGGGAAAGAAAAAAAAAAAGATGTCAATACCAGCTAAACATCATCACTGTTTTAGCCAAGTCTGTAAATTTGATATATATCCTTACATTTATCAGATACATGGTCTTAGAAGCTACAATACAGTTATCGCTAAGTTACAAACATTTCCTTTATCGTTGCGAATCCCCGTGTACACGGTAGTCCGTTTCAAATTGTCATACCGGGTTAGTAAGACCCATTGGCATAATTGATTCTCAAACCTCTACATACACACCTATATATGCGCAGACACATACGCACTACGAAATCTATTACAATGGAGTACACGATCGATATCGATATTTACACTACCCAGGAATCTCCATTCACTAATGCCGACCCCTTCTTAACACTGTGGACTTGACTACGGAATCAAAGTTTTCAGGACGGAACAGGCTAATATTGAAAGCAAAAGAGAACCCAGGAAGGTGTTAAATTGGAGTAGTGGTACAAGTGAAGAAAGAATCTCGCGACAGCGCTCAAGGAATAAACCAAAAAAGTCATACCAACTTGGGACCATAACGATGGGAGCTAAATGCGTATGTATAGGAGGTAATGTTTTACTTTATTGTCATCATCGTTGTTGTTGGTGTTGTTAATGTTGTATTCGCCATTGATTTATTGTCCTACACGTCTCTGCCTCATTCACATCTACTCTCATTTATTGTCCAACGCATCTCCTCTCATATATTGTCCTACACATCTCCCTGTCATTTATTGCCCTACACATCTCCTCTCATTTATTGTCCTACACATCTCCCTCTCATTTATTGTCCTACACATCTCCCCTCATTTATTATCCTACACATCTCCCCTCATTTATTATCCTACACATCTCCTCTCATTTATTGTCCTACACATCTCCTCTCATTTATTGTCATAAACATCTCCTCTCATTTATTATCCTACACATCTCCTCTCATTTATTGTCCTACACATCTCCTCTTATTTATTATCCTACACATCTCCTCTCATTTATTGTCCTACACATCTCCTCTCATTTATTGTCCTACACATCTCCTCTCATTTATTATCCTACACATCTCCTCTCATTTATTATCCTACACATCTCCTCTCATTTATTGTCCTACACATCTCCTCTCATTTATTGTCCTACACATCTCCTCTCATTTATTGTCCTAAACATCTCCTCTAATTTATTATCCTACACATCTCCCTCTCATTTATTATCCTACACATCTCCCTCTCATTTATTGTCCTAAACATCTCCTCTCTTTTATTATCCTACACATCTCCTCTCATTTATTATCCTACACATCTCCTCTCATTTATTGTCCTAAACATCTCCTCTCATTTATTATCCTACACATCTCCCTCTCATTTATTATCCTACACATCTCCTCTCTTTTATTATCCTAAACATCTCCTCTCATTTATTGTCCTAAACATCTCCTCTCATTTATTATCCTACACATCTCCCTCTCATTTATTATCCTACACATCTCCCTCTCATTTATTATCCTAAACATCTCCTCTCATTTATTATCCTAAACATCTCCTCTCATTTGTTGTCCTACACATCTCCCTCTCATTTATTATCCTAAACATCTCCTCTCATTTATTATCCTAAACATCTCCCTCTCATTTATTATCCTACACCTCTCCTCTCATTTATTGTCCTACACTTCTCCTTTCATTTATTGTCCTACACATCTCCTCTCATTATTGTCCTACACATCTCCTCTAATTTATTATCCTACACATCTCCCTCTCATTTATTATCCTACACATCTCCCTCACATTTATTATCCTACACATCTCCTCTCATTTATTGTCCTACACTACTCCTCTCATTTATTATCCTACACATCTCCCTCTCATTTATTATCCTACACATCTCCCTCTCATTTATTGTCCTACACTACTCCTCTCATTTATTGTCCTACACATCTCCTCTCATTTTTGTCCTACACATCTCCTTTCATTTATTGTCCTACACATCTCCTCTCATTTATTGTCCTACACATCTCCTCTCATTATTGTCCTACACATCTCCTCTCATTTATTATCCTACACATCTCTCTCTCTCATTTATTATCCTACACATCTCCCTCACATTTATTGTCCTACACTACTCCTCTCATTTATTGTCCTACACATCTCCTCTCATTTTTGTCCTACACATCTCCTCTCATTTACTGTCCTACACATCTCCCCTCATTTATTGTCCTACACATCTCCTCTCATTTATTGTCCTAAACATCTCCTCTCATTTATTGTCCTACACATCTCCTCTCATTTATTGTCCTACACATTTCCCTCTCATTTATTGTCCTACACATCTCCTCTCATTTATTCTCCTACACATCTCCTCTCATTTATTGTCCTACACATCTCCCCCTGATTTATTGTCCTACACATCTCCCCTCATTTATTTGTCTTACACATTTCCCTCTCATTTATTGTCCTACACATCTCCTCTCATTTATTCTCCTACACATCTCCCCTCATTTATTGTATTACACATCTCCCCTCATTTATTGTCCTACACATCTCCCCTCATTTATTGTCCTACACATCTCCCCTAATTTATTATCCTACACATCTCCCCTAATTTATTATCCTACACATCTCCCCTCATTTATTGTCCTACACATCTCCCCTCATTTATTGTCCTACACATCTCCCCTCATTTATCGTCCTACACTTCTTCCCGTCATTTATTGTCCTACACATCTCCCCCCTCATTTATTGTCCTACACATCTCCTCTCATTTACTGTCCTACACCTCTCCTCTCATTTACTGTCCTGCACATCTCCCCTAATTTATTATCCTACACATCTCCCTCTCATTTATTATCCTACACATCTCCTCTCATTTATTGTCCTACACATCTCCTCCTGATTTATTATCCTACACATCTCCCCTCATTTATTGTCCTACACATCTCCCCTCATTTATTATCCTACACATCTCCTCTCATTTATTGTCCTACACATCTCCCTCTCATTTATTGTCCTACACATCTCCCCTCATTTGTTATCCTACACATCTCCTCACATTTATTATCCTACACATCTCCCTCTCATTTATTGTCCTTAACATCTCCTCGCATTTATTGTCCTACACATCTCCTCTCATTTATTGTCCTACACATCTCCCCCTCATTTATTCTCTTAAACATCTCCTCTCATTTATTGTCCTAAACCCCCCCCCCCTCATTTATTGTCCTACACATCTCCCCTCATTTATTGTCCTACACATCTCCCTCTCATTTATTGTCCTACACATCTCCCTCTCATTTATTGTCCTACACATCTCCCCTCATTTATTATCCTACACATCTCCTCTCATTTATTGTCCTACACATCTCCCTCTCATTTATTGTCCTACACATCTCCCCTCATTTATTATCCTACACATCTCCTCTCATTTATTGTCCTACACATCTCCCTCTCATTTATTGTCCTACACATCTCCCTCTCATTTATTGTCCTACACATCTCCCCTCATTTATTATCCTACACATCTCCTCTCATTTATTGTCCTACACATCTCCTCACATTTATTATCCTACACATCTCCCTCTCATTTATTATCCTACACATCTCCCCTCATTTTTTGTCCTACACATCTCCCCTCATATATTGTCCTACACATCTCCCCTCATTTATTGTCGTACACATCTCCCCTCATTTATTCTCCTACACATCTTCTCTCCTTTATTGTCCTACACATCTCCCCCTGATTTATTGTCCTACACATCTCCCCCTCATTTATTGTCCTAGACCTTCCCTCATTTATTGTCCTAGACCACCCCTCATTTATTGTCCTAGACCCCCCCGTTTATTGTCCTAGACCACCACTCATTTATTGTCCTAGACCCCCCCCCCCCTCATTTATTGTCCTAGACCACCCCTCATTTATTGTCCTAGAACCCCCTCATTTATTGTCCTAGACCACCCCTCATTTATTGTCCTAGACGACCCCTCATTTATTGTCCTGCACATCTCCTCTCATTTATTGTCCTGCACATCTCCTCTCATTTATTGTCGTACACATCTCCTCTCATTTATTGTCCTACACTTCTCCCCTCAATTATTATCCTACACATCTCCCCTCATTTATTGTCCTACTTATCTCCTCTCATTTATTATCCTTCACATCTCTGCCTCATTTATTGTCCTACACATCTCCTCTCATTTATTATCCTACACATCTTCCCTCATTTATTGTCCTACACATCTCCCCTCATTTATTATCCTACACATCTCCTCTCATTTATTGTCCTTCACATCTCCTCTCATTTATTATCCTACACATCTCCCCTCATTTATTGTCCTACACATCTCCCCTCATTTATTATCCTACACATCTCCTCTCAATTATTGTCCTACACATCTCCCTCTCATTTATTGTCCTACACATCTCCCCTCATTTATTGTCCTACACATCTTCTCTCATTTATTGCCCTACACATCTCCTCTCATTTATTACCCTACACATCTCCCTCTCCTTTATTGTCCAACATATCTCCCCTCATTTATTGTCCTACACATCTTCTCTCATTTATTGTCCTACACATCTCCCCTCATTTATTATCCTACACATCTCCCTCTCATTTATTATCCTACACATCTCCTCTCTTTTATTATCCTACACATCTCCCTCTCATTTATTGTCCTACATATCTCCCCTCATTTATTGTCCTACACATCTTCTCTCATTTATTATCCTACACATCTCCCTCTCATTTATTATCCTACACATCTCCTCTCTTTTATTGTCCTACACATCTCCCTCTCATTTATTATCCTACACATCTCCTCCCATTTATTGTCCTACACATCTGCCCTCATTTATTGTCCTACACATCTCCTCTCATTTGTTATCCTACACATCTGCCCTCATTTATTATCCTACACATCTCCCTGTCATTTATTGTCCGACACATCTCCCTCTCATTTATTGTCCTACACATCTCTGCCTCATTTATTGTCCTACACATCTCTGCCTCATTTATTGACCTACACATCTCCCCCTGATTTATTGTCCTACACGTCTCCCTCTCATTTATTGTCCTAGACATTTCTTTCTCATTTATTGTCCTAGACATCTCCTCTCCTTTATTGTCCTACACATCTCCTCTCATTTATTGTCCTACACATCTCCCCCTGATTTATTGTCCTACACATCTCCCCTCATTTATTGTCCTACACATCTCCTCTCATTTATTGTCCTAGACATCCCTCTCATTTATTGTCCTACACATCTCACCCTCATTAATTGTCCTACACATCTCCCCTCATTTATTGTCCTACACATCTCCTCTCATTTATTGTCCTAGACATCCCTCTCATTTATTGTCCTACACATCTCACCCTCATTTATTGTCCTACACATCTCCCCTCATTTATTGTCCTACACATCTCACCCTCATTTATTGTCCTACACATCTCACCCTCATTTATTGTCCTACACATCTCACCCTCATTAATTGTCCTACACATCTCCCCTCATTTATTGTCCTACACATCTCCTCTCATTTATTGTCCTAGACATCCCTCTCATTTATTGTCCTACACATCTCACCCTCATTAATTGTGCTACACATCTCCCCCTCATTTATTGTGCTACACATCTCCCCCTCATTTATTGTCCTTCACATCTCCTCTCACATATTGTCCTACACATCTCCTCTAATTTATTGTCCTACAAATCTCCTCTCATTTATTGTCCTACAAATCTCCTCTCATTTATTCTCCTACACATCTCCTCTCATTTATTGTCCTACACATCTCCTCTCATATATTGTCCTGCAGACCTCCCCTCATTTATTGTCCTACACATCTCTCCCTTATTTATTGTCCTACACATGTCCCTCGCATTTATTGTCCTACACATCTCCCCCTAATTTATTGTCCTACACATCTCCTCTCATCTATTGTCTTACACATCTCCCTCTAATTTATTGTCCTACACATCTGCTCTCATTTATTGTCCTACACACCCCCCTCTCATTTATTATCCTACACATCTCCTCTCATTTATTGTCCTACACATCTCCCTCTAATTTATTATCCTACACATATCCCCCTAATTTATTGTCCTACACATCTCCTCTCATTTATTGTCTTACACATCTTCTCATATTTATTGTCCTACACATCTCCCCCTCATTTATTGTCCTACACATTTCCTCATCTCTATCACCTCTCTTCCTTTCCCCTTGGAGATGCGACTGCTGATCCCATCAACACTCACATGACCATCGGACACCTGCTGTTGTGGGACGCTAGCGGACGGTGGAGGAAAACATTCGTGGTGCTCTTCCTGAATTCAAACTTGATTTGGTTCGACAGGAAACATGGCTCACAGCTCGGTCGGGTGAAACTAAGAGTAAGTATGTCTGGCTATACCAAAGCACTGTAATGTCTTATTTTTTATTAACTATAATATTAGGTAATTTATTTATTTTATGAATATTTTCATTGACAATAAACGTCAATGGTCATAGTGTTGCTTTTATATTTACCCGTGTACAAATGTTTATAACGCCTTGTCTCACAGTTAACGTTCCTAACACCTTTTCTTACATTGTTAACCTTGTCAATATAACATTCGTTATCCAATCTTGCAGACAGCCTGCAGTCTTCTGACGGTGGGTCCGGCGTGCCGGCGGATTCCGACATGCCCTCAGCAGCTACCAAAAAAGATGAGTTACAGCTTCATGATGGCTGTGCCACACAACTACGTGTCCAACTCAGACCCCAATAAGGCCAGCATGTTATACTTCCTGGCTCCTAATTGCACAGTGATGGGGTAAGTATACTTCCTGGCTCCTAATTGCACAGTGATGGGGTAAGTATACTTCCTGGCTCCTAATTGTACAGTGATGGAGTGAGTATACTTCCTGGCCCCTAATTGTAAAGTGATGGAGTGAGTATACTTCCTGGCTCCTAATTGTACAGTGATGGAGTGAGTATACTTCCTGGCTCCTAATTGTACAGTGATGGAGTGAATATACTTCCTGGCTCCTAATTGTACAGTGATGGAGTGAATATACTTCCTGGCTCCTAATTTTACAGTGATGGAGTGAATATACTTCCTGGTTCCTAATTGTACAGTGATGGAGTGAATATACTTCCTGGCTCCTAATTGTACAGTGATGGAGTGAATATACTTCCTGGCTCCTAATTGTACAGTGACTGGGTAAGTATACACATTTAATGGTGGTATCAAAGTATATATCAGTCACGTTGTTTTATCTATATGTGCAGCATAAGTTAATGTTTGCTCGGTTGTGAAACCTAGCCGACCATCGATCTGAAAAATGGAAATTCTTATGACTTTGATAAATGTCCAAACTTGCATTGTGTGACAAAATTGATGTTTTTTAATATGAAGCAAAATTATGGTACAATGAAAAATTGCTCTTTTCAGAAAACAGAAAATCTTACCTATTGAAATTATGCATTGATAAGAGGGAAACAATGAGAACGTGTTATGACTCAATACCATTAATTAATGGAACTGAATCATTATATAACATCATATTACCAGTGCATTAGATTAACGTTCTATCATATTACCAGTACATTAGATTACCGTTGAATCATATTACCAGTACATTAGATTACCGTTCTATCATATTACCAGTACATTAGATTACCGTTCTATCATATTAACAGTACATTAGATTACCGTTCTATCATATTACCAGTACATTAGGTTACCGTTCTATCATATTACCAGTACATTAGGTTACCGTTCTATCATATTACCAGTACATTAGGTTACCGTTCTATCATATTACCAGTACATTAGGTTACCGTTCTATCATATTACCAGTACATTTGATAACCATTCTATCATATTACCAGTACATTAGATTACCGTTCTATCATATTACCAGTACATTTGATTACCGTTTTATCATATTACCAGTACATTAGATAACCGTTCTATCATATTACCAGTACATTTTATAACCGTTCTATCATATTACCAGTACATTAGATAACTGTTCTATCATATTACCAGTACATTAGGTTATCGTTCTACAATATTACCAGTACATTTGATAACTGTTCTATCATATTACCAGTACATTAGATAACCGTTCTATCATATTACCAGTACATTAGGTTACCGTTCTATCATATTACCAGTACATTAGGTTACCGTTCTAATCATATTACCAGTGCATTAGGTTATCGTTCTATCATATTACCAGTACATTAGGTTACAGTTCTATCATATTACCAGTACATTAGGTTACCGTTATATCATATTACCAGTACATTAGATAACTGTTCTATCATATTACCAGTACATTAGGTTATCGTTCTACAATATTACCAGTACATTTGATAACTGTTCTATCATATTACCAGTAAATTAGATTACCGTTCTATCATATTACCAGTACATTAGGTTACCGTTCTATCATATCACCAGTACATTAGGTTACCGTTCTTATCATATTACCAGTGCATAAGGTTATCGTTCTATCATATTACCAGTACATTAGGTTACAGTTCTATCATATTACCAGTACATTAGGTTACCGTTCTATCATATTACCAGTACATTAGATTACCGTTCTTTCATATTACCAGTACATTAGATTGCCATTCTATCATATTACCAGTACATTAGATTACCGTTCTATCATATTACCTTAGATTACCGTCCTATCATATTACCAGTACATTAGATTACCGTTCTATCATATTACCAGTACATTAGGTTAACGTTCTATCATATTACCAGTGCATTAGGTTACCGTTCTATCATATTACCAGTGCATTAGATTGCCATTCTATCATATTACCAGTACATTAGATTACCGTTCTATCATATTACCAGTGCATTAGATTACCGTTCTATCATATTACCAGTACATTAGATTACCGTTCTATCATATTACCAGTACATTAGGTTACCGTTCTATCATATTACCAGTGCATTAGGTTACCGTTCTATCATATTACTAGTACATTAGGTTACCGTTCTATCATATTACCAGTACATTAGATTACCGTTCTATCATATAACCAGTACATTAGATTACCATACTATCATATTACCAGTACATTAGGTTACCGTTCTATCATATAACCAGTACATTAGATTACCGTTCTATCATATTACCAGTACATCAGGTTACCGTTCTATCATATAATCAGTGCATTAGATTACCGTTCTATCATATTACCAGTACATTAGGTTACCGTTCAATCATATTACCAGTACATTAGATTACCGTTCTATCATATAACCAGTACATTAGATTACCGTACAATCATATTACCAGTACATTAGGTTACCGTTCTATCATATAACCAGTACATTAGATTACCGTTCTATCATATTACCAGTACATTAGATTACCGTTCTATCATATAACCAGTACATTAGATTACCGTACTATCATATTACCAGTACATTAGGTTACCATTCTATCATATAAACAGTACATTAGATTACCATTCTATCATATTACCAGTACATTAGGTTACCGTTCTATCATATTACCAGTACATTAGGTTACCGTTCTATCATATTACCAGTACATTAGATTACCGTTCTATCATATAACCAGTACATTAGATTACCGTACTATCATATTACCAGTACATTAGGTTACCGTTCTATCATATAACCAGTACATTAGATTACCGTTCTATCATATTACCAGTACATTAGGTTACCGTTCTATCATATTACCAGTACATTAGGTTACCGTTCTATCATATTACCAGTACATTAGATTACCGTTCTATCATATAACCAGTACATTAAATTACCGTTCTATCATATTACCAGTACATTAGGTTACCGTTCTATCATATTACCAGTACATTAGGTTACCGTTCTAATCATATTACCAGTGCATTAGGTTATCGTTCTATCATATTACCAGTACATTAGGTTACAGTTCTATCATATTACCAGTACATTAGGTTACCGTTCTATCATATTACCAGTACATTAGATAACTGTTCTATCATATTACCAGTACATTAGGTTATCGTTCTACAATATTACCAGTACATTTGATAACTGTTCTATCATATTACCAGTAAATTAGATAACCGTTCTATCATATTACCAATACATTAGGTTACCGTTCTATCATATTACCAGTACATTAGGTTACCGTTCTAATCATATTACCAGTGCATTAGGTTATCGTTCTATCATATTACCAGTACATTAGGTTACAGTTCTATCATATTACCAGTACATTAGATTACCATTCTTTCATATTACCAGTACATGAGAGTGCCGTTCTATCATATTACCAGTACATTAGATTACCGTTCTATCATATTACCAGTGCATTAGATTACCGTTATATCATATTACCAGTACATTAGATTACCTTTCTATCATATTACCAGTACATTAGGTTACCGTTCTATCATATTACCAGTACATTAGGTTACCGTTCTATCATATTACCAGTGCATTAGGTTACCGTTCTATCATATTACTAGTACATTAGGTTACCGTTCTATCATATTACCAGTACATTAGATTACCGTTCTATCATATAACCATTACATTAGATTACCGTACTATCATATTACCAGTACATTAGGTTACCGTTCTATCATATAACCAGTACATTAGATTACCGTTCTATCATATTAACAGCCCATCAGGTTACCGTTCTATCATATAACCAGTACATTAGATTACCGTACTATCATATTACCAGTACATTAGGTTACCGTTCAATCATATTACCAGTACATTAGCTTACCGTTCTATCATATAACCAGTACATTAGATTACCGTTCTATCATATTACCAGTACATTAGGTTACCGTTCTATCATATAACCAGTACATTAGATTACCATTCTATCATATTACCAGTACATTAGATTATCGTTCTATCATATAACCAGTACATTAGATTACCGTACTATCATATTACCAGTACATTAGGTTACCATTCTATCATATAACCAGTACATTAGATTACCATTCTATCATATTACCAGTACATTAGGTTACCGTTCTATCATATTACCAGTACATTAGGTTACCGTTCTATCATATTACCAGTACATTAGATTACCGTTCTATCATATAACCAGTACATTAGATTACCGTACTATCATATTACCAGTACATTAGGTTACCGTTCTATCATATAACCAGTACATTAGATTACCGTTCTATCATATTACCAGTACATTAGGTTACCGTTCTATCATATTACCAGTACATTAGGTTACCGTTCTATCATATTACCAGTACATTAGATTACCGTTCTATCATATAACCAGTACATTAGATTACCGTTCTATCATATTACCAGTACATTAGGTTACCGTTCTATCATATTACCAGTACATTAGGTTACCGTTCTATCATATTACCAGTACATTAGGTTACCGTTCTATCATATTACCAGTACATTTGGTTACCGTTCTATCATATTACCAGTACATTAGGTTACCGTTCTATCATATTACCAGTACATTAGGTTACCGTTATATCATATTACCAGTACATTAGATTACCGTTCCATCATATTACCAGTACATTTGATAACCGTTATATCATATTACCAGTACATTAGATTACCGTTCTATCATATTACCAGTACATTAGATTACCGTTCTATCATATTACCAGTACATTAGATTACCGTTCTATCATATTACCAGAACATTAGGTTACCGTTCTATCATATTACCAGTACATTTGATTACCGCACTAGATTATCGTTCTATCATATTACCAGTACATTAGATTACCGTTCTATCATATTACCAGTACATTTGATTACCGTACTAGATTACCGTTCTATCATATTACCAGTACATTTGATTACCGTACTAGATTACAGTTCTATCATATTACCAGTACATTAGATTACCGTTCTATCATATTACCAGTACATTAGATTACCGTTCTATCATATTACCAGTACACTTGATAACCGATCTATCATATTACCAGTACATTAGGTTACCGTTCAATCATATTACCAGTACATTAGCTTACCGTTCTATCATATAACCAGTACATTAGATTACCGTTCTATCATATTACCAGTACATTAGGTTACCGTTCTATCATATAACCAGTACATTAGATTACCATTCTATCATATTACCAGTACATTAGATTACCGTTCTATCATATTACCAGTACATTAGATTACCGTTCTATCATATTACCAGTACATTAGATTACCGTTCTATCATATTACCAGTACATTTGATAACCGTTGTATCATATTACCTGTACATTAGATAACTGTTCTATCATATTACCAGTACATTAGGTTACCGTTCTATCATATTACCAGTACATTTGATAACGGTTCTATCATATTACCAGTACATTAGGTTACCGTTCTATCATATTACCAGTACATTAGGTTACCGTTCTATCATATTACCAGTACATTAGATACCGTTCTATCATATTACCAGTACATTAGGTTACCGTTCTATCATATTACCAGTACATTAGATTACCGTTCTATCATATTACCAGTACATTAGGTTACCGTTCTATCATATTACCAGTACATTAGATTACCATTCTATCATATTCCCAGTACATTAGGTTACCGTTCTATCATATTACCAGTGCATTAGGTTACCGTTCTATCATATTACCAGTACATTAGGTTACCGTTCTATCATATTACCAGTACATTATGTTACCGTTCTATCATATTACCAGTACATTAGATTACCGTTCTATCATATTACCAGTACATTAGATTACCGTTCTATCATATTACCAGTACTTTAGATTACCGTTCTATCATATTACCAGAACATTAGGTTACCGTTCTATCATGTTACCAGTACATTTGATTACCGTACTAGATTATCGTTCTATCATATTACCAGTACATTAGATTACCGTTCTATCATATTACCAGTACATTTGATTACCGTACTAGATTACCGTTCTATCATATTACCAGTACATTTGATTACCGTACTAGATTACAGTTCTATCATATTACCAGTACATTAGATTACCGTTCTATCATATTACCAGTACATTAGGTTACCGTTCTATCATATTACCAGTACATTAGGTTACCGTTCTATCATATTACCCTTACATTAGGTTACCGTTCTATCATATTACCAGTACATTAGGTTACCGTTCTATCATATTACCAGTACATTAGGTTACCGTTCTATCATATTACCAGTACATTAGATTACCGTTCTATCATATTACAAGTACATTAGGTTACCGTTCTATCATATTACCAGTACATTAGATTACCGTTCTATCATATTACCAGTACATTAGATTACCGTTCTATCATATTACCAGTACATTAGATTACCGTTCTATCATATTACCAGTGCATTAGATTACCGTTCTATCATATTACCAGTACATTAGGTTACCGTTCTATCATTTTACCAGTACATTAGGTTACCGTTCTATCATATTACCAGTACATTAGGTTACCGTTCTATCATATTACCAGTACATTAGGTTACCGTTCTATCATATTACCAGTACATTAGGTTACCGTTCTATCATATTACCAGTACATTAGGTTACCGGTCTATCATATTACCAGTACATTAGGTTACCGTTCTATCATATTACCAGTACATTAGGTTACCGTTCTATCATATTACCAGTACATTAGATTACCGTTCTATCATATTACCAGTACATTAGATTACCGTTCCATCATATTACCAGTACATTTGATAACCGTTATATCATATTACCAGTCCACTAGATTACCGTTCTATCATATTACCAGTACATTAGATTGCCGTTCTATCATATTACCAGTACATTAGATTACCGTTCTATCATATTACCAGTACATTAGATTACCGTTCTATCATATTACCAGTACATTTGATTATCGTACTAGATTACCGGTCTATCATATTACCAGTACATTTGATTACCGTACTAGATTACAGTTCTATCATATTACCAGTACATTAGATTACCGTTCTATCATATTACCAGTGCATTAGATTACCGTTCTATCATATTACCAGTACGTTTGATAACCGTTCTACTATATAACCAGTACATTAGCTTACCGTTCTATCATATTACCAGTACATTAGGTTACCGTTCTATCATATTACCAGTACATTAGGTTACCGTTCTATCATATTACCAGTACATTTGATAACCGTTCTATCATATTACCAGTACATTAGATTACCGTTCTATCATATTACCAGTACATTTGATTACCGTTTTATCTTATTACCAGTACATTAGATAACCGTTCTATCATATTACCAGTACATTTGATAACCGTTGTATCATATTACCTGTACATTAGATAACTGTTCTATCATATTACCAGTACATTAGGTTACCGTTCTATCATATTACCAGTACATTTAATAACCGTTCTATCATATTACCAGTACATTAGGTTACCGTTCTATCATATTACCAGTACATTAGGTTACCGTTCTATCATATTACCAGTACATTAGGTTACCGTTCTATCATATTACCAGTACATTAGATTACCGTTCTATCATATTACCAGTACATTAGGTTACCGTTCTATCCTATTACCAGTACATTAGATTACCGTTCTATCATATTCCCAGTACATTAGGTTACCGTTCTATCATATTACCAATGCATTAGGTTCCCGTTCTATCATATTACCAGTACATTAGGTTACCGTTCTATCATATTACCAGTACATTAGATTACCGTTCTATCATATTACCAGTACATTAGGTTACCGTTCTATCATATTACCAGTACATTAGATTACCGTTCTATCATATTACCAGTACATTAGGTTACCGTTCTATCATATTACCAGTACATTAGGTTACCGTTCTATCATATTACCAGTACATTAGAATACTAGTATTTCATATTATATACATTACTATGATGAGTATTTTTGAATATTTCCATCAATAAATGGAATTTAAAGGTTGGTACTGGGATTGAGGAGGGTGTAATTTATTGTGCATATATTATGAACGAGACATTAATAAGCGTGTACTTCTTCATTTTTACAGGAAGCTGTTAGGATCAATTTATTTTGTGGTAAGTACATTTGTTTATGAAATATCTCGATACAGTTAAGGTATTTATAGCGAAGTCCAGCTATTTTGTTGGAGAAAGACCCCTGACAAATACTTGGGTAAAACCAACGGCGGACAGCAGGTCAGCTAGGAGACCTTTCCACATTAATTGTTATCGCCCGACCGGGACTCGAACCCACACAATGGGGGCTAGAGGTCAGAGTAGTCACAAGACAGCGACTCAGCCTCTCGGTCACGGGTGCCCATTGTATGTTATTTAGAGGTTAAGTATATTTATTACATTGAGTTATATACAAGTATACGTACCTTTGCATTCCTCATTAAACGATGCCAGGTGTTTTAAGATAGGTACACGGCAATAAAATCTGTTTGAATTATGTTTAATCGTTGGTATTTTGAGAACATAGTTGATGGCAAATCTATTTACTAAAAAGACACCGTGTAACTATCGTGGTAACTAGAAACATGTAAACGTCTGCGTTTTATGTCTTTCTGTAATATTTATTAAGTATTTTGGAAAAGAAATCTGCCAATTATGACATTCCCAATAAAGAGAATCAATATGTTCTGCAATCTTTCAGTTGCGCTTCGACGAGAACATCCCTCTT
This sequence comes from Sinonovacula constricta, assembly GCA_007844125.1. NCBI lineage: Eukaryota > Metazoa > Mollusca > Bivalvia > Cardiida > Solecurtidae > Sinonovacula > Sinonovacula constricta. The sequence continues at coordinate 63,387,110 of CM017560.1, read as the reverse complement.
GTGACCGAAGATGCTTCGCAGTTGACATATACAGATCTAAAGCTTCCAGCGAACGAGAAAGGTATATGTTCAAGAAATATTTGTACTTTGATGTGCATTTTATCCGACAGCTAAACAAACCTTGGAGGCGTCCGTAATTTGTAACTAACTTATCCTTCTTTTAATAGCTGACACTATCGGTACAAATCTGGGACATGTTTTAGGCACAAAAAATGCAGCAGAAAGGATTGATACTAGGTTTACAACAAATTTTATTTTCTTTCACAATTTGTAAGTAACAATAGTGTGTGCATTTTACAAACATTATACTATAATAATTCATGTAAAAAGTAACTAACAATACACATGAAGGTATATTTTAACATTTCAGGGTGGTTAGCATCTTTATGGCACTGTTAGTATTAATGTTACATGTATATCCAGTGCTTCAGATAAGAAAAGTGAGCACGTGTTTTCGCCATAAATGTATTAAAACACGTATTGTAATTAAACTTTTTGTGCAAAAAAACACTCTCTATGAAGGCCCGTAAGGCATCTGAAATGCACGAAATGGCACTATTTAGCATCTAGATGTCAACACTATTCCTGTGGGAGCATGTCCTCAGACCCGTTAACACAACTCGTACCCGTGATTATCGCTCATGTTGACCTCTCCCGCCGAGAATACAAACAGTTTGGACTCATGGATAAAGTTTCTAGCAGCTTATGGAATGCAGGAAATTGCTTTGTTTGGCTGCTACATTTCATTTCAAAAGTTCTCGTGAGGAACATTCCCTTAGACTCCCAAGTATGACCCCCCCCCCCCCCCCCCGGACTGAAAAACATACTGGATCCTCCCAAGACCACATTACGTTAAATTAACAATCAGTAAGTAAATAATAAAGAAAAAAAACATGACACATAAAATTGCAACGACGGGGATTCTGTTACAATTATATATTATATATTTATTATAATTATAAATAACCATCATAGTAATGGCTCGAAATATATATTTAACAAACTGGCTCAGCTATGACCATGTTTAAAACGTAATAATGGTTCGTAATAAAATACTCGACTGTTTTGAAGATCTGTTTTCTTAGCAGGTTTCTATTACAGTTTTTATGTAAATCTTATGACTGTTAAAACTTGGAAGACTAAAGACTTGGAAACCATGGAAACAAGTTAGGTAGCAATGTGGCAGTCCAGCTTGGATGGTATACACTTTTTATTATGAATATTCTCCTAAAAAGAGTAGTATCAGTGGATTTGGCCGCTTAAGTTTTTCAATAAATTACAAGGGCGGATTTGTTTTTTTCTTTTTTTTTTTTGGGGAGGGGGGGGGGGGTAGGGGTTTGGGTCCAAATTGAGCGGGATACAGAGGTGCTGGTCGAGTACCAGTGTTGCTAGTTGTGCTAGGACGGTCTGGCTGCATGTTTACCCAAGAAACATTTAGAATATAGCGACTAAATAGAGCCAGCAATATGCTGCATTTTGAGAGAAGCTGCTTAAACATTGTCCATAAGTACAAACTGTTTATACTTTCTGTGACAAAGATAATCTATAATCACAATGTTCTAGGGATGAAGAAAGAGGTCAAAATAAGCGAGATCCATAGGTACGATACCTCTATGGAATTTTCTTTTATTCATTGGGGTCCGGACCCCCGCGACCCCCCCCCCCCTCCCCCCAATCGCACATGAGAACTTTTAGTTGAGGTGTCATTCAAATATTTCTATTACAGGATTTTTCGAAGAATATGGTCTGGGATTTGGCTACAATCGTCCATGGAACTATGGTTGGGGATGGAACTTCGGTTATCATCCGCTTTACGGCCACGGCTATAAAAACTTCGACTTCAGTAAGGATTATGACGATTTCTCGCCATATGAATGTGATGTTACGTCAGTCGCGAGTTTTGGTGGTAGTCAAATGACATTAACGTCAAGTTACTACAATTACAACTTTGACGTCATGTCTTTGTCTAGCCGAGGCGTTTTCTCCGTCGACGACGTAGACAGATATAGCATTGCAATGTGGAGGAATGACGGTCAATGTGCTGCTGCTGTTGCTGATGATGATGACTATGTTGCTGGTAATGTGACGCCAACCAATAGATCCCCAACTCCTCGGAGAAACTAAAACCAATAACAATCACACATCTTCAATAAAATTTGTAACAGACATCACAAGTGCGGTATTTTGCAGAAAAAGCCAGGCCTTCAAGTTTTCAGACCCATAAGAATAATCATGGGCATAAGTTCGTTAGTGCCACGTTACAGACTGGGTCAATAATTGTGTATATCCATACATTCCTCCCGTAGTGTTTTCCTATATTGGTTGCTTACAGGATCATCGTTCAATAGGAAAGATTGATATAATTTCAGGTAAATTCCTCTTGATCTGGCGGGTCTGCCTTACTCCCAGTATTCCCCTAGCCAGCACCAATCTGTCGTATTTTGTGATACATTGTGTCTCTTGTAAATCAATTCCAATAAGTCACTTTACAATCGTATGTAACCTGTCCTGATAGTTCGGACACGCGGCGAGATGGGGTGGGTTGTGGGTTAGGTTTGAGCCGCGGCGGCGTCTGTCAACTAATCTAACGGGCTGTTCTCAGATCTTACTAACCAATTTCCTTTTTGATTTGACATAAAACCTTCAATATGTTTTTATACATTTATGTTTATCGCTTTATAAATGTAAGAGTAAAAAAGTTCTAATTTGTCATTTTGTGCAATTCAAATTTACATGAAATGCATATTTATGGATGACCAAAGCCGCGTACAATTGTCACTCATTGACCGGAGGAAAGGGTTGAAATAGGGAGCGAACAGCTGGAGTTTCACTAATCGGGTGTAAGAAGTAGTTGATTTTAAACTCACTTTATTTTGGTCGAATTCCTGTATGATCATTTTTTACCTTACTTAAGTTAAAATGCAAAATCGTTTAGAAAGTACTAAATATTTAACACATGCTTCCTACCATCGGATGTTAGTAACTGTGATGAAATTTTTGTCCCAATCAACAATCTATAATCTATTATTTAAGGTGTTTGTTTGCTGCTAAAGATTGGCCTGCTTTTGAATACGTTGTACATTTGATTTACCAGTTTTCACCATTGTTTGCACACCTGTAATCGCGTACATGGTCTGCCCTAGTATGGGATTAATGGATACACCAAATGACCAGAGGATAGGCTTAAAATCGGCAGAACATGCAGTAGCTAGAAAGTAGACTATAAATTAAATTTCATTATGTCATCTGTATGGTCCATTTAAGCATCTATAAGATCGAATATGGTAATGTTATATCTGATAAACAATTATTCTGTAGTGACTGAAAATCTTTTATTGGCATGATTTCATGTCAAATGTTAAATTGATGTTATAAAGAATGACATCATTGGTGTCAGCAAACCTTTATCGTCGTACCTTTATGTCAAATGTTTACGACAGGTCAAAATTAAGGTAGCACCCTATTTTATAAAGAATGACTTCCGTGGTATTAGGACACAATACATATAGGTTGACATCCGTCCTGTTTACTATTTCGCGCATCAAACATGTATTGTCTTTATGCATAATCTTTTTTCTTTATCATTACCGAATAAGCCGTGCGAACTTATGCACATGTATATTATTTTGCTGTTTATTATACTGTTTCACATAATGTTCTTGAAAGTTTGTGTCTGTTCGTTTATAAAACGCTCAGTCCAACCAGACCTAATACTATAAATAGATTTATATAGATCTTCTTGTATGTACCCGATTACGACAAAGATTTATCTTTATTTTTATCAATAGCACATTTTTATAGGGTTTGCTAGTTTACTCGAATTTAACACGCATACTTTATTTTCAGAGACAATATATATTTGTATGATTTAATATTAACCTCGAGGTCTGGGAATCTAACATATGATATTACCATGCACTATGGGTAAAATAATCCTATTGATGCATAGTCAATGGTTGTCATAATTTATAAGGAAATACTTCAAAGGAATACATGTATCTGTAAGTCGTTTTCACACAAGTCAAGTTTTCAATATTTATAAGCGTTGTTTTTACGTTTACCATTCAAAATAAAAGTAATCCTCGAGTATTTGATGGCTAATAGAAATACTTTTGTAAATTATATAAATATATTTTGGATATATACCTCTATTGCGTGTATATTTTACATGTCTTTATCGTACTAAATTTGAATGGCCAAAAACAATTGTGTTGTTTATCAATGACATAGTGAACAAAAATTAAATCTGATAATCTGCTCTAACCTAATGTAATTTAAAGTTGTACACATTATGTACCGAACAATAAAGGTGTATACCCTTAAGGGTCAAGTGGATAAGTTTGTACTTGTTAAAAAAACAAAACGTTACACATTGCACCATTTCACCGACAAGATCAAAGTCGTTGACCACTTTTCATAATTTGTTTTGTTACCTTGTCACACTGGGTCAAGCATTCATTTTTTTTAGTTTTTGTTTACGCGATCAAACTTTTGATGAATCACAAGGCATAATGGAATAAATTATCACCTCTGCAAACTAGGTTAGTTGTGAACCTGACGTGTTTCAAAATATCATGTTGTTTATGCAACGTAGGTTGTGAGAAAACACACACAACACGATGCCAAACTTTTAATTTTTTTCTGTTTTTTTTTTTCTGGAAGCAATAGTTTTTTTTCGGACTTCATATGCGGTAATATACGTCACCTGTCTACGCCATGCATAAACAGTACGTTTATTTGTATCACCAGTTAATGACGTACGAAGTGCCGATGGTATGTTTGTAGGTGTCAAGTACCCACGCATAACTTTGATCAAGTTGCATTCAAATTGAACTTATTTTCTGTATTAAATCTTGAAACGTTTGTCAGTTTAAGGACTTAAGTTTCAAGCGTTAACAATTTTTGCTTGATTTGAGTTCAAGGTATTTTAACTCTTTAAGTCAACTGGGAAACAAATTGATGAAATTTGTGCATTGAACAAGAAAGAAGAAAAGAGAGAGATGACGCAAAAGTTTTAGTGTCTGTTTTTCTTTGGTCTTATCCACAATTACAATGGTTACATTTAGTAAGACGTAAGTACTGCCTATTTCCACTGAATGGTGGCATTGTTTACTGATGCATAACCATTTGTATTTATATTGTGACAGATGTCTAAGCATTTAGACTTGAGGTCGTTCAAGTTAACAACTGTTTAGTAGCATTAAACGTGTGTATATTTTAATCCATCGTAGATCGTACATCGTACACTAGTGATACTTATGAGATATTATCAGAGAAAGACAACAGACACAAAGCTGCGTAAAACCACTGCACACAGTCGGTCAACTGGAACACTTCCTCAGATAACTGTTGTGTAAAAAGCCTCAAACTGGACCCGAATCAACTAGGGTAGTGGTCGAGAAGTCAGAAAATAACCGTTCGGCCACGTGGCCCCCGGAATTGGATATCTCTAAAATAACAAATTTAAACAATTCAACGGAAAAAGTAAACAATGAAAATATTTTGAAGTAGCATATACGAATATATAATAGACAATGCACTGTATTCAATATTTACATTCGATGAAAACCAAATCTAGGGTAAACCAAGATTCATGCCCCACATATTGCCGACGACTTCCAGCTGATATTTGGTGCATCGTTGGTTCTACTTGGATGTGCATAACGTCTTTACCCAACTACTAACTGGGCGTATTTATAAGGACAATAAGGAAGAAAAGCTTTGATGCAAATCATCCAAGAGTGTCCAATCCAAGTTATACACAACAGCGTACATCATCTGACACGCAACAACGATACATATCAGAGGAAAGAAACGTGAACTGAAATTATGAAGCCAATGAATTGAAAAAGAAATTTATATTTAAATGATTTGCAGTTTATTTTTCAAGATTTATATGTATTTAACACAAAAACATACCTAACTTTGAACTAGCTTTTGTGTGCAATGTTTTTAATTATGTCATTTCTGCACACCTGCAAAGGGTAATATTTTGTAGTGTCCGCAACAGAGCTTCACACATTACGAAAACAGGAGATACAAAGTTTACTTTGCTGTTATATAAATTGCCTTGGGCACATGTTTCTACAATCCAAGCGCTTTCACCAAATGCCTTAAGGTTTTTTCGCATTTAAAGAAAAGCTTTGTCTGCAACGGTGTAGTGTCCGCAACACAAATATTAATATGCTTCTAAATAAGGCGTTTTTCATGTTCTCAAAGTTGCTTTTGCTAATAAATGTTTGGGTTGATTGCAGTTATATAAAAAAGTGAAATAAATATTATTGTCTAGTCTGATTTTCTGCCAAACAGGACATAACAGTGAAATTAATGTACTTCTAACATGGGCCAATCAGGATATTCAATGTATTTTAACATATATAATGTATATACCAATTGAATGATGAAAGACAGTCCAGATAACTTAAAAGAAATAAAAAAGATGTGACTTATCTGAGACCAGAAAAGGGGTTTACACCTTTTTTTTAATTATGTGTTGCGGACACTACAAGATGTCTTTCATCCTTCATGTACCAATAATAGGTCATATTGTTGAAGAATTGATGAAATAATACTTCTATTTTAAAAAACTTCATCTCAAAAAGCTTAATTGATACCAATTGCAGTCAGGATCAAACACCTTTTTTTTGCATTTATCATCTTAATCACATCAATATAAGTTGGTCATTCAAAGGGAGTACTGTTGTAAGAATTCTTAAAAAATCTGGGCTTACCAGTATGTTGATTTCTCTTTTGTTTTTGCCAGACAACTGAACTATTTAGATATGCAAATTAATCAATCGATAGCCTATTTACATAAAACATGCATATAATGATATTACATTATGATTGGCTATGAACCAAAGGATGTAGTTACGTTGCTATTCGTTTCCAGGGATTGTGTTGAAATGAATTTCATTACAATGGACTCTTACATTAACATTGACAAATATATTCAAGAGCCGGTCGAGAATTTCTCATGAAAACTTTATTTGTGTGTCCTAACGTTTTGGTCCAAAAACGAATTAATTTACACTCATTTAAAAACAACAACACTTAAATATACTTAAGCATATCACATAAAGATATAGAATCGAAGATTATGACCGTTGTAAATACTTGTCAACAATTATTTAAAACACAATATACGAACCGGATGCAATAGATCAGACAAGCACAGGTGTTGAGGAATAAGTGAATGAACTATGAAGATATATGTATAGATATTACCGCATTGTTAAATTTTGGATTAAAATATTGCATTGTCAAGAAGCAAAATATATTAGAATTGTATATAATACTATGTATAACGATATGACGACTAAACCTAATGTTGTTAATTGGTGCTCTCTTTTAAGAGACTTATTGTTTCTTATCGGACTACCTGGAGCATGGTTCTTTCAAGATGTTGGTGATGATAAGCTTTTTCTTAAGATAGTTAAAACGCAAATAAACGATATATTTTACAGCACTGGCATACGCGTGTAGACTGTTCGAGTCGAGCCTTATTTTATAAACATGTCGCTGACTTTAAATTCCAACCCTATTTAGATAGTTTGATTATAACTAAACGTAGATATAACCTGACACAACTTCGATTGTCATTACATAGATTGTGTATAGAGAGAGACAGGGCGGTGGAAGAAGCCTATTTGTTTTCCTTTAGATGAACGTAAATGCATTATATGTCATACGTTGAAGATGAATTTCATTTTGCATGTGAATGTAAAATGTACGATGTTATAAGAAAGTCTTTGTTACCTAAGTATTATTGGAAAAGACCAAATATGTTTAAATTTATTGAATTGATTAAATCCGACAGTAAACATATGATAAATAAGATAGGTTGTTATGTGCAAAAAGCTTTTGAGATACGATCTCAGATTATGTATAATAATTGATCAAGATATATTCGTATGTATAATATGATGTTTATTGTGTATTGCAGTCATTTAGTTATGAGATTGTGCACATGTATTTTATTGATTTTTTTCCATACATTAATTTTCAGGCAACAGTTTGTAGATACCTACACACATGTGCTATATTATTTCCATTTGTTGCCCTTGTATTTTCGTTTCGAGCAAGGGTAGCGCGTAATGGAAATGTTTAATAAATATTATATTGTCAATAGTAAAAACAAGTAGACAAACTTAATACAATTAAAGGCAACATTACGATGCATAATTTGTGTGTTTATATACATTGTTTATATACAATGTTGCACTCTACCTATAATTTATCATTCATAACTGTAACAGTGTAACTATTTCATTATCTACATATATATGTATTGTAAAAATGTTTATACTATGTATATTTATGTATAATTTATATATATTGTAAATATGTTCCACATGGGTCAATGACCTTCTTGGATGTTGAATAAACTTATTTATTTATGTTTTAAATGGAGGGCGTGACTTGAATCCTGTACACCAAGCCACATCGTTGTTTTAAGTCTCTTTCGGTAAAAAAAAAAGTTAATTTAAAGACATGTTAAATATATTTATTGAGACATAATACAGCATTCGAATACTGAATAACGGAAAAAACGCCATCGCAAGCTAACAACTTCAATATTTTGACTGTAATTCCGACACTGAACTTCTTGATTTTATATTTGCCAAAACATAACAAGTTGTAATTTTACTTTCGTTTATGACACACATGATTGTTGTAAAAATGCTTCGCTTTGTATGTTTTGTATGGATGAATGTTATTTTACCGGATTAAAACAACTGTTTAACATACTTATATTGACATCGTGCAATGTAACGCACACTAACTTGCAGTATCAATGTTCATTCATATAGCACGATACAATTACCAAACATCTTCAGAAACTGCCATAGCCCCTGTTATTGACAGACGTAATCAAGTATTTCAACAGTTTCCATGCGCTGCGGAAGCTGTTAGACATTGGCGCTGCAAATATTCTATAAAATTAAAAAAGTTCAAACTCATTTATATTCAATATCAAAGGGGCACTGTAACGAACAGCAATATTTTTCGAGTAACATTTATATTTTATTAGCACCAAAGCATGTTGTGTATATTAATTAAATGTGTTTTAGATGGCAAACTACCACATATAAAAACAAACAAACTAAATGATCTAAACAGGCGCAACTTGTGAAAATATTGCAGTAGCGTCTTTCGCCCCTATGGGTCCTGCTCCGTCAGCTGTGCAACCAGAACTGTATTAATAATACAGATCGGCGATAGAGGTGTTCTTACTAGTTATATACTAGGTATATCGAATGTTTCAAGCCAACAACAGCTAGACCACGAGACTATTTTATTCGAGTTATATCCCACCCGAAAAAACCTTGTTAATTCCAAAATTTAGAATTATTTTTTCTCCGATGTCTTTAGCCGATGTCTTTAGTTGAAGGATTAATACAAATTTGAAACATCTTACTGGCAGATTTTACACAAATCATCATCCACCTGCAAACAATTACTTTCAGATCAACAAGCCATTACACAAGTGATGTAATTAATGTTTCGTAATTTATTTATTATCGTGTTAATGTACTCCTAATACATTCCGTGAATGTCGATACTATGGCATCATACATAACTCACATAATGAATGTTTAATGTTTCTGATCAGTGTCTTTATATTTATATTTCTATCATAAGATAAATACGTTTTATGTATCCATTGGTAAAAGTTATAAAATAAAATGTTTAATCTATATGACTGCTTTTTATTATTAGATTTATAAAAAAATATTTTAGATCCCTTTATGACATTTTATATTGATCATTAATGACTTGGTTTTTTTTTTAAAAATAAACATGATGCATTTAACAATGTGTTTTTTTTACAGTGTTGTATTAACACCCTTCATTCTAATTAGTTACCTTTAAGACAGTAACATTCTTAAGGGAGGTTACCTTAAACCTCCGTTTAAATAATACTTATTTTATCTATGTAAGACCACTCGTTCTCTCACTCAGAGTTATCGTTCTTTACACTCATATATGCGTCTGCAACAGCCTCGCAGCCATGGATGTCAATATTATTGACGGTACAATGATAATAAAGAGGCTATGATTTAGGAGGTTCATTTCCATTGCACACTTGGTGTTAGACTTACAGATATTTTAAATTAATCTGAAAATTTAAGATAACTGCATAATTAAGCAACAACTATGGAAGAACCTGTATATTCTGTACGTTCTACGCAAGGCCGGTATGAGTGAATATATGGTATATGACCTAGAAATAACAAACTGAAAGCTCGTTTGTAAATATAGTTAATACACAGAGTAAATACGATATCGTATAATACAAATGAAGTATTTACAATGGTACTAAATAATAATAATAATAATTATAATAATAATAATAATAATAATAATAATAATAATAATAATAATAATAATAATAATAATAATAATAATAATAATAATAATAATAATAAATAAATAAATAAATAAATAATAATAATAATAATTTTGTAACTGAATACAAATGCTGGAAGTAAACCATCCATTTTATTGTTAACCTGCGGTTCTTTGAAAATTTGGTGTGGGTAAAATTAGAAATACGGTAAGATACTTTAATACATATTAAAAATATATTCAACTGGCTTTATAAATCGGAACATACGAATTGATAGCGGACAAAGGGAAACTACACATCAATGTAATCCTTTTTCATAAGCAGAGTTGCGTACCCTAGTGTGTCCTAATTGTCGAGGAAATCACTTCCAAGGGAAAGATATAATCTAAGATTATCTGATAGATGGAAACAGATGGTAAACATATACTGTTCACAAAACATTTTTGTAAACTATTTTGAAATTTCAATAAAAATGTCAAACAGGCTGAAAACTTGAATGGTTCAAGAGATGCGTGACCTTAATTTAAATTTAGTTGCAAAATCTAAAAGAAAACCACTGCATGATGTAAATCCTTAGCTAATATCGACTTTTATAAATATTTGACCAACGCAAAAGCAACCATAGACGTACCTCGGTCTTCACATCATTTATTGCGTAACAAATTAGTCTTGTTGAGACCGCCATTTAAAAAAAAACAACAAAACAATACAAATTCGTTTATACTTTTTATGTTTCTTTGTTTAAAAACACAACAACATCTGACTCAATGTGCATGGATTATGTAATTTTATACATTAAATTTGTGATCAAGTTGAAAAAACAAGAATATGCAACACAATTTTAACCTATAATCATTATTTTGTGGTGTCTGAAGGGTTTGCGTGGTCAAACATATCTACTGCGTGAATTAAAAAAAAGATGTCAATATCCGCTAAACATCATCACTGTTTTAGCCACGTTTGTAAATTTGATATATATCCTTACATTTATCAGATACATGGATTTAGAAGGTATAATAAAGTTATCTCTAAGTTACAAACATTCCCTTTATTGCTGCGAAACCCCGAGTACACGGTAGTCCGTTTCAAATTGTCATACCGGGTTAGTAGGACCCATTGGCATAATTGATTCCCAAACCTCTACATACATACCTATATATGTGCAGACACGTACGCACTACGAAATCAATTAAATATACAGTACAACAGAGTACACGATCGATATTTACACTACCCAGGAATCTCCATTCACTACTGCCAATCCCTTCTTAACACTGTGGACTTGACTACTGAATCAAACAACGTGTTCAGGACGGAACAGCCTAATATTGAAAACAAATACCAATGAAGGATATATTTACCTGCTTGGCATCGGCTATATGCATGTAATGATAGCATTTTAGTTTTATTAGTACGTAGACAATCATATACAGTTAAACCATGCACTAATATACGTAACGTGATAAGTACTGAGTGCTAGCGAAATGATCGGTCGTCAGAGAACTCAGGAAGGTGTTAAATTGATGTAGTGGTACAAGTGTAGAAAGACTTTTGACTGCTCTCAAGGAATAAAACACCAAGTTGGGACCATAATCATGGGAGCTGGTTGCGCAGGCTGTGCAGGAAGTAATGTTTTACTTTATTGTCATCATTTGTTGTTGTCGTTGTTGTTGTTATTGTTGTATTCGCCGTTGATTTATTGTCCTACACGTCTCTGCCTCATTCAGATCTACTCTCATTTATTGTCCTACACTTCTCCCCTCATTTATTGTCCTACACTTCTCCCCTCATTTATTGTCCTACACTTCTCCCCCCTCATTTATTGTCCTACACATCGGCCCTCATATATTGTCCTACACATCTCCCCCTCATTTATTGTCCTACACATCTGCCCTCATATATTGTCCTACACATCTGCCCTCATATATTGCCCTACACATTTCCCCCTCATTTATTGTCCTACACTTCTCCCCTCATTTATTGTCCTACACTTCTCCCCTCATTTATTGTCCTACACTTCTCCCCCTAATTTATTGTCCTACACATCTGCCCTCATATATTGTCCTACACATCTCCCTCATATATTGTCCTACACTCCTACCCTCATTTATTGTCCTACACTTCTCCCCTCATATATTGTCCTACACATCTCCCCTCAGATATTGTCCTACACATCCCCCCTCAAATATTGTCCTACACATCTCCCCTCATTTATTGTCCTACACATCTCCCCTCATATATTGTCCTACACATCTCCCCTCATTTATTGTCCTACACAACTCACCTTCATTTATTGTCCTACACATCTCCCTCATATATTGCCCTACACGTCTCCCCCTCATATATTGTCCTACACATCTCCCCTCAGATATTGTCCTACACAACTCACCCTCATTTATTGTCCTACACATCTCCCTCATATATTGTCCTACACATCTCCCCTCATATATTGTCCTACACATCTCCCCCTCATTTATTGTCCTACACTTCTCCCCTTATTTATTGTTCTACACATCTCCCCTCATATATTGTCCTACACATCTCCCCTCATATATTGTCCTACACATCTCCCCTCATATATTGCCCTACACATCTCCCCCCATTTATTGTCCTACACATCTCCCCTCATTTATTGTCCTACACATCTCCCATCATTTATTGCCCTACACATCTCCCCTCATTTATTGTCCTACACTTCTACCATCATTTATTGTCCTACACATCTCCCTCTCATTTACTGTCCGACACATCTCTTCTCATATATTGTCCTACACTTCTACCATCATTTATTGTCCTACAATCTCCCCCTCATTTATTGTCCTACACATCTCCCCTCATACATTGTCCTACACATCTCCCTCATATATTGTCCTACACTTCTCCCCTCATATATTGTCCTACACAACTCACCCTCATTTATTGTCCTACATTTCTCCCCTCATTTATTGTCCTACACTTCTACCATCATTTATTGTCCTACACATTTTCTCTCATATATTGTCCTACACATCTCCCTCATATATTGTCCTACACATCTCCCCTCATAGATTGTCCTACACATCTCCCCCTCATTTATTGTCCTTTACATCTCCCCTCAGATATTGTCCTACACATCTCCCTTCATATATTGTCCTACACATCTCCCCTCATATATTGTCCTTCACATCTCCCCTCATATATTGTCCTACACATCTCCCCTCATATATTGTCCTACACATCTCCCCTCATATATTGTCCTTCACATCTCCCCTCATATATTGTCCTTCACATCTCCCCTCATATATTGTCCTACACATCTCCCCTCATATTTTGTCCTACACATCTCCCTCATATATTGTCCTACACATCTCCCTCTCATTTACTGTCCTACACATCTCCCCTTATATATTGTCCTACACATCTCCCTCTCATTTACTGTCCTACACATCTCCCTTTATATATTGGCCTACACATCTCGTCTCATTTATTGTCCTACACATCTCCTCTCATTTATTGCCCTACACATCTCCTCTCATTTATTGTTCTACACATCTCCTCTCACTTATTGCCCTACACATCTCATCTCACATTATTGTCCTTCACATCTCCCCTCATATATTGCCCTACACATCTCCCTTTATATATTGTCCTACACATCTCCTCTTATATATTGCCCTACACATCTCCCCTCATATATTGCCCTACACATCTCCCCTCATATATTGCCCTACATATCTTCTCTTATATATTGCCCTACACATCTCCCCTCATATATTGCCCTACACATCTCCTCTTATGTATTGCCCTACACATCTCCCCTAATATATTGCCCTACACATCTCCCCTCATATATTGCCCTACATATCTTCTCTTATATATTGCCCTACACATCTCCCCTCATATATTGCCCTACACATCTCCTCTTATGTATTGCCCTACACATCTCCCCTAATATATTGCCCTACACATCTCCCCTAATATATTGCCCTACACATCTCCCCTCATATATTTCCCTACACATCTCCCCTAATATATTGTCCTACACATCTCCTCTTATATATTGCCCTTCACATCTCCCCTCATATATTGCCCTTCACATCTACCCTAATATATTGCTCTACACATCTCCTCTTATATATTGCCCTTCACATCTCCCCTCATATATTGCCCTACACATCTCCCCTAATATATTGCCCTACACATCTCCCCTCATATATTGCCCTACACATCTCCCCTAATATATTGCCCTACACATCTCTTATATATTGCCCTACACATCTCCCCTAATATATTGCCCTACACATCTCCCCTCATATATTTCCCTACACATCTCCCCTAATATATTGTCCTACACATCTCCCCTCATATATTGTCCTACACATCTCCCCTCATATATTGCCCTACACATCTGCCCTAATATATTGTCCTACACATCTCATCTCATATATTGTCCTACACATCTCCCCTAATATATTGCCCTACACATCTCCCCTAATATATTTCCCTTCACATCTCCCCTCATATATTGTCCTACACATCTCCCCTCATATATTGTCCTTCACATCTCATCTCATATATTGTCCTTCACATCTCCCTCATTTATTGTCCTACACATCTCCCCTCATATATTGTCCTACACATCTCATCTCATATATTGTCCTTCACATCTCCCTCATTTATTGTCCTACACATCTCCCCTCATATATTGTCCTACACATCTCCCCTCATATATTGTCCTACACATCTCCCCTCATATATTGTCCTACACATCTCCCCTCATATATTGTCCTACACTTCTACCCTCATTTATTGACCTACACTTCTCCCCTCATATATTGTCCTACACAACTGACCCTCATTTATTGTCCTACACATCTCATATATTGTCCTTCACATCTCCCCTCATATATTGTCCTTCACATCTCCCCTCATATATTGTCCTACACATCTCCCCTCATATATTGCCCTTCACATCTCCCCTCATATATTGTCCTGCACATCTCCCCTCATATATTGTCCTACACATCTCCTCTCATTTATTGTTTGATACATCTCCTCTCATTTATTGTCCTACACATCTCCCCTCATTTATTGTCCTACACATCTTCTCTCATTTATTGTCCTACACATCTCCTCTCATTTATTGTCCTGCACATTTCCCCCTCATTTATTGTCCTACACATCTCCCCCCCCCCATATATTGTCCTACACATGTCCCCTCATATATTGTCCTACACATCTCCCCTCATATATTGCCCTTCACATCTCCCCTCATATATTGTCCTGCACATCTCCCCTCATATATTGTCCTACACATCTCCTCTCATTTATTGTTTGATACATCTCCTCTCATTTATTGTCCTACACATCTCCCCTCATTTATTGTCCTACACATCTTCTCTCATTTATTGTCCTACACATCTCCTCTCATTTATTGTCCTGCACATTTCCCCCTCATTTATTGTCCTACACATCTCCCCCCCCCCTCATATATTGTCCTACACATTTCCCCTCATTTATTGCCCTACACATCGCTTCTCATTTATTGTCCTACACATTTCCTCATCTCTATCACCCATCTTCGCCAATACAGTCTTACTCTACCTTTCCCTAGGAGATGTACATGCTGAACCCTTCGACACTCACCTGACCACCGGACACCTGCTGTTGTGGGAGGCTAGCGGACCTTGGAGAAAAACATTCGTGGTGCTCTTCCGGAATTCAAACTTGATCTGGTTTGACAGGAAACATGGCTTACAGCTCGGCCGGGTGAAATTAAGAGTAAGTATGTCTGGCTGTACCAAAGCACTGTAATGTCTTATCTTTTATTAACTTTAATATCAGGTAATTTAACTTTTTTATTTTGTGATATTTTCATTGACAATAAATGTCAATGAACATAGTGTTGCTTTTATATTTATCCCTGTAGAAATGTTTATAACGCCTTGTCTCACAGTTAACGTTCCTAACACCTTTTCTTACATTTTTAACCTTGTCAATATAACATTCGTTATCCAATCTTGCAGACCGCCGGCAGTCTTCTGATGGTGGGTCCGGCGTGCCGGCGGATCCCGACATGCCCTCAGCAGCTACCAAAGAAGATGAGTTACAGCTTCATGATGGCTGTGCCACACAACTACGTGCCCAACACAGATCCCAATAAGGCCAGCATGTTATACTTCCTGGCTCCTAATTGCACAGTGATGGAGTGAGTATACTTCCTGGCTTCTTATTGCACAGTGATGGAGTGAGTATACTTCCTGGCTCCTAATTGCACAGTGATGGAGTAAGTATACTTCCTGGCTCCTAATTGTACAGTGATGCAGTGAGTATATTTCCTGGCTCCTAATTGCACAGTGATGGGGTGAGTATACTTTCTGGCCCCTAATTGTACAGTGATGGAGTGAGTATACTTCCTGACCCCTAATTGACCAGTGACATGATGAGTATACTTCCTGGCTCCTAATTGCACAGTGATGGAGTGAGTATACTTCCTGGCTCGAATTGTACAATAATGGAGTGAGTATACTTCCTGGCTCGTAATTGTTCAGTGATGGGGTGAGTATACTTCCTGGCTCCTAATTGTACAGTGATGGGGTGAGTATATTTCCTGGCTCCTAATTGTACAGTGATGAGGTGAGTATACCTCTTGGCTCCTAATTGTACAGTGATGGGTTGAGTATACATCCTGGCTCCTAATTACACAGTGATGGAGTGAGTATACTTCCTGACTCCTTATTGCACAGTGATGGGGTGAGTATACTTCCTGGCTCCTAATTGCACAGTGATGGAGTGAGTATACTTCCTGGCTCCTGATTGCACAGTGATAGAGTTAGTATACTTCCTGGCTCCTAATTGCACAGTGATGGAGTGAGTATACGTCCTGGCTCCTAATTGCACAGTGATGGAGTGAGTATTATTCCTGGCTCCTAATTGTACAGTGATAGAGTGAGTATACTTCCTGGCCACTAATTGCACAGTGATGGGGTGAGTATACTTCCTGGCTCCTAATTGTACAGTGATGGGGTGAGTATACATCCTGGCTCCTAATTACACAGTGATGGAGTGAGTATACTTCCTGACTCCTTATTGCACAGTGATGGGGTGAGTATACTTCCTGGCTCCTAATTGCACAGTGATGGAGTGAGTATACTTCCTGGCTCCTGATTGCACAGTGATAGAGTTAGTATACTTCCTGGCTCCTAATTGCACAGTGATGGAGTGAGTATACGTCCTGGCTCCTAATTGCACAGTGATGGAGTGAGTATTATTCCTGGCTCCTAATTGTACAGTGATAGAGTGAGTATACTTCCTGGCCACTAATTGCACAGTGATGGGGTGAGTATACTTCCTGGCTCCTAATTGTACAGTGATGGGGTGAGTATACTTCCTGGCTCCTAATTGTACAGTGATGGAGTGAGTATACTTCCTGGCTCCTAATTGTACAGTGATGGGGTGAGTATACTTCCTGGCCACTATTTGTACAGTAATGGAGTGAGTATACTTTCTGCTCCTAATTGCACAGTGATGGGGTGAGTATTCTTCCTGGCTCCTAATTGTACAGTGATGGAGTGAGTATACTTCCTGGCTCCTAATTGCACAGTGATGGGGTCAGTATACTTCCTGGCTCCTAATTGTACAGTGATGGGGTGAGTATACTTCCTGGCTCCTAATTGCACAGTGATGGGGTGAGTAAACTTCCTGGCCACTAATTGTACGGTGATGGGGTGAGTATACTTCCTGGCTCCTAATTGAACAGTAATGGAGTGAGTATACTTTCTGGCTCCTAATTGCACAGTGGTGGGGTGAGTATACTTCCTCGCCCCTAATTGCACAGTGATGGGGTGAGTACACTTCCTGGTTCCTAATTGTACAGTAATGGAGTGAGTATACTTCCTGGCTCCTAATTGCACAGTGATGGGGTGAGTATACTTCCTGGCTCCTAATTGTACGGTGATGGGGTGAGTATATTTGCTGGCTCCTAATTGCACAGTGATGGGGTGAGAGAACTTCCTGGCTCCTAATTGTACATTGATGGAGTGAGTATACTTCCTGGCTCCTAATTGTACAGTGATGGGGTGAGTATACTTCCTGGCCCCTAATTGCACAGTGATGGAGTGAGTATACTTCCTGGCCCCTTATTGTACAGTGATGGGGTGAGTATACTTCCTGGCCACTATTTGTGCAGGGATGGGGTGTGTATACTTCCTGGCTCCTAATTGTACAGTGATGGGGTGAGTATACTTACTGGCTCCTAATTGCTCAGTGATGGAGTGAGTATACACAGTGAATGGTGATATTAAAGTGTATATCAGTCCTGTTGTTTTATCCATATGTGCAGCATAAGTTAATGTTTGCTCAGTTGTGACACCTAGTCGACCATAGATGTGAAAAATGTACATTCTTATGACTTTGATAAATGTCTAAACTTGCATTGTGTGACAAAATTGATGTTTAATATCATGAAGCAAAATTATGGTACAATGAAAAAATGCTATTTTCAGAAAACAGAAAATCTTACCTATTGAAATTATGCATTGATAAGTGGGAAACAATAAGAACATGTTTTGACTCAATACCTTTAATTATATAGAACTGTACCATTATATAACCAAAATATTACCAGAACATTAGATTGCTGTTCTATCATATTACCAGTACATTAGATTACCGTTCTATCATATTACCAGTACATTAGATTACCGTTCTATCATATTACCAGTACATTAGATTACCGTTCTATCATATTACCAGTACATTAGATTACCGTTCTATCATATTACCAGTACATTAGATTACCTTTCTATCATATTACCAGTACATTAGATTACCGTTCTATCATATTACCAGTACATTAGATTACCGTTCTATCATATTACCAGTACATTAGATTACCATTCTATCATATTACCAGTACATTAGATAATCGTTCTATCATATTACCAGTACATTATATTACCGTTCTAACATATTACCAGTACATTAGATTTTCGTTCTATCATATTACCAGTACATTAGATTACCATTCTATCATATTGCCAGTACATTAGATTACCATTCTCTAATATTACCAGTACATTAGATTACCGTTCTCTTATATTACCAGAACATTAGATTACCATTCTATCATATTGCCAGTACATTAGATTACCGTTCTATCATATTACCAGTACAATAGATTACCATTCTATCATATTGCCAGTACATTAGGTTACCGTTCTATCATATTACCAGTACATTAGATTACCGTTCTCTAATATTACCAGTACATTAGATTACCGTTCTCTTATATTACCAGAACATTAGATTATCATTCTAACATATTACCAGTACATTAGATTACCGTTCTATCATATTACCAGTACATTAGATTACCATTCTATCATATTGCCAGTACATTAGATTACCGTTCTATCATATTACCAGTACATTAGATTACCATTCTATCATATTGCCAGTACATTAGATTACCGTTCTATCATATTACCAGTACATTAGATTACCGTTTTATCATATTACCAGTACAGTAGATTACCGTTCTCTAATATTACCAGTACATTAGATCACCGTTCTATCATATTACCAGTACATTAGATTACCGTTCTATCATATTACCAGTACATTAGATTACCGTTCTATCATATTACCAGTACATTAGATTACCATTCTATCATATTACCAGTACATTAGATAATCGTTCTATCATATTACCAGTACATTATATTACCGTTCTAACATATTACCAGTACATTAGGGAGATTACCGTTCTATCATATTACCAGTACATTAGGTTACCGTTCTATCATTACCAGTACAGTAGATTACCGTTCTATCATATTACCAGTACATTAGATTACCATTCTATCATATTGCCAGTACATTAGATTACCATTCTCTAATATTACCAGTACATTAGATTACCGTTCTCTTATATTACCAGAACATTAGATTACCATTCTATCATATTGCCAGTACATTAGATTACCATTCTATCATATTGCCAGTACATTAGGTTACCGTTCTATCATATTACCAGTACATTAGATTACCGTTCTCTAATATTACCAGTACATTAGATTACCATTCTATCATATTGCCAGTACATTAGGTTACCGTTCTATCATATTACCAGTACATTAGATTACCGTTCTCTAATATTACCAGTACATTAGATTACCATTCTATCATATTACCAGTACATTAGATTACCATTCTATCATATTGCCAGTACATTAGGTTACCGTTCTATCATATTACCAGTACATTAGATTACCGTTCTCTAATATTACCAGTACATTAGATTACCATTCTCTAATATTACCAGTACATTAGATTACCGTTCTCTTATATTACCAGAACATTAGATTACCATTCTAACATATTACCAGTACATTAGATTACCGTTCTATCATATTACCAGAACATTAGATTACCATTCTAACATATTACCAGTACATTAGATTACCGTTCTATCATATTACCAGTACATTAGATTACCATTCTATCATATTGCCAGTACATTAGATTACCATTCTATCATATTGCCAGTACATTAGATTACCGTTCTATCATATTACCAGTACATTAGATTACCGTTTTATCATATTACCAGTACAGTAGATTACCGTTCTCTAATATTACCAGTACATTAGATTACCAGTATTTTATGACCATCATAATATATACATTACTAGAATTAGTATTTTTGAATTTTTGAATATTTTCATCAATAAATGGAATTTAAAGGTTGGTACTGGGATTGAGGAGGGTGTAATTTATTGTGCATATATTATGAACGAGAAATTAATACGCGTGTACTTCTCCATTTTTACAGGAAGCTGTTAGGATCAATTTATTCAGTAGTAAGTACATTTGTTTATGAAATATCTCGACACAGTTAAGGTATTTATAGCGAAGTCCAGCTATTTTGTTGAAGAAAGACCCCTGACAAATACTTGGGTAAAAACACCGGCGCACAGCAGGTCAGCTAGGAGACCTTTCCACATTAATTGTTATCGCCCGACCGGGACTCGAACCCACGCAATGGGGGCTAGAGGTCAGAGTAGTCACACGTCAGCGAATCTGTCTCTCGGTCACGGTTGCCCAATGTTTTGTTATTTGGAGGTATATATACAAGTATATGTACCTTTTCATTTCCACATTAAACGATGCGAAGTGTTTTAAGACAGGTACACGGCAATAAAATTTGTTTGAATGATGTTTAATCGTTGGTATTTTGAAAACATATTTTATGGCAAATTTATTTACTAAAAAGACACCGTGTAACTATCGTGGTAACTAGAAACATGTAAACATCTGCGTTTTATGTCTTTCTGTAATATTTATTAAGTATTTTGGAAAACAATCAATTTTGACATTCCCATTAAAAAAAAAGCAACATGTTCTACAATCTTTCAGTTGCGCTTCGACGAGAACATCCCTCTTGTGACCGAAGATACTACGCAGTTGACATATACAGATCTAAAGCTTCCAGCGAACGAGAAAGGTATATGTTCAAGAAATATTTGTACTTTGATGTGCATTTCATCCGACAGCTAAACAAACCTTGCAGGCGTCCGTAATTTGTAACTAACTTATCCTTCTTTTGATAGCTGACACTATCGGTACAAATCTGGGACATGTTGTTTAGGCACAAAAATGCAGCAGAAAGGATTGATACTAGGTTTACAACAAAAATTTATATTCTTTCACAAATTGTAAGTAATAATATTGTGTGAATTTTACAAACATTATACTATAATAATTTATGTAAAAAGTAACTAACAATACCCATGAAGGTATATTTTAACATTTCAGGGTGGTTAGCATCTTTATGGCACTGTTAGTATTAATGATACGTGTATATCCAGTGCTGCAGATAAAAAAAATGAGCACGTATTTTCGCCATAAATGTATTAAAAACGTATTGTTATTAAACTTTTGTGAAAAAACACACACTCTCTATGAAAGTCCGTAAGGCATCTGAAATGCAGGAAATGGCACTATTTAGCATCTAGATGTCAACACTCTTTCTGTGGGAGCATGTCCTCAGACCCGTTAACACAACTCGTACCCGTGGTTATCGCTCATGTTGACCTCTCCCGCCGAGAATACAAACAGTTTGGACACATGGAAAAAGTTTCTAGCAGCTTATGGAATGCAGGAAATTATAAATTATTAATTTGGCTGCTACTTTTCAAAAGTTCTCGTGAGGAACATTCCCTTAGACTCCACCCCCTAACACGGCTAGCACTACTGGAGCTGCTTCATGTATGACCCCCTGCCCCCCCCCCCCCCCACCTTCCACCTCTCTCTCTCACACACACACACATTGAAAAACATTCTGGATCCTCCCATGACCACATTACGTTAAATTAATAATCAGTAAGTAAATAATAAAGAAACAAAGTGACACATAAAATTGCAACGACGGGGATTTTGTTACAATTATATATTATATATTTATTATAATTATAAATAACCATCATAGTAATGGCTCGAAATATATATTTAACAAACTGGCTCAGCTATGACCATGTTTAAAACGTAATAATGGTTCGTAATAAAATGCTGGACTGTTTTGAAGATTTATTTTCTTAACAAGTTTCTATTACAGTTTTTAATGTAAATCTTATGACTGTTAAAACTTGGAAGACTAGAGACTTGGAAACCATGGAAACAAGTTAGGTAGCAATGTGGCAGTCCAGCTTGGATGTTATAAACTTTTTATTATGAATTTTCTCCTAAAAAGAGTAGTATCAATGGATTTGGCTGCTTAAGTTTTCAATAAATTACAAGGGCGGATTTGTTTTTTTCTTTTTTGGGGGGTAGGGGTGGGGGTGGGGGTCAGAGGTGCTGGTCGAGTACCAGTGTTGCTAGTTGTGCTAGGAAGGTCTGGCTGCATGTTTACTTAAGAAACATTTAGAATATAACGACTAAATAGAGCCAGCAATGTGCTGCATTTTGAGAGAAGCTGCTTAAACATTGTCCATAAGTACAAACTGTTTATACTTTCTGTGACAAAGATAATCTATAATCACATTGTTCATGTGATGAAGAAAGAGGTCAAATTAAGCGAGAACCATAGGTACGATACCTGTATGACATTTTCTTTTATTCATTGGGGGTCCGGACCCCCGCGACCCCCACCTCCCGCCAGATTCGCCCATGAGAACTTTTAGTTGAGGTGTCATTCAAATATTTCTATTACAGGATTTTTCGAAGAATATGGTCTGGGATTTGGCTACAATTGTCCATGGAACTTTGGTTGGGGATGGAACTTCGGCTATCATCCGCTTTACGGCCACGGCTATAAAAACTTCGACTTCAGTAAGGATTATGACGATTTCTCGCCATATGAATGTGATGTTACGTCAGTCGCGAGTTTTGGTGGTAGTGAAATGACATTAACGTCAAGTTACTATAATTACAACTTTGACGTCATGTCTTCGTCTAGCCGAGGCGGTTTCGCCGCCGACGACGTAGATAGTTATGGCAGTGCAATGTGGAGGAATGGCGGTCAAGGTGCTGCTGCTGTTGCTGATGATGATGACTATGTTGCTGGTAATGTGACGCCAACCAATAGATCCCCAACTCCGCGGAGAAACTAAAACCAATACCAATCACACATCTTTAATAAAATTTGTAACAGACATCACAAGTGCGGTATTTTTGCAGAAAAAGCCAGGCCTTCAAGTTTTCAGAACCATTAGAATAATCATGGGTATAAGTTCACTGGTGCCACATTACAGACTGGGTCGATAATTGTGTATACCCATGAATTCCTCCCGTAGTGTTTTCCTATATTGGATGCTTACAGGATCATCGTTCAATAGGAAAGATTGATATAATGTCAGGTAAATTCCTCTTGATCTAGCGGGTCTGCCTTACTCCCAGTATTCCTCTAGCCAGCACCAATCTGTCGTATTTTGTGATAAATTGTGTCTCTTGTAAATCAATACCAATAAGTCACTTTACAATCGTATGTAACCTGTCCTGATAGTTCGGACACGCGGCGAGATGGGGTGGGTTGTGGGTTAGATTTGAACCGCGGCGGTGTCGGTCAACTAATCTAACGGGCTGTTTTCAGATCTTACTAACCAATTTCCTTTTTGTTTTGACACAAACCTTTAATGTTTTTACATTACCAACATATATTACATTTTTGTTAATCGCTTTGTAAATAAATGTAAGGGTAAAAAAAGTTCTAAAATTTCCAAAAAATAAAGAGAAATGTGGCTGGGCGTGCTTGCAACACCGTACAGAGTTTTGATAAAACTGGACTTCAGAAGAACCGGATTTACACTGCATGACCTTGACTACATGCGGTCTGTTGTTTATGCCTGGGAAGAAGTATATCACTCACTGACCGTAGAAAAGGGTTGAAATCGGGAGCGAACAGCTGGAGTTTCACTAATCATGTGTAAGAAGTAGTAGTTAATTTTAAACTCACTTTATTTTGGTCGAATTCCGCAGCATGTATGATTATTTTTTTTTACCTAACTTAAGTTAAAATGCAAGATCGTATAGAAAGTACTGAATGTTTAACACATGCTTCCTACTATCGGATGTTAGTTACTGTGATGAAATTGTTGTCTATAATAATCTATAATCTATTATTTAAGGCGTTTATTTGCTGCTAAAGATATGACTGCTTTCGAATACGTTGTACATTCGATTTACCAGTTTTGACCATTGTTTGCACACCTGTAATCGCGTACAGCGTCTGCCCTAGTATGGGATTAATGGATACACCAAATGACCAGAGGATAGGCTTCAAATCGGCAGAATATGGAGTAGCTAGAAAGTAGACTATAAATTAAATTTCCCTATGTCATCTGTACGGTCCATTTAAGCATCTATAAGATCGAATATGGTAATGTTATATCTGATAAATAATGATTCTGTAGTGACTGAAAATCTTTTATTGGCATGATCTCATGTCAAATGTTAAGTTGATGTTATAAAGAATGACATCCCTGGTGTCAGCAAACCTTTATCGTCGTACCTTCATTTCAAATGTTCACGACATGTAAAAATTAAGGTAGCACCCTATTTTATAAAAAATGACTTCCGTGGTACAAGGACACCATACATGTAGGTTGACATCTGTCCTGTTTACTATTTCGCGCATCAAACATTTATTGTCTTTATGCATAATCTTTTTTCTTCATCATTATTGAATAAGCCGTGCGAACTTATGTCCATGTATATTATTTTGCTGTTTATTATACTGTTTCACATACTTTTCTTGCTTTTAATCTAGATTGAAATGAAATTTTGTGTCTGCTCGTCAATAAAACGCACAGTCCAACCGGCCCTAATACTATAAATAAAAATATATAGATCTTCTTGTATGTACTCAATTACGATAAAGATGTATTTTTATTTTTATCAATAACACAAAAACATTAATTGGGTTTGCTAGTTTACTTGAATTAAACACACATACTTTATTTTCAGAGACAATATATATTTGTATGATTTAATATTAACCCCGAGGTTTGGAATCTAACATATGATATTACCATGCACTATGGGTAAAATAATCCTATTGATGCATAGTCAATGGTTGACATAATTTATAAGGAAATACTTCAAAGGAATACATGTATCTATAAGTCGTTTGCACACAAGTCAATTTTCATTATTTATTAGCGTTGTTTTAACGTTTACCATTCAAGATAAAAGTAATCCTCGAATATTTGATGGCTAATAGAAATATTTTTTGTACATTATATAAATATATTTTGTATGTATACCTCTATTGCGTGTATATTTTACATGTCATACTAAATTTGAATAACCAAAAAACTATTGTGTTCTTTATCAATGACATAGTGAACAAAAATGAAATCTGATAATCTGCCCTAACCTAATCTTTTTGTATCCGTTTTATGACTTCAATCCTGCCAGATAGCCCCTTCGGGCAATGTCTGTTGTTTAATGTTTGTATCACTGTGGGGCGTGTGTAATTTAAAGTTGTATACATTATGTACCGAACAATAAAGGTGTATACCCTAAAGGGTCATGTGGATGAGTTTGTACTTGTTAAAAAAACAAAACGTTACACATTGCACCATTTCACCGACAAGATCAATGTTTAGGTGTCTGTTTTTCTTTGGTCTTATCCAGAATTACAATGGTTACATTTAGTAAGACGTTAGTACTGCCTTTTTCCACTGTATGGTGTCATTGTTTACTGATGCATAACCCTTTGTGAAATATTGTGAGTATGAAATATTATATGAGAAAGACAACAGACACAAAGCTGCGTAAAACCACTGCACACAGTCGGTCAGCTGCAACACTTCCTCAGATAATTGATGTTTAAAAGTCCCCAACCTGGACCCGAATCAATTAAGTTGGCGATCGAGAAGTCAGAAAATATCTGTTCGGCCACGTGGTTCCCGGAATTGGATATCTTTAAACTAACAAATTCAAACAATTCAACAGAAAAAGAAAATAATTAAAATATTTTAAAGTCGCATATACTACTATATAATGTACAATGCCCTGTATTCATTATTTACATTCGATGAAAAACGTATCTAGGGTAAACCAAGACATATTGCCGACGACTTCCAGCTGATATGTGGTGCATAGGTGGTTCTACTTGGATGTGCATAACGTCTTTACCAAACTACTAACTGGGCGTATTTATAAGGACAACAAGTAAGAAAAACTTTGATGCAAATCATTCAAGAGTGTCCAATCTATGTTATACACAACCGCGTACATCATCTGACACACAACAACGATAACTATCAGAGGAAAGAAACGTGATGATGAAATCCATGGAATAAAACCTTTCTATGACATTGTCAACAGGAGAAAATAAAACCTGTTTGCCCACGTGGTTCGAAGTTGCAGCACTTGGTAAGTTATATACGTGGTACGAAGTTGTACGATGTCAATAACGCTTAATAATCACTTGGAACACCTCGGACATTTTTTACGATATAATCTTGTGGCGGTAACCACCGAATAATTGCGATTGACCTAATAACTACAACAACAGCTGATTGACAAATCTCCGGCTCGGTGCCTTAAAGAGCGCCGCGTGTCGCAGCGAAGAAAATGACAAAATAAAATTCCATCGGTGTCGAACTAACCACTCCAGCTGAATACGAAATTTTTAAACTAAATTTACCTTACTGAATTTAGCGCTTGTTCTGATTTGGTCAGAAGGCCTATACATTGACACATACCATTTATTTTTTGGTATTGATTTTAAGTTTTAATTGGTATTATATATAGGCATTGGCAAAGGTGTTAGTAGTGGTGGGAGTGGGACGAGTAAACATCGGGAAAGCTGTCACGTTTCACGCTTCGCCGCAGACGTACGAAACACCGCCTTCAGTGTATTTGGCTGTATTATGTTCAAGATATATGATCCTCTACAATCGATAAACAGTTCTATTGGCCATTCACATGTTTAATGAGGAGATCCAATTGAGTGTTGGAAATTTCCAATAGCCTTCTCACATAGCAGCATATATAATACTCGTATTAAACAAATCGATATATCAACAATATCAAAAAAGATTGCTAATCTTGTTTAATCACGTTTAATGTTACCAAACAAACCGTGAACGGGAAACCAAGTATTTATATATACTTGTTGATGTGCATGGCAAATACAGAAACCTCGATGGTAAGTGGAACGACCTAGTTCGTAGACCTAACTGTTAGGTAGTAGCTATGACTATATAGACCCAACGTAGGTAGGACGCGTAGTGGGGTGGATTGCGAAACCTCGGATTCAGAACTGGAACCGCGGCTGATACATCTGATTCTTGTAGGACTGCTAATGGAAACACCATGCCACGTTAAGTTTAAGTGAATCCGACTGTTTTGTCTTTTCGCAGCGACATTTTATGTAAATAAGTACTCAACACAAGGATATTCAAGATATTGTGTTCGAAATTGTTGTGTCTGTGAACAGTTCAACCTGGTATTTAAAAGTGTACTTAAACGTAAGTGACGTAACTTATTACATTCTTTAATGTTTACAGCACAAACGTATTAAAACGAATCATTGAAACTAGACGACATATTGGCTGCATTAGACAGTCTTCCTGCTGCAGTTTTAGGTCGGAAGTCGGACAGTCTTCCTGCTGCAGTTTTAGGTCGGAAGTCGGACAGTCTTCCTGCTGCAGTTTTAGGTCGGAAGTCGGAAAGGAAGCTTTACAATGGGATGCAACGCTTCCACGGAATATAATAGTACGTGATTCTATTTCCAGATACTACAATTTGATTCTGAGACAGAATTTTACTGTCTATTCAGAAAGTTATAATTATTAAACAGCGTCTGATTCTCTTCTTAAACAAACATGTGCGAAGTTTCTGATTATAAATTAAACACAAACTATAAACCTTTTTTATTGGCCTATAATGATAGAAGACTAGGCTTTCATTTAACCAGTTCTTAAGCTTTTAGTCATAACTATAGAACATGTTAATGGACGGTTGGACTAATGTGCATTATTTATGTAACAGGAGGTGGTTACAGCAGAAAAAAACAAAAGAACTACCGCCGGTCTGGCTATCTCCTGCTCAGTGACGCCACCTGTGTATGGCGAAAGGTGTTCGCGATACTCTATCGAGACGGCACACTAGCCTGGTACACAAGTGAGAAGGGCGGGCAACTGGGTCACGTCAACCTTAATGTACGTATCATGCGGGTACTTTTATTTAACGTCAAGTAAGCCAAACAGCAAGTTACTTAAACGCGTATGTTACGAACATGTGAAATCCCAGTCATAGTTACCGCAAGATTTTTTTTACCTGCCTTGACATTACTATAGCAGCATTTGTGTAAACCTGAACGCCAGAGAGCTTCTACTTTTGTGTTTTTTAACATCATCTCTCACAACCAAATTTAAATATTGCTCAAAATAGCATGCGTTATTATCCAAACTTGCAGACCGCCGGCAGTCTTCTGATGGTGGGTCCGGCATGCCGGCGGATCCCGACATGTCCTCAGCAGCTACCAAAGAAGTTGAGTTACAGCTTCATGATGGCCGTCCCTCACAACTACGTGCCCAACACAGACCCAAATATGGCCACCATTCTATTCTTCCTCTTCCCGAACGGTGACGTCATGGGGTAAGCATGCTGATTTTAAGTTACCTAATGAGTATTGCTATTACAGCAATTACAAAACGTGAAATTATATTGAACAGATATAGCAGATTGCTTGTATGGTTCAGGTTAGTAACAAACTTATATTTTTCATTGCACGTATGCAGATACTTTCGCATCCCAAATTAAATAATTCTCTTTATTTATTTCATTGTTAAACTTAATAATTTGTACAATAAAACGCACATCAAAATGCTTCCGAGAGACAGGCATTGGCACAGATGCAGCAAAATTGTATTTGCTAATGACCAAATTAAGGCAAGTTACTATCAGAATTTCAACATGTTTTACGATTGGAACAATTCTTGTGAGTTAAGTATATTTAAAAATATTGAACAGAGAGCTGTCAAATAGAGCAGCAGACAACAATATTCCGCCCTATGTACAAGGGACCGTCAAACAACGACCGTCTGAGCAGCTCAAATCTAATCAAAACATATCGGAAAATTTATTAATTATATCTCGGATGCATGTCCGGAGATCTCGTTAAAATAAACATGTTGATGTGTATGGTAAAAAACAAATATAACTGTTTTGTTTTCTCTATTAAATTATTGTAACCTTGGTACATGTATACCTAGCAACATGTACAACTGATAGTTATATCCTATACAATAAACTTATAACCTTTTACCTGGAAGAAGACTTTTTGATCGGAATTCTTCTTCAAACAAAAGTCAAATGTTTTAGTTCATATCATTGCACCATATAAATCCGATAGTGGTCGTCCCGCGGACGGAATTATTCGAGTGTTTATTGTTCATAGAACGGAACTCTTCGAGGAGATGATCGTCCCGAGGACGGTATTATCCGGCGTGTTCCGATTGAGCTCATATCATGTTGTATTGTGTTGTATTGTGAATGAAAGAGAATGTAAGGTTCTCATGATAATCTTTTGTTCTTTTAGAAAATGGATGGGATCGATATCAAAGACCGTAAGTAATCTCATTGTTTGAGTGTGTTTGTCAGAGTGTATTCACAGTGTATGTATGGATGTGTGCGAGCTTGTAGGTAGTATTTGTCTACCTTAAGGATTGAAGCGTAATGAAAAATCGAAGCCGATATAAAGAGAATGAACTTTTATTTTTCACTAGACCATATGGAAAAATGGTAGTACCAACCTAAAGAGCTGGTCTGCATCTTCACGTATTGATACAAGGTATAGGTATAGAAAAAATGATGGTCTGATAGCCATAGATACGCCCTGGACACGGAAATGGCATTAACCATTGTCTAGTTATATGATGGACCCATGTGACATTAACCATTGTCTAGTTATTTGATGTAACCATGTGGCATTAACCATTGTCTAGTTATATGATGGACCCATGTGACATTAACCATTGTCTAGTTATTTGATGTAACCATGTGACATTAACCATTGTCTAGTTATATGATGTAGCCATGTGACATTAACCATTGTCTAGTTATTTGATGTAACCATGTGACATTAACCATT
Source organism: Sinonovacula constricta (assembly GCA_007844125.1). NCBI lineage: Eukaryota > Metazoa > Mollusca > Bivalvia > Cardiida > Solecurtidae > Sinonovacula > Sinonovacula constricta. Next base: position 63,356,172 of record CM017560.1, on the reverse strand, counting down.
GTCTAGTTATTTGATGTAGCCATGTGACATTAAACATTGTCTAGTTATTTGATGTAACCATGTGGCATTAACCATTGTCTAGTTATATGATGTAACCATGTGACATTAACCATTGTCTAGTTATATGATGTAACCATGTGACATTAACCATTGTCTAGTTATTTGATGTAGCCATGTGACATTAACCATTGTCTAGTTATTTGATGTAGCCATGTGACATTAACCATTGTCTAGTTATATGATGTAACCATGTGACATTAACCATTGTCTAGTTATTTGATGTAACCATGTGGCATTAACCATTGTCTAGTTATTTGATGGAACCATGTGACATTAACTATGGGTCTAGTTATATGATGTAACCATGTGACATTAACCATTGTCTAGTTATTTGATGTAACCATGTGGCATTAACCATGGGTCTAGTTATATGATGGAACCATGTGACATTAACCGTGGGTCTAGTTATATATTGGAACCATGTGACATTAAAAATGGGTCTAGTTATATGATGGAACCATGTGACATTAACCATGGGTCTAGTTATTTGATGTAACCATGTGATATTAACCAAGGGTCTAGTTATATATTAGAACCATGAGACATTAACCATGGGTCTAGTTATTTGATGTAACCATGTGGCATTAACCATGGGTCTAGTTATATGATGGAACCATGTGACATTAACCATTGTCTAGTTATTTGATGTAACCATGTGGCATTAACCATGCGTCTAGTTATATGATGGAACCATGTGACATTAACCGTGGGTCTAGTTATATATTGGAACCATGTGACATTAACCATGGGTCTAGTTATACGATGGAACCATGTGACATTAACCATGGGTCTAGTTATATGATGGAACCATGTGATATTAACCAAGGGTCTAGTTATATATTAGAACCATGAGACATTAACTATGGGTCAAGTTATATGATGGAACCATGTGACATTAACCATGGGTCTAGTTATATGATGGAACCATGTGACATTAACCATGGGTCTAGTTATATAATGGGACCATGTGACATTAACCATGGGTCTAGTTATATATATGAACCATGTGACATTAACCAAGGGTCTAGTTATAGGATGGAACCATGTGTCATTAACCATGGGCCTAGTTATATGATGGAAACATGTGACATTAACCATGGGCCTAGTTATATGATGGACCCATGTCACATTAACTATGGGTCTAGTTATATGATGGAAACATGTGACATTAACCATGGGCCTAGTTATATATTGGAACCATGTGACATTAACCATTGTCTAGTTACATGATGGACCCATGTCACATTAACTATGGGTTTAGTTATATGATGGAAACATGTGACATTAACCATGGGCCTAGTTATATGATGGAAACATGTGACATTAACTATGGGTCTAGTTATATGATGGAAACATGTGACATTAACCATGGGCCTAGTTATATGATGGAAACATGTGACATTAACCATGGGCCTAGTTATATGATGGAAACATGTGACATTAACAATGGGTTTAGTTATATGATGGACCCATGTCACATTAACTATGGGTCTAGTTATATGATGGAAACATGTGACATTAACCATGGGCCTAGTTATATGATGGAAACATGTGACATTAACCATGGGCCTAGTTATATGATGGAAACATGTGAAATTAACCATGGGTCTAGTTATATGATGGACCCATGTCACATTAACCATGGGTCTAGTTATATGATGGAAACATGTGACATTAACCATGGGTCTAGTTATATGATGGAAACATGTGACATTAACCGTGGGTCTAGTTATATGATGGACCCATGTCACATTAACCATGGGTCTAGTTATATGATGGAAACATGTGACATTAACCATGGGTCTAGTTATATGATGGAAACATGTGACATTAACCGTGGGTCTAGTTATATGATGGAACCATGTGATAATAACAATGGGTCTAGTTATATGATGTAACCATGTGACATTAACCGTGGGTCTAGTTATATGATGGAACAATGTGATAATAACAATGGGTCTAGTTATATGATGGAACCATGTGACATTAACCGTGGGTCTAGTTATATGATGGAACCATGTGATAATAACAATGGGTCTAGTTATATGATGGAACCATGTGACATTAACCATGGGTCTAGTTACATGATGGAACCATGTGATAATAACAATGGGTCTAGTTATATGATGGAACCATGTGACATTAACCGTGGGTCTAGTTATATGATGGAACCATGTGATAATAACAATGGGTCTAGTTATATGATGGAACCATGTGACATTAACCGTGGGTCTAGTTATATAATGGAACCATGTAATAATAACAATGGGTCTAGTTATATGATGGAACCATGTGACATTAACCATAAGTCTAGTTATATGATGGAACCATGTGACATTAACCATGGGTCTAGTTATATGATGGAAACATGTGACATTAACCGTGGGTCTAGTTATATGATGGAAACATGTGACATTAACCATGGGTCTAGTTATATGATGGAACCATGTGATAATAACAATGGGTCTAGTTATATGATGGAACCATGTGACATTAACCATGGGTCTAGTTATATGATGGAACCATGTGACATTAACCATGGGTCTAGTTATATGATGGACCCATGTCACATTAACCATGGGTCTAGTTATATGATGGAACCATGTGACATTAACCATGGGTCTAGTTATACGATGGAAACATGTGACATTAACCATGGGTCTAGTTATATTATAGAACCATGTGACATTAACTATGGGTCTAGTTATATGATGGAACCATGTGACATTAACCATGGATCAAGTTATATTATAGAACCATGTGACATTAACTATGGGTCTAGTTATATGATGGAACTATGTGACATTAACCATGGGTCTAGTTATATGATGGAAACATGTGACATTAACCGTGGGTCTAGTTATATGATGGAAACATGTGACATTAACCATGGGTCTAGTTATATGATGGAAACATGTGACATTAACCATGGGTCTAGTTATATTATAGAACCATGTGACATTAACTATGGGTCTAGTTATATCATGGAACCATGTGACATTAACCATGGGCCTAGTTATATGATGGAAACATGTGACATTAACCATGGGTCTAGTTATATGATGGAAACATGTGACATTAACCATGGGTCTAGTTATATGATGGAAACATGTGACATTAACCATGGGCCTAGTTATATTATAGAACCAAGTGACTTTAACCATGGGTCTAGTTATATGATGGAGCCATGTGACATTAACCATGGGTCTAGTTATATGATGGAACCATGTGACATTAACCGTGGGTCTAGTTATATTATAGAACCATGTGACATTAACTATGGGTCTAGTTATATGATGGAACCATGTGACATTAACCATGGGTCTAGTTATATGATGGAACCATGTGACATTAACTATGGGTCTAGTTATATGATGGAAGCATGTGACATTAACCATGGGTCTAGTTATATTATAGAACCATGTGACATTAACTATGGGTCTAGTTATATGATGGAACCATGTGACATTAACCATGGGTCTGGTTATATTATAGAACCATGTGACATTAACTATGGGTCTAGTTATATGATGGAACCATGTGACATTAACCATGGGTCTAGTTATATGATGGAACCATGTGACATTAACTATGGGTCTAGTTATATGATGGAACCATGTGACATTAACCATGGGTCTAGTCATATATTGAAACCATGTGACATTAACCATGGGTCTAGTTATATGATGGGACCATGTGACATTAACCATGGGTCTAGTTATATGATGGAACCATGTGACATTAACCATGGGACTAGTTATATGATGGAACTATGTGACATTAACCATGGGTCTAGTTATATATTGGGACCAAGTGACATTGACCATGGGTCTAGTTATATGATGGAACCATGTGACATTAACCATGGGTCTAGTCATATATTAGAACCATGTGACATTAACCGCGGGTCTAGTGATATGATGGAACCATGTGACATTAACCATGGTCTAGTTATATGATGGAAACATGTGACATTAACCGTGGGTCTAGTTATATGATGGAACCATGTGATAATAACAATGGGTCTAGTTATATGATGGAACCATGAGATAATAACCATGGGTCTAGTTATATGATGGAAACATGTGACATTAACCATGGGTCTAGTTATATGATGGAAACATGTGACATTAACCATTGGTCTAGGTATATGATGGAACCATGTGATAATAACAATGGGTCTAGTTATATGATGGAACCATGTGACATTAACCATGGGTCTAGTTATATGATGGAACCATGTGACATTAACCATGGGTCTAGTTATATGATGGACCCATGTGACATTAACCATGGGTCTAGTTATATGATGGAACCATGTGACATTAACCATGGGTCTAGTTATATGATGGAAACATGTGACATTAACCGTGGGTCTAGTTATATTATAGAACCATGTGACATTAACTATTGGTCTAGCTATATGATGGAACCATGTGACATTAACCATTGGTCTAGTTATATTATAGAACCATGTGACATTAACTGTGGGTCTAGTTATATGATGGACCCATGTTACATTAACCATGGGTCTAGTTATATGATGGAACCATGTGACATTAACCGTGGGTCTAGTTATATGATGGACCCATGTGACATTAACCATGGGTCTAGTTATATGATGGACCCATGTGAAATTAACCTTGGGTCTAGTTATATGATGGAACCATGTCACATTAAGCATGGGTCTAGTTATATGATGGAACCATGTGACATTAACCATGGGTCTTGTTATATGATGGACCCATGTGACATTAACCGTGGGTCTAGTTATATGATGGAACCATGTGACATTAACCATGGGTCTAGTTATATTATAGAACCATGTGACATTAACTATGGGTCTAGTTATATGATGGAACCATGTGACATTAACCATGGGTCTAGTTATATGATGGAACCATGTGACATTAACCATGGGTCTAGTTATATGATGGAACCATGTGACATTAACCATGGGTCTAGTCATATATTGGAACCATGTGACATTAACCATGGGTCTAGTTATATGATGGGACCATGTGACATTAACCATGGGTCTAGTTAGATGATGGAACCATGTGACATTAACCATGGGTCTAGTTAGATGATGGAACTATGTGACATTAACCATGGGTCTAGTTATATATTGGGACCAAGTGACAGCGACCATGGGTCTAGTTATATGATGGAACCATGTGACATTAACCATGGGTCTAGTCATATATTAGAACCATGTGACATTAACCGCGGGTCTAGTGATATGATGGAACCATGTGACATTAACCATGGTCTAGTTATATGATGGAAACATGTGACATTAACCGTGGGTCTAGTTATATGATGGAACCATGTGATAATAACAATGGGTCTAGTTATATGATGGAACCATGAGATAATAACCATGGGTCTAGTTATATGATGGAAACATGTGACATTAACCATGGGTCTAGTTATATGATGGAAACATGTGACATTAACCATGGGTCTAGGTATATGATGGAACCATGTGATAATAACAATGGGTCTAGTTATATGATGGAACCATGTGACATTAACCATGGGTCTAGTTATATGATGGAACCATGTGACATTAACCATGGGTCTAGTTATATGATGGACCCATGTGACATTAACCATGGGTCTAGTTATATGATGGAACCATGTGACATTAACCATGGGTCTAGTTATATGATGGAAACATGTGACATTAACCACGGGTCTAGTTATATTATAGAACCATGTGACATTAACTATTGGTCTAGCTATATGATGGAACCATGTGACATTAACCATTGGTCTAGTTATATTATAGAACCATGTGACATTAACTATGGGTCTAGTTATATGATGGAACCATGTGACATTAACCATGGGTCTAGTTATATGATGGAAACATGTGACATTAACCATGGGTCTAGTTATATGATGGAAACATGTGACATTAACCATGGGTCTAGTTATATGATGGAAACATGTGACATTTACCATGGGTCTAGTTATATTATTGAACCATGTGACATTAACTATGGGTCTAGTTATATGATGAAACCATGTGACATTAACCATGGGTCTAGTTATATTATAGAACCCCGTGACATTAACTATGGGTCTAGTTATATGATGGAATCATGTGACATTAACCATGGGTCTAGTTATATGATGGAAATATGTGACATTAACCATGGGTCTAGTTATATGATGGAAACATGTGACATTAACCATGAGTCTAGTTATATGATGGAAACATGTGACATTAACCATGGGTCTAGTTATATTATCGATCCAAGTGACATTAGCCATGGGTCTAGTTATATGATGGAACCATGTGACATTAACCATGGGTCTAGTTATATGATGGAACCATGTGGCATTAACTATTGGTCTAGTTATATCATGGACCCATGTGACATTAACCATGGGTCTAGTTATATGATGGAACCATGTGACATTAACCATGGGTCTAGTTATATGATGGAACTATGTGACATTAACCATGGGTCTAGTTATATATTGGGACCAAGTGACATTGACCATGGGTCTAGTTATATGATGGAACCATGTGACATTAACCATGGGTCTAGTCATATATTAGAACCATGTGACATTAACCGCGGGTCTAGTGATATGATGGAACCATGTGACATTAACCATGGTCTAGTTATATGATGGAAACATGTGACATTAACCGTGGGTCTAGTTATATGATGGAACCATGTGATAATAACAATGGGTCTAGTTATATGATGGAACCATGAGATAATAACCATGGGTTTAGTTATATGATGGAAACATGTGACATTAACCATGGGTCTAGTTATATGATGGAAACATGTGACATTAACCATGGGTCTAGGTATATGATGGAACCATGTGATAATAACAATGGGTCTAGTTATATGATGGAACCATGTGACATTAACCATGGGTCTAGTTATATGATGGAACCATGTGACATTAACCATGGGTCTAGTTATATGATGGACCCATGTGACATTAACCATGGGTCTAGTTATATGATGGAACCATGTGACATTAACCATGGGTCTAGTTATATGATGGAAACATGTGACATTTACCATGGGTCTAGTTATATTATTGAACCATGTGACATTAACTATGGGTCTAGTTATATGATGGAACCATGTGACATTAACCATGGGTCTAGTTATATTATAGAACCACGTGACATTAACTATGGGTCTAGTTATATGATGGAATCATGTGACATTAACCATGGGTCTAGTTATATGATGGAAACATGTGACATTAACCATGGGTCTAGTTATATGATGGACCCATGTGACATTAACCATGAGTCTAGTTATATGATGGAAACATGTGACATTAACCATGGGTCTAGTTATATTATAGATCCAAGTGACATTAGCCATGGGTCTAGTTATATGATGGAACCATGTGACATTAACCATGGGTCTAGTTATATGATGGAACCATGTGGCATTAACTATTGGTCTAGTTATATCATGGACCCATGTGACATTAACCGTGGGTCTAGTTATATGATGGAACCAAGTAACATTAACCATGGGTCTAGTTATATGATGGAAACATGTGACATTAACCATGGGTCTAGTTATATGATGGAAACATGTGACATTAACTATGGGTCTAGTTATATTATAGAACCAAGTGACATTAACCATGGGTCTAGTTCTTTGCTGGCACCATGTGGCATTAACTATGGGTCTAGTTATATGATGGACCCATGTGACATTAACCATGGGTCTAGTTCTATGATGGACCCATGTGACATTAACTATGGGTCTAGTTATATGATGGAACCATGTCACATTAACCATGGGTCTAGTTATATGATGGAACCATGTGACATTAACCGTGGGTCTAGTTATATGATGGACCCATGTGACATTAACCATGGGTCTAGTTATATGATGGAACCATGTGACATTAACCATGGGTCTTGTTATATGATGGACCCATGTGACATTAACCGTGGGTCTAGTTATATGATGGAACCATGTCACATTAACCATGGGTCTAGTTATATGATGGACCCATGTGACATTAACCATGGGTCTAGTTATATGATGGACTCATGTGACATTAACCATGGGTCTAGTAATATGATGGACCCATGTGACATTAACCGTGGGTCTAGTTATATGATGGAACCATGTGACATTAACCATGGGTCTAGTTATATGATGGAACCATGTGACATTAACCTTGGGTCTAGTTATATGATGGACCCATGTGACATTAACCATGGGTCTAGTTATATGATGGACCCATGTGACATTAACCGTGGGTCTAGTTATATGATGGACTCATGTGACATTAACCATGGGTCTAGTTATATGATGGAAACATGTGACATTAACCATGGGTCTAGTTATATGATGGAAAACATGTGACATTAACTATGGGTCTAGTTATATGCTGGAAACATGTGACATTAACTATGGGTCTATTTATATGATGGAAACATGTGACATTAACTATGGGTCTAGTTATATTATAGAACCATGCGACATTAACTATGGGTCTAGTTATATGATGGAACCATGTGACATTAACCGTGCGTCTAGTTATATGATGGAACCATGTGACATTAACCGTGGGTCTAGTTATATGATGGACCCATGTGACATTAACCATGGGTCTAGTTATATGATGGAACCATGTGACATTAACCATGGGTCTAGTTATATGATGGAAACATGTGACATTAACCATGGGTCTAGTTTTATGATGGAAACATGTGACATTAACCATGGGTCTAGTTATATTATAGAACCAAGTGACATTAACCATGGGTCTAGTTATATGATGGAACCATGTCACATTAACCATGGGTCTAGTTATATGATGGAACCATGTGACATTAACCGTGGGTCTAGTTATATTATAGAACCATGTGACATTAACTATGGGTCTAGTTATATGATGGAACCATGTGACATTAACCATGGGTCTAGTTATATGATGGAACCATGTGACATGAACTATGGGTCTAGTTATATGATGGAAACATGTGACATTAACCATCGGTCTAGTTATATTATAGAACCATGTGACATTAACTATGGGTCTAGTTATATGATGGAACCATGTGACATTAACCATGGGTCTAGTTATATTATAGAACCATGTGACATTAACTATGGGTCTAGTTATATGATGGAACCATGTGACATTAACCATGGGTCTAGTTATATGATGGAACCATGTGACATTAACCATGGGTCTAGTTATATGATGGAACCATGTGACATTAACCATGGGTCTAGTCATATATTGGAACCATGTGACATTAACCATAGGTCTAGTTATATGATGGGACCATGTGACATTAACCATGGGTCTAGTTATATGATGGAACCATGTGACATTAACCATGGGTCTAGTTATATGATGGAACTATGTGACATTAACCATGGGTCTAGTAATATATTGGGACGAAGTGACATTGACCATGGGTCTAGTTATATGATAGAACCATGTGACATTAACCATGGGTCTAGTCATATATTAGAACCATGTGACATTTACCGCGGGTCTAGTTATATGATGGAACCATGTGACATTAACCATGGGTCTAGTTATATGATGGAAACATGTGACATTACCTGTGGGTCTAGTTATATGATGGAACCATGTGATAATAACAATGGGTCTAGTTATATGATGGAACCATGAGATAATAACCATGGGTCTAGTTATATGATGGAAACATGTGACATTAACCATGTGTCTAGTTATATGATGGAAACATGTGACATTAACCATGGGTCTAGTTATATGATGGAACCATGTGATAATAACAATGGGTCTAGTTATATGATGGAACCATGTGACATTAACCATGGGTCTAGTTATATGATGGAACCATGTGACATTAACCATGGGTCTAGTTATATGATGGACCCATGTGACATTGACCATGGGTCTAGTTATATGATGGAACCATGTGACATTAACCATGGGTCTAGTTATATGATGGAAACATGTGACATTAACCATGGGTCTAGTTATATTATAGAACCATGTGACATTAACTATGGGTCTAGTTATATGATGGAACCATGTGACATTAACCATTGGTCTAGTTATATTATAGAACCATGTGACATTAACTATTGGTCTAGTTATATGATGGAACCATGTGACATTAACCATGGGTCTAGTTATATGATGGAAACATGTGACATTAACCATGGGTCTAGTTAAATGATGGAAACATGTGACATTAACCATGGGTCTAGTTATATGATGGAAACATGTGGCATTATCCATGGGTCTAGTTATATTATAGAACCATGTGACATTAACTATGGGTCTAGTTATATGATGGAACCATGTGACATTAACCATGGGTCTAGTTATAATATAGAACCACGTGACATTAACTATGGGTCTAGTTATATGATGGAACCATGTGACATTAACCATGGGTCTAGTTATATGATGGAAACATGTGACATTAACCATGGGTCTAGTTATATGATGGAAACATGTGACATTAACCATGGGTCTAGTAATATGATGGAAACATTTGACATTAACCATGGGTCTAGTTATATTATAGAACCAAGTGACATTAGCCATGGGTCTAGTTATATGATGGAAACATGTGACATTAACCATGGGTCTAGTTATATGATGGAACTATGTGACATTAACCATGGGTCTAGTTATATATTGGGACCAAGTGACATTGACCATGGGTCTAGTTATATGATGGAACCATGTGACATTAACCATGGGTCTAGTCATATATTAGAACCATGTGACATTAACCGCGGGTCTAGTGATATGATGGAACCATGTGACATTAACCATGGTCTAGTTATATGATGGAAACATGTGACATTAACCGTGGGTCTAGTTATATGATGGAACCATGTGATAATAACAATGGGTCTAGTTATATGATGGAACCATGAGATAATAACCATGGGTTTAGTTATATGATGGAAACATGTGACATTAACCATGGGTCTAGTTATATGATGGAAACATGTGACATTAACCATGGGTCTAGGTATATGATGGAACCATGTGATAATAACAATGGGTCTAGTTATATGATGGAACCATGTGACATTAACCATGGGTCTAGTTATATGATGGAACCATGTGACATTAACCATGGGTCTAGTTATATGATGGAACCATGTGACATTAACCATGGGTCTAGTTATATGATGGAACCATGTGACATTAACCATGGGTCTAGTTATATGATGGAAACATGTGACATTTACCATGGGTCTAGTTATATTATTGAACCATGTGACATTAACTATGGGTCTAGTTATATGATGGAACCATGTGACATTAACCATGGGTCTAGTTATATTATAGAACCACGTGACATTAACTATGGGTCTAGTTATATGATGGAATCATGTGACATTAACCATGGGTCTAGTTATATGATGGAAACATGTGACATTAACCATGGGTCTAGTTATATGATGGACCCATGTGACATTAACCATGAGTCTAGTTATATGATGGAAACATGTGACATTAACCATGGGTCTAGTTATATTATAGATCCAAGTGACATTAGCCATGGGTCTAGTTATATGATGGAACCATGTGACATTAACCATGGGTCTAGTTATATGATGGAACCATGTGGCATTAACTATTGGTCTAGTTATATCATGGACCCATGTGACATTAACCGTGGGTCTAGTTATATGATGGAACCAAGTAACATTAACCATGGGTCTAGTTATATGATGGAAACATGTGACATTAACCATGGGTCTAGTTATATGATGGAAACATGTGACATTAACTATGGGTCTAGTTATATTATAGAACCAAGTGACATTAACCATGGGTCTAGTTCTTTGCTGGCACCATGTGGCATTAACTATGGGTCTAGTTATATGATGGACCCATGTGACATTAACCATGGGTCTAGTTCTATGATGGACCCATGTGACATTAACTATGGGTCTAGTTATATGATGGAACCATGTCACATTAACCATGGGTCTAGTTATATGATGGAACCATGTGACATTAACCGTGGGTCTAGTTATATGATGGACCCATGTGACATTAACCATGGGTCTAGTTATATGATGGAACCATGTGACATTAACCATGGGTCTTGTTATATGATGGACCCATGTGACATTAACCGTGGGTCTAGTTATATGATGGAACCATGTCACATTAACCATGGGTCTAGTTATATGATGGACCCATGTGACATTAACCATGGGTCTAGTTATATGATGGACTCATGTGACATTAACCATGGGTCTAGTAATATGATGGACCCATGTGACATTAACCGTGGGTCTAGTTATATGATGGAACCATGTGACATTAACCATGGGTCTAGTTATATGATGGAACCATGTGACATTAACCTTGGGTCTAGTTATATGATGGACCCATGTGACATTAACCATGGGTCTAGTTATATGATGGACCCATGTGACATTAACCGTGGGTCTAGTTATATGATGGACTCATGTGACATTAACCATGGGTCTAGTTATATGATGGAAACATGTGACATTAACCATGGGTCTAGTTATATGATGGAAACATGTGACATTAACTATGGGTCTAGTTATATGCTGGAAACATGTGACATTAACTATGGGTCTATTTATATGATGGAAACATGTGACATTAACTATGGGTCTAGTTATATTATAGAACCATGCGACATTAACTATGGGTCTAGTTATATGATGGAACCATGTGACATTAACCGTGCGTCTAGTTATATGATGGAACCATGTGACATTAACCGTGGGTCTAGTTATATGATGGACCCATGTGACATTAACCATGGGTCTAGTTATATGATGGAACCATGTGACATTAACCATGGGTCTAGTTATATGATGGAAACATGTGACATTAACCATGGGTCTAGTTTTATGATGGAAACATGTGACATTAACCATGGGTCTAGTTATATTATAGAACCAAGTGACATTAACCATGGGTCTAGTTATATGATGGAACCATGTCACATTAACCATGGGTCTAGTTATATGATGGAACCATGTGACATTAACCGTGGGTCTAGTTATATTATAGAACCATGTGACATTAACTATGGGTCTAGTTATATGATGGAACCATGTGACATTAACCATGGGTCTAGTTATATGATGGAACCATGTGACATGAACTATGGGTCTAGTTATATGATGGAAACATGTGACATTAACCATCGGTCTAGTTATATTATAGAACCATGTGACATTAACTATGGGTCTAGTTATATGATGGAACCATGTGACATTAACCATGGGTCTAGTTATATTATAGAACCATGTGACATTAACTATGGGTCTAGTTATATGATGGAACCATGTGACATTAACCATGGGTCTAGTTATATGATGGAACCATGTGACATTAACCATGGGTCTAGTTATATGATGGAACCATGTGACATTAACCATGGGTCTAGTCATATATTGGAACCATGTGACATTAACCATAGGTCTAGTTATATGATGGGACCATGTGACATTAACCATGGGTCTAGTTATATGATGGAACCATGTGACATTAACCATGGGTCTAGTTATATGATGGAACTATGTGACATTAACCATGGGTCTAGTAATATATTGGGACGAAGTGACATTGACCATGGGTCTAGTTATATGATAGAACCATGTGACATTAACCATGGGTCTAGTCATATATTAGAACCATGTGACATTTACCGCGGGTCTAGTTATATGATGGAACCATGTGACATTAACCATGGGTCTAGTTATATGATGGAAACATGTGACATTAACTGTGGGTCTAGTTATATGATGGAACCATGTGATAATAACAATGGGTCTAGTTATATGATGGAACCATGAGATAATAACCATGGGTCTAGTTATATGATGGAAACATGTGACATTAACCATGTGTCTAGTTATATGATGGAAACATGTGACATTAACCATGGGTCTAGTTATATGATGGAACCATGTGATAATAACAATGGGTCTAGTTATATGATGGAACCATGTGACATTAACCATGGGTCTAGTTATATGATGGAACCATGTGACATTAACCATGGGTCTAGTTATATGATGGACCCATGTGACATTGACCATGGGTCTAGTTATATGATGGAACCATGTGACATTAACCATGGGTCTAGTTATATGATGGAAACATGTGACATTAACCATGGGTCTAGTTATATTATAGAACCATGTGACATTAACTATGGGTCTAGTTATATGATGGAACCATGTGACATTAACCATTGGTCTAGTTATATTATAGAACCATGTGACATTAACTATTGGTCTAGTTATATGATGGAACCATGTGACATTAACCATGGGTCTAGTTATATGATGGAAACATGTGACATTAACCATGGGTCTAGTTAAATGATGGAAACATGTGACATTAACCATGGGTCTAGTTATATGATGGAAACATGTGGCATTATCCATGGGTCTAGTTATATTATAGAACCATGTGACATTAACTATGGGTCTAGTTATATGATGGAACCATGTGACATTAACCATGGGTCTAGTTATAATATAGAACCACGTGACATTAACTATGGGTCTAGTTATATGATGGAACCATGTGACATTAACCATGGGTCTAGTTATATGATGGAAACATGTGACATTAACCATGGGTCTAGTTATATGATGGAAACATGTGACATTAACCATGGGTCTAGTAATATGATGGAAACATTTGACATTAACCATGGGTCTAGTTATATTATAGAACCAAGTGACATTAGCCATGGGTCTAGTTATATGATGGAAACATGTGACATTAACCATGGGTCTAGTTATATGATGGAAACATGTGACATTAACTATGGGTCTAGTTATATTATAGAACCAAGTGACATTAACCATGGGTCTAGTTCTTTGCTGGCACCATGTGGCATTAACTATGGGTCTAGTTATATGATGGACCCATGTGACATTAACCATGGGTCTAGTTCTATGATGGACCCATGTGACATTAACTATGGGTCTAGTTATATGATGGAACCATGTGACATTAACCATGGGTCTAGTTATATGATGGACCCATGTGACATTAACCATGGGTCTAGTTATATGATGGACCCATGTGACATTAACCTTGGGTCTAGTTATATGATGGACCCATGTGACATTAACCATGGGTCTAGTTATATGATGGACCCATGTGACATTAACCATGGGTCTAGTTATATGATGGACCCATGTGACATTAACCTTGGGTCTAGTTATATGATGGAACCATGTCACATTAACCATGGGTCTTGTTATATGATGGACCCATGTGACATTAACCGTGGGTCTAGTTATATGATGGAACCATGTCACATTAACCATGGGTCTAGTTATATGATGGAACCATGTGACATTAACCGTGGGTCTAGTTATATGATGGACCCATGTGACATTAACCATGGGTCTAGTTATATGATGGAACCATGTCACATTAACCGTGGGTCTAGTTATATGATGGACTCATGTGACATTAACCATGGGTCTAGTTATATGATGGACCCATGTGACATTAACCATGGGTCTTGTTATATGATGGACCCATGTGACATTAACCGTGGGTCTAGTTATATGATGGAACCATGTCACATTAACCGTGGGTCTAGTTATATGATGGAACCATGTCACATTAACCGTGGGTCTAGTTATATGATGGACCCATGTCACATTAACCGTGGGTCTAGTTATATGATGGACCCATGTGACATTAACCATGGGTCTAGTTATATGATGGACTCATGTGACATTAACCATGGGTCTTGTTATATGATGGACCCATGTGACATTAACCGTGGGTCTAGTTATATGATGGAACCATGTCACATTAACCATGGGTCTAGTTATATGATGGACCCATGTGACATTAACCGTGGGTCTAGTTATATGATGGAACCATGTCACATTAACCGTGGGTCTAGTTATATGATGGACTCATGTGACATTAACCATGGGTCTAGTTATATGATGGACCCATGTGACATTAACCGTGGGTCTAGTTATATGATGGAACCATGTGACATTAACCGTGGGTCTAGTTATATGATGGAACCATGTCACATTAACCATGGGTCTAGTTATATGATGGACCCATGTGACATTAACCATGGGTCTAGTTATATGATGGAAACATGTGACATTAACTATGGGTCTAGTTATATTATAGAACCATGCGACATTAACTATGGGTCTAGTTATATGATGGAACCATGTGACATTAACCGTGCGTCTAGTTATATGATGGAACCATGTGACATTAACCGTGGATTTAGTTATATGATGGACCCATGTGACATTAACCATGGGTCTAGTTATATGATGGAACCATGTGACATTAACCATGGGTCTAGTTATATGATGGAAACATGTGACATTAACCATGGGTCTAGTTTTATGATGGAAACATGTGACATTAACCATGGGTCTAGTTATATTATAGAACCAAGTGACATTAACCATGGGTCTAGTTATATGATGGAACCATGTCACATTAACCATGGGTCCAGTTATATGATGGAACCATGTGACATTAACCGTGGGTCTAGTTATATTATAGAACCATGTGACATTAACTATGGGTCTAGTTATATGATGGAACCATGTGACATTAACCATGGGTCTAGTTATATGATGGAACCATGTGACATGAACTATGGGTCTAGTTATATGATGGAAACATGTGACATTAACCATCAGTCTAGTTATATTATAGAACCATGTGACATTAACTATGGGTCTAGTTATATGATGGAACCATGTGACATTAACCGTGGGTCTAGTTATATGATGGAAACATGTGACATTAACCATGGGTCTAGTTAAATGATGGAAACATGTGACATTAACCATGGGTCTAGTTATATGATGGAAACATGTGGCATTATCCATGGGTCTAGTTATATTATAGAACCATGTGACATTAACTATGGGTCTAGTTATATGATGGAACCATGTGACATTAACCATGGGTCTAGTTATAATATAGAACCACGTGACATTAACTATGGGTCTAGTTATATGATGGAACCATGTGACATTAACCATGGGTCTAGTTATATGATGGAAACATGTGACATTAACCATGGGTCTAGTTATATGATGGAAACATGTGACATTAACCATGGGTCTAGTAATATGATGGAAACATTTGACATTAACCATGGGTCTAGTTATATTATAGAACCAAGTGACATTAGCCATGGGTCTAGTTATATGATGGAAACATGTGACATTAACCATGGGTCTAGTTATATGATGGAAACATGTGACATTAACTATGGGTCTAGTTATATTATAGAACCAAGTGACATTAACCATGGGTCTAGTTCTTTGCTGGCACCATGTGGCATTAACTATGGGTCTAGTTATATGATGGACCCATGTGACATTAACCATGGGTCTAGTTATATGATGGACCCATGTGACATTAACTATGGGTCTAGTTATATGATGGAACCATGTGACATTAACCATGGGTCTAGTTATATGATGGACCCATGTGACATTAACCATGGGTCTAGTTATATGATGGACCCATGTGACATTAACCTTGGGTCTAGTTATATGATGGACCCATGTGACATTAACCATGGGTCTAGTTATATGATGGACCCATGTGACATTAACCATGGGTCTAGTTATATGATGGACCCATGTGACATTAACCATGGGTCTAGTTATATGATGGACCCATGTGACATTAACCTTGGGTCTAGTTATATGATGGAACCATGTCACATTAACCATGGGTCTTGTTATATGATGGACCCATGTGACATTAACCGTGGGTCTAGTTATATGATGGAACCATGTCACATTAACCATGGGTCTAGTTATATGATGGAACCATGTGACATTAACCGTGGGTCTAGTTATATGATGGACCCATGTGACATTAACCATGGGTCTAGTTATATGATGGAACCATGTCACATTAACCGTGGGTCTAGTTATATGATGGACTCATGTGACATTAACCATGGGTCTAGTTATATGATGGACCCATGTGACATTAACCATGGGTCTTGTTATATGATGGACCCATGTGACATTAACCGTGGGTCTAGTTATATGATGGAACCATGTCACATTAACCATGGGTCTAGTTATATGATGGACTCATGTGACATTAACCATGGGTCTTGTTATATGATGGACCCATGTGACATTAACCATGGGTCTAGTTATATGATGGACTCATGTGACATTAACCATGGGTCTTGTTATATGATGGAACCATGTGACATTAACCATGGGTCTAGTTATATGATGGACCCATGTGACATTAACCATGGGTCTAGTTATATGATGGACCCATGTGACATTAACCGTGGGTCTAGTTATATGATGGAACCATGTCACATTAACCGTGGGTCTAGTTATATGATGGACTCATGTGACATTAACCATGGGTCTAGTTATATGATGGACCCATGTGACATTAACCGTGGGTCTAGTTATATGATGGAACCATGTGACATTAACCGTGGGTCTAGTTATATGATGGAACCATGTCACATTAACCATGGGTCTAGTTATATGATGGACCCATGTGACATTAACCATGGGTCTAGTTATATGATGGAAACATGTGACATTAACTATGGGTCTAGTTATATTATAGAACCATGCGACATTAACTATGGGTCTAGTTATATGATGGAACCATGTGACATTAACCGTGCGTCTAGTTATATGATGGAACCATGTGACATTAACCGTGGATTTAGTTATATGATGGACCCATGTGACATTAACCATGGGTCTAGTTATATGATGGAACCATGTGACATTAACCATGGGTCTAGTTATATGATGGAAACATGTGACATTAACCATGGGTCTAGTTTTATGATGGAAACATGTGACATTAACCATGGGTCTAGTTATATTATAGAACCAAGTGACATTAACCATGGGTCTAGTTATATGATGGAACCATGTCACATTAACCATGGGTCCAGTTATATGATGGAACCATGTGACATTAACCGTGGGTCTAGTTATATTATAGAACCATGTGACATTAACTATGGGTCTAGTTATATGATGGAACCATGTGACATTAACCATGGGTCTAGTTATATGATGGAACCATGTGACATGAACTATGGGTCTAGTTATATGATGGAAACATGTGACATTAACCATCAGTCTAGTTATATTATAGAACCATGTGACATTAACTATGGGTCTAGTTATATGATGGAACCATGTGACATTAACCGTGGGTCTAGTTATATGATGGAAACATGTGACATTAACCATGGGTCTAGTTAAATGATGGAAACATGTGACATTAACCATGGGTCTAGTTATATGATGGAAACATGTGGCATTATCCATGGGTCTAGTTATATTATAGAACCATGTGACATTAACTATGGGTCTAGTTATATGATGGAACCATGTGACATTAACCATGGGTCTAGTTATAATATAGAACCACGTGACATTAACTATGGGTCTAGTTATATGATGGAACCATGTGACATTAACCATGGGTCTAGTTATATGATGGAAACATGTGACATTAACCATTGGTCTAGTTATATGATGGAAACATGTGACATTAACCATGGGTCTAGTAATATGATGGAAACATTTGACATTAACCATGGGTCTAGTTATATTATAGAACCAAGTGACATTAGCCATGGGTCTAGTTATATGATGGAAACATGTGACATTAACCATGGGTCTAGTTATATGATGGAAACATGTGACATTAGCTATGGGTCTAGTTATATTATAGAACCAAGTGACATTAACCATGGGTCTAGTTCTTTGCTGGCACCATGTGGCATTAACTATGGGTCTAGTTATATGATGGACCCATGTGACATTAACCATGGGTCTAGTTCTATGATGGACCCATGTGACATTAACTATGGGTCTAGTTATATGATGGAACCATGTGACATTAACCATGGGTCTAGTTATATGATGGACCCATGTGACATTAACCATGGGTCTAGTTATATGATGGACCCATGTGACATTAACCTTGGGTCTAGTTATATGATGGACCCATGTGACATTAACCATGGGTCTAGTTATATGATGGACCCATGTGACATTAACCATGGGTCTAGTTATATGATGGACCCATGTGACATTAACCATGGGTCTAGTTATATGATGGACCCATGTGACATTAACCTTGGGTCTAGTTATATGATGGAACCATGTCACATTAACCATGGGTCTTGTTATATGATGGACCCATGTGACATTAACCGTGGGTCTAGTTATATGATGGAACCATGTCACATTAACCATGGGTCTAGTTATATGATGGAACCATGTGACATTAACCGTGGGTCTAGTTATATGATGGACCCATGTGACATTAACCATGGGTCTAGTTATATGATGGAACCATGTCACATTAACCGTGGGTCTAGTTATATGATGGACTCATGTGACATTAACCATGGGTCTAGTTATATGATGGACCCATGTGACATTAACCATGGGTCTTGTTATATGATGGACCCATGTGACATTAACCGTGGGTCTAGTTATATGATGGAACCATGTCACATTAACCATGGGTCTAGTTATATGATGGACTCATGTGACATTAACCATGGGTCTTGTTATATGATGGACCCATGTGACATTAACCATGGGTCTAGTTATATGATGGACTCATGTGACATTAACCATGGGTCTTGTTATATGATGGAACCATGTGACATTAACCATGGGTCTAGTTATATGATGGACCCATGTGACATTAACCATGGGTCTAGTTATATGATGGACTCATGTGACATTAACCATGGGTCTTGTTATATGATGGAACCATGTGACATTAACCATGGGTCTTGTTATATGATGGACTCATGTGACATTAACCGTGGGTCTAGTTATATGATGGAACCATGTCACATTAACCATGGGTCTAGTTATATGATGGAACCATGTGACATTAACCGTGGGTCTAGTTATATGATGGACCCATGTGACATTAACCGTGGGTCTAGTTATATGATGGAACCATGTCACATTAACCGTGGGTCTAGTTATATGATGGACTCATGTGACATTAACCATGGGTCTAGTTATATGATGGACCCATGTGACATTAACCGTGGGTCTAGTTATATGATGGAACCATGTCACATTAACCTTGGGTCTAGTTATATGATGGACCCATGTGACATTAACCATGGGTCTAGTTATATGATGGAAACATGTGACATTAACTATGGGTCTAGTTATATTATAGAACCATGCGACATTAACTATGGGTCTAGTTATATGATGGAACCATGTGACATTAACCGTGCGTCTAGTTATATGATGGAACCATGTGACATTAACCGTGGATTTAGTTATATGATGGACCCATGTGACATTAACCATGGGTCTAGTTATATGATGGAACCATGTGACATTAACCATGGGTCTAGTTATATGATGGAAACATGTGACATTAACCATGGGTCTAGTTTTATGATGGAAACATGTGACATTAACCATGGGTCTAGTTATATTATAGAACCAAGTGACATTAACCATGGGTCTAGTTATATGATGGAACCATGTCACATTAACCATGGGTCCAGTTATATGATGGAACCATGTGACATTAACCGTGGGTCTAGTTATATTATAGAACCATGTGACATTAACTATGGGTCTAGTTATATGATGGAACCATGTGACATTAACCATGGGTCTAGTTATATGATGGAACCATGTGACATGAACTATGGGTCTAGTTATATGATGGAAACATGTGACATTAACCATCAGTCTAGTTATATTATAGAACCATGTGACATTAACTATGGGTCTAGTTATATGATGGAACCATGTGACATTAACCATGGGTCTAGTTATATTATAGAACCATGTGACATTAACTATGGGTCTAGTTATATGATGGAACCATGTGACATTAACCATGGGTCTAGTTATATGATGGAACCATGTGACATTAACCATGGGTCTAGTTATATGATGGAACCATGTGACATTAACCATGGGTCTAGTCATATATTGGAACCATGTGACATTAACCATAGGTCTAGTTATATGATGGGACCATGTGACATTAACCATGGGTCTAGTTATGTGATGGAACCATGTGATATTAACCATGGGTCTAGTTATATGATGGAACTATGTGACATTAACCATGGGTCTAGTAATATATTGGGACCAAGTGACATTGACCATGGGTCTAGTTATATGATAGAACCATGTGACATTAACCATGGGTCTAGTCATATATTAGAACCATGTGACATTTACCGCGGGTCTAGTTATATGATGGAACCATGTGACATTAACCATGGGTCTAGTTATATGATGGAAACATGTGACATTAACTGTGGGTCTAGTTATATGATGGAACCATGTGATAATAACAATGGGTCTAGTTATATGATGGAACCATGAGATAATAACCATGGGTCTAGTTATATGATGGAAACATGTTACATTAACCATGGGTCTAGTTAAATGATGGAAACATGTGACATTAACCATGGGTCTAGTTATATGATGGAAACATGTGGCATTATCCATGGGTCTAGTTATATTATAGAACCATGTGACATTAACTATGGGTCTAGTTATATGATGGAACCATGTGACATTAACCATGGGTCTAGTTATAATATAGAACCACGTGACATTAACTATGGGTCTAGTTATATGATGGAACCATGTGACATTAACCATGGGTCTAGTTATATGATGGAAACATGTGACATTAACCATGGGTCTAGTTATATGATGGAAACATGTGACATTAACCATGGGTCTAGTAATATGATGGAAACATTTGACATTAACCATGGGTCTAGTTATATTAT
Organism: Sinonovacula constricta; assembly: GCA_007844125.1. Taxonomy (NCBI): domain Eukaryota; kingdom Metazoa; phylum Mollusca; class Bivalvia; order Cardiida; family Solecurtidae; genus Sinonovacula; species Sinonovacula constricta. The sequence continues at coordinate 63,333,278 of CM017560.1, read as the reverse complement.
AGAACCAAGTGACATTAGCCATGGGTCTAGTTATATGATGGAACCATGTGACATTAACCATGGGTCTAGTTATATGATGGAACCATGTGGCATTAACTATGGGCCTAGTTATATGATGGACCCATGTGACATTAACCGTGGGTCTAGTTATATGATGGAACCAAGTGACATTAACCATGGGTCTAGTTATATGATGGAAACATGTGACATTAACCATGGGTCTAGTTATATGATGGAAACATGTGACATTAACTATGGGTCTAGTTATATTATAGAACCAAGTGACATTAACCATGGGTCTAGTTCTTTGATGGCACCATGTGGCATTAACTATGGGTCTAGTTATATGATGGACCCATGTGACATTAACCATGGGTCTAGTTATATGATGGACCCATGTGACATTAACTATGGGTCTAGTTATATGATGGAACCATGTGACATTAACCATGGGTCTAGTTATATGATGGAACCATGTGACATTAACCGTGGGTCTAGTTATATGATGGACCAATGTGACATTAACCATGGGTCTAGTTATATGATGGACCCATGTGACATTAAACATGGGTCTAGTTATATGATGGAACCATGTCACATTAACCATGGGTCTAGTTATATGATGGACCCATGTGACATTAACCGTGGGTCTTGTTATATGATGGAACCATGTGACATTAACCATGGGTCTAGTTATATGATGGACCCATGTGATATTAACCGTGGGTCTAGTTATATGATGGACCCATGTGACATTAACCATGAGTCTAGTTATATGATGGACCCATGTGACATTAACCATGGGTCTAGTTTTATGATGGACCCATGTGACATTAACCGTGGGTCTAGTTATATGATGGACCCATGTGACATTAACCATGGGTCTAGTTATATGATGGAACCATGTCACATTAACCATGGGTCTAGTTATATGATGGACCCATGTGACATTAACCATGGGCCTAGTTGTATGATGGAACCATGTGACATTAACCATGGGTCTAGTTATATGATGGAACCATGTGACATTAACTATCGGTCTAGTTATATGATGGAAACATGTGACATTAACTATGGGTCTAGTTATATTATAGAACTATGCAACATTAACAATGGGTCTAGTTATATGATGGAACCATTAGACATTAACCGTGGGTCTAGTTATATGATGGAACCATGTGACATTAACCGTGGGTCTAGTTATATGATGGACCCATGTGACATTAACCATGGGTCTAGTTATATGATGGAAGCATGTGACATTAACCATGGGTCTAGTTATATGATGGAAACATATGACATTAACTATGGGTCTAGTTATATTATAGAACCAAGTGTTATTAACCATGGGCTTAGTTATATGATGGAACCATGTCACATTAACCATGGGTCTAGTTATATGATGGAACCATGTGACATTAACCGTGGGTCTAGTTATATTATAGAACCATGTGACATAAACTATGGGTCTAGTTATATGATGGAACCATGTGACATTAACCATGGGTCTAGTTATATGATGGAACCATGTGACATTAACTATGGGTCTAGTTATATGATGGAACCATGTGACATTAACCGTGGGTCTAGTTATATGATAGAACCAAGTGACATTAACCATGGGTGTAGTTATATGATGGAACCATGTGACATTAACCATGGGTCTAGTCATATGATGGAACCATGTGACATTAACTATGGGTCCATTTATATAATTGAACCATGTGACATTAACCATGGGTCTAGTCATATGATGGAATCATGTTACATTAACCATGGGTCTAATTATATGATGTAACCTAGTGACATTATCCATGGGTCTATTCATATGACGTAACCATGTGACATTAACCGTGTGTCTAGTTATATGATGTAACCATGTGACATTAACCATGGGTCGACTTATATGATGGAACCATGTGACATTAACCATGGGTCTAGTTATATGATGGAAACATATGACATTAACTATGGGTCTAGTTATATTATAGAACCAAGTGTTATTAACCATGGGCTTAGTTATATGATGGAACCATGTCACATTAACCATGGGTCTAGTTATATGATGGAACCATGTGACATTAACCGTGGGTCTAGTTATATTATAGAACCATGTGACATTAACTATGGGTCTAGTTATATGATGGAACCATGTGACATTAACCATGGGTCTTGTTATATGATGGAACCATGTGACATTAACTATGGGTCTAGTTATATGATGGAACCATGTGACATTAACCGTGGGTCTAGTTATATGATAGAACCAAGTGACATTAACCATTGGTTTAGTTATATGATGGAACCATGTGACATTAACCATGGGTCTAGTCATATGATGGAACCATGTGACATTAACTATGGGTCCATTTATATGATGGAACCATGTGACATTAACCATGGGTCTAGTCATATGGTGGAATCATGTGACATTAACCATGGGTCTAATTATATGATGTAACCTAGTGACATTATGCATGGGTCTATTCATATGACGTAACCATGTGACATTGACCGTGTGTCTAGTTATATGATGGAACCATGTGACATTGACCATGGGTCTAGTAATATGATGTAACCATGTGACATTAACCGTGGGTCTAGTTATATGATGTAACCATGTGACATTAACCATGGGTCTACTTATTTGATGGAACCATGTGACATTAACCATGGGTCTAGTTATATGATGGAACCATGTGATATTAACCATGGGTCTAGTTATATGATGAAACCATGTGACATTAACCATGGGTCTAGTCATATGATGGAACCATGTGACATTAACTATGGGTCCATTTATATGATGGAACCATGTGACATTAACCATAGGTCTAATTATATGATGTAACCTAGTGACATTATCCATGGGTCTATTCATATGACGTAACCATGTGACATTAACCGTGTGTCTAGTTATATGATGTAACCATGTGACATTAACCATGGGTCGACTTATATGATGGAACCATGTGACATTAACCATGGGTCTAGTTATATGATGGAAACATATGACATTAACTATGGGTCTAGTTATATTATAGAACCAAGTGACATTAAGCATGGGTCTAGTTATATGATGGAACCATATGACATTAACCATGGGTCGACTTATATGATGGAACCATGTGACATTAAGCATGGGTCTAGTTATATGATGGAACCATGTGACATTAACCATGGGTCTAGTCATATATTAGAACCATGTGACATTAACCGCGGGTCTAGTTATATGATGGGACCATGTCACATTAACCATGGGTCTAGTTATATGATGGAACCATGTGACATTAACCGTGGGTCTAGTTATATTATAGAACCATGTGACATTAACTATGGGTCTAGTTATATGATGGAACCATGTGACATTAACCATGGGTCTAGTTATATGATGGAACCATGTGACATTAACTATGGGTCTAGTTATATGATGGAACCATGTGACATTAACCGTGGGTCTAGTTATATGATAGAACCAAGTGACATTAACCATGGGTGTAGTTATATGATGGAACCATGTGACATTAACCATGGGTCTAGTCATATGGTGGAATCATGTGACATTAACCATGGGTCTAATTATATGATGTAACCTAGTGACATTATCCATGGGTCTATTCATATGACGTAACCATGTGACATTAACCGTGTGTCTAGTTATATGATGTAACCATGTGACATTAACCATGGGTCGACTTATATGATGGAACCATGTGACATCAACCATGGGTCTAGTTATATGATAGAACCATGTGACATTGACCATGGGTCTAGTAATATGATGTAACCATGTGACATTAACCGTGGGTCTACTTATATGATGGAACCATGTGACATTATCCATGGGTCTAGTTATATGATGGAACCATGTGATATTAACCATGGGTCTAGTTATATGATGGAACCATGTGTCATTAACCGTGGGTCTAGTTATTTGATGGGACCATGTGACATTAACCATGGGTCTAGTTTTATGATGGAACCATGTGACATTAACCATGGGTCTAATTATATGATGGAACCATGTGACATTAACCATGGGTCTAATTTATATGATGGGACCATGTGACATTAACCATGGGTCTAGTTATATGATGGAACCATGTGACATTAACCATGGGTCTAGTTATATGATGGAACCATGTGACATTAACCATGGGTCTATTTATATATTGGAACCATGTGACATTAACCATGGGTCTAGTAATATGACAGACCAAAGCACGACGTAAAGTAAAAGTGTCAATGTTTACAAACCCAAATATACAAATTAAGCCAGTTTCTACGGGCTAAAAATTTTGGAACATGCATAGAGAATTAAAGGTAAAACAAGGTGTGACACGAAATTGCATCATTATTGAATTCTAGTGTTTGATAGCACCATTGTTCTGTGCGAGCTATAACAGTTCAGTTTATTGCAGGATATGTTAGGAGGAAACATTCGTCTTATTTGCCACGATTAGGAAAGGTAAAAACAACAAACAAACAAACAGCATGCTCAGTGTATTGCGGAGACTCAGTTTTGGTCATTATAGTTGTCCAGTTATTATTAGTAAATAAAAATCAAGGCAAAAATTCTGGATAGAAGTTAGGTCAGGTCAGCTCTTAATGCCGACTGGGACTCGAACCCTCGCGCGGCGAGTAGCCAATGGAAGCCAGGAGGTACAAATCGGAGACCTGGTTCTTCGCACCAGACCTCGGGCGCCCCACCCACTCCACTCGCGTCTGGTTGATCCACTCTGTGTCATGTAACTAGGTGTTGTATGATTTCTACAGCTCACGGTTTTCTATCATAGTACAAACAGCACAAAATACTTACATCGACGCTGTCAATTGATACAAACGTATTTAGAATAGGACATTTAATTAATTAAACAAGACAGACATTGATACAAAGCATCAAATGGCGTCATGTATATTTATTTATTTGGGTGTATTGTCCCGCCAGCGTCGGTATATCTTCAAAACAGACAATACATATCTGACGAACGACAACGCCGGAAAATCCGATGAGTATTTTGAAGTGAGCTGAAAATATGATCTAACCATTGGCCTTAACATGGAAATTATTGTACAATGCATTTAATAACGCAACGTACATTAAAAGAAACACATTTAATAAAAAAAAACTAATAACAGAAAGAACGAATAACAGTCTTAAAACTCTCGTACAGTACTACCAGGTGAGTACCGGGTGAGAATAAAACTTGCGTAACCCTCTTGGTTCAGTTGCCAAAATCGGCACGTTACATACGTTGTAAGAAGTTAAAGTGGTACAATTCTGTAACGCCTAATAACCACTTGCAACACCTCGGCTACTTCCACGAATTAGACTTGTCTGGATACTGCCAAGGAGTAATAAATGACATGATAACTGCAACAACAGTTTATTGCCACATTTCTAACACATTCCATAAAGGGCGTCGCGCTTCATTAGACTACGAAGTGCAACTCCTGTCGTACATGCAGTCAAGGAAATTGCTAGTTTACTCCCTGTCAAGATATGTTATAATTTTTCTGTTATTTGTTTTACTTCGTTAGATCGCAACAGACATAACCATGGTTGTCGTGGTTACGCCCAGCAGATTACACAGAAAAAGAGCCCATACATATATATCTTGGTAGAACCACCGGCGCACTGCAGGTCATCTGAACGACCTCCCGAAATGGAAGCACCCGCCCTGACAGGGATCCGAACCTACTCAATTAGAGACTGGAGATTATCAGTCGATAACTCTAGCTAGACGGCCTCGAGCACCCTACATTTAAGTGTTCTTTGAATAATTTGCCAACTTGTTTACAGAAAATCACATTATTATTTATAACTTATTTGAAACTCCGCAGGTAGTTCCGCAATCATTCAAAATTAGTGGCGCTTCTGAAATCACCGAAAAAGTTATACATTTAAAATGATAAAATCATACTGTCTTTAAAAAGACACCAAAAATAATCTTTAAATGTGCTCATTAAATGTTTATTTGATGTCATTTTGAAATTTAATCTTCCAGCAATTAAAGGTTTGTCAATATTAAATCATTTTGTTACAAAACACACTGTATTCAGATCCTAAAAATAAATAAAAAAATAAATAATTTAAAAAAACAAAAACTAAATCAATTAATTAGTTAATTAATTCTCAAACAATTATGATTAAGATGTGTCGAAAGTATACCGATATCAAATTAACCTAACGTTACCTATTTGTTTCCTAGGCAACCGGGCAAGGGCCACCGGCTGCTATCACGACGCACACTTACACAGGGTCTAACAATTACTCTAAAGGTAAGATACCATCTAAGTGCACGACAACGAGGACCTCAACTATCAGTTGCACTCTACCACATTCTCTAAAGAGCATAGCTATAACTTTCTCGAATCATTCTTTTGGTTTCTGCGTATACTCTTCTGTCACATAATAATCCTGCTACTGACTCCATCCGCTCAAACTTGTCTTTATGTACTGTACTGTCTTTCCATTTGCTCAACCCAATCTCGTCGTCCTGGACTGCTGTCCCAAACATTTAACTCAAACGTCTTTTTGGCTTCCTCCACCTGAATTTTACTATTCCATTTCTCATAGCAAACGTCACATCAAGTATTCTTTCTCTCTAGTATTTTCTGCTATTGTTTCCAAGGAATCTGAGAACTTATCCTGTCAACAAAAAGACTCGCACAATTTTAAAACATTGTCGCATTTTGCTTATGCTTCCTTCTTCCTATCTAGATTAGATATCTCACATACCTCACGTATGTTCTTTAAATCCTGCTTGGCTGTGTGTAATCATGACCCCACTCGTCTGTCATTCATTTCCATAACGTCCAATGTTGACACAGAGTTACTATACGTGAAAACTACTGCATTGTACTGACCCTAATGTAATATTACATGGTCCTTCCTATTTAAAAATAACTGTTGACAATTACCATCTCATTCCTCTGAAGTCTTTGATTCTCTACTTTTAGAATGCCTAATCCGAATTGATTAAACGATGTATGCTCATGAATCTAGAGACTAATTTGGCTATTTTACAAGGTATTAGCATATTTAAATATAGAGATTATGTTTTTCGTTTTTCAGGATTCTTTGGTCGCTCCGGTCTCGGGTACGGTTACAATAAGCCCTGGTCGTACGGCTGGGGCTGGGGATGGGGGTACCACCCTCACTATGGATACGGGTATGATTCCTACGACTTCGATTGCGACTATGACAACTTCCATCATTACCACTGCGACTCTCATTCTATCTTCAGTTTTGGAGGAAGTGACATGCATCTGTATCGTTGTCCCTCGAATGATTCAATATTTAGCGATGGCTACCACATGAACTTTAATTACCACGACCATGATGATCCTCATGGAATGATGTTTGATCCGTGTCACGACCATTATGACAACCACTACGATGGCAATCACGACAATTTCCACGGTCACAACAACGACAATTTTCACGGCGCTAACTACGACAATGGTCACCACAACGGCAATGAATTCGGCTACGACAACAGCAACGCCTTCCCCCACGATAACGACAATGGTCATGGCAATCCCAACGGCAATGCATACGGCCACGATAACGACAATGGCCATGGCAATCCTAACGGCAATGCATACGGCCACGATAACGACAATGGTCATGGAAATCCTAACGGCAATGCCTACGGCCACGATAACGACAATCGCCATGGCAATCCCAACGGCAATGCATACGGCCATGATAACGACATTGGCCATGGCAATCCTAACGGCAATGCATACGGCCACGATAACGACATTGGCCATGGCAATCCTAACGGCAATGCCTATGGCTACGATAACAGTAATGCTTTTGGCCACGATGAAGAATTTGGCGGGGACTTCGGAGGTGGCGAGGGAGATTTTGGGGGTGGAGACGGCTTTGGCGGTGGTGGTGACTTCGGCGGTGGTGACTTCGGCGGTGGTGGTGATTTTGGCGGTGGTGATTTCGGTGGGGGTGGTGATTTCGGTGGGGGTGGTGACTTCGGCGGTGGTGGTGATTTTGGCGGTGGTGATTTCGGTGGGGGTGGAGACTTTGGAGGTGATTGCGGCGGTGATTTTTAAATGATGTCGATAACAAGCTTTATTGTGATATTTAAACTACAATCAGTAGTCTGTCATAACTGACACACTTTTTTCATTTTGTGCGGACACCTGGCAGTAATGGTTATAACGCAAACGACTGAAACACTTTAGTGAATTTAGTTTATTAGTCTGACTTGGTAAGTACTTGTACAGGGGGCACATCGGCTTATGATACATGCCTAAGAATTTCAGCTGGAAACAATTGCCTAGTAAACCATTGAAATAAGAAATGCGGTCAGCTCTTTATTAGGAGACCAAATCTAACTTTGGTTGTAAATATTAATTGTTGAAAGTTTGAGATCAACGCAGGTACTTTCATACACGTATATTTGTGTGGTTAATAATATGCCAGTTATCTGGTGTTCACGTGAAGTAGATACAAAATGATGCTTTACTGTAAATGTTTAAATACCACACCCAGTAACAGAATCAATACACCGAGCTGATCAGTCTTGAAACTTACATCTTTTTCTTGCTTAAGTCTAAGAAAGAAACAAGGTGTATACCGTTACCATTTTACGACTTTAGTGTACCTCGGTCCGGGTGTATTATTAATTTAATCATTAATTTAATTATTATTTAATTATGATTATTATTTTATTATGATAATGACTATAATGATAACAAAGATAATAATAATTATAATAATAATAATAATAATAATAATAATAATAATAATAATAATAATAATAATAATTATTATCATTATTACTATTATTATTATTATTATTATTATTATTATTATTTAAGCAAAAACCTCATATTTGCAAGATCAGTTTATATGACATAGCTTGTACTGATATACTTATGTGAAATCTTCCAATTATTCATAATTGTATATCCTTGATATGTGTGTTTGTACTTATGTTATATTAACATTAAAACAACCTATACTGATATTTCTGATATTTGTTTATCCGTTTGTGGGTCTTGCTGGAAACGAGATAAGGACCATTCTGAATGGGGTCACCTACCATAAAAGGTGAACCATCAAGTCCTGATGGTTGAGACATGTGTTGCCTTTATAAAAATAACATAACAAAATTTTCTTGCTAATACTACTTTGGCCCTTAGTTGTAAAGTAGATGGCTACCAGTCTGGAACTACCAAAAATAATAGAATAACCCAGTTTATACATCAAAACCATCATGAGATAAAATCAAAGCGTATAGACGGCGCCGAGTTGTAACCAATAAGATCATTGCTGCTTAGGAACCATTGATAACATGAAACAGAACTAGAAATGATAACTTATAAAAATCGTTAACAAACCAGAGAGCACACCCTTACTGATAAAATTAGCTCTTTATGGATGGATCTTCACTTTAAATTTTGTTTTTATTGTTAACAATCGCGTATTACATAGAAACTGATTAACTGATTAAAGATAAGTGTATTCGACTCGATCTGCTGTAATGTTTATGAACATTGTCTTAAAAGCCAGCCATCAAGCTTATTAAAATGTAGTTTGCTGACAACAAGATTTAGCAGTTCAGAGGTCATGCGTTTTCGTTTGATCTATGTCTCACCTTGATACAAAACGGTAGCCAACTCTTCATTTGTAAATTGGCATTCCCTATGATAAAAAAATGTATTTGCCCTTTTAAGCATACGTTCGTGGACTGGTCTGGAAATGATGGACTGGCAGGTCTATTTGGGCTCGGGGAGGAGATAGAGGTAGGTTGAGAATAGTTGGAGTGTTTTGTTAAAAGATTGGGAAAGTATTTTTCAGGAAACATTACTTATGGAAATCTGTAAAAGGACAAAGTAAGCTATACACTACAGAAAATACATTAATTAAGAGAATAAATGAACATAAGAAATACTATTCTATTTGGAAACAAACTTCATAGAAGAACAAGAGCAAAACATTCAGTTCTAGAAAACTGGAAATGCAACATTAATGGGTATTCTCACGAGAGCTAAGGCCTAAATGAATTGAAGAAGGTGTTAAAATACATTTTGCAGTTTAGACAAAATGGATGAAAATGATAAATCTATTCTATCCAAAAGGAAAATAGTACTCGCATATTTGAGCAACAGGACAATTTAGGTTTATTTTATCATTTCTATGAAAATCTTTGCAGTTAAAATATAAACATGAGGATATGACATTTGATACTAAATTAAAGGGATGTTGTGCAAATAAACTTACAGCTGGTCAATCAAACAAATTAGAAGGCATACTAACATTTGATGAACATATTTACGATAAAAACAACAACATGAGAATGACAAAAATTTACAATTAAATACATTTTTATCAGATTCCTTTAAAGAAGATAGATGCTGTCGACAAGGCGATCCTATTTAACCTTATATCCTTATCTTGTATGCAGCAATTTTTGGTAATGAAAATAAGGAAAACGAGCAAAATAACATAAATATAGAAAATAAAATTGAATCCCAATATGCAGATGATACTTCTCTTCTTGCAGAAGGATAAAATAATTCACGGTTTTGTTACATTTAGATTTACACTACTTTCTAGCTTAACATAAACTGCGACAAGAGGAAACTAATTTTGATTAGCTCGATGAAACACAGCACGAGGGCTGTCAAAACAGAACTTGTCTTGGGCAAACAAAATCGTCATTGGACGGGATCTGAAACAGATTTGGACATCTGTGAAATTTGTGAAATCTAACGATTTTTATGAAACACTAAATATTAAAGAGAAGCTCATTCAGCAGTGAAATAAAAGAAAACTGTCCCCTTTTGAAAAAGTACAGTAATAAAATCACTTCTTTTCCCAAAATTTGCACACCTATTTACCTCTCGGACCCATAAGATTCATATTTTAAAGAGGTAATTAAAAAGTCTGGCCTTATATAACCATATGGGAAGGATGTGACATCGATAGCGATATGAGAACATTAAACATAAATTGGATACGGTGTTACATTTGTCAAAATGATGATAAATGTTACAATTTGGCGTCAAATATTTATGTACTTTTTGACTGTAAGAAGTAATTTGCCTTTATCTTATTTATTAATAAGAAGACACACAAATGAATAGGGCAGTTATACAAAGCAGACATAAGAGTTGGAAACGATATAATACATAAAATGTTGTTTTGTAATTTGAAAAATACATCGCAGCGACGCAATAAGGGACAGTATAGCGACGACGTCCAGCTATTTTAGCGGAGGAGGACCCCAGACAGACAAACGTCCGGGAAGCACAACCGGCTTACCGCAGTTCAGTGGGAAGACCTTCCCACCCCAGTCGGTCCTTTTGCCGACTGACCGTTCCAAGGCGGTAACTGCTGATTTTTCTTTTTGTGTGTCATGTCTCGTCTCTGTGTTTTTGTCACATTTAAATTTACCCTGTTTGATTTTGTCTAGAGGTAGTTTAGATTAAAATATCTGTGGTAGTTTTAAAAGGACTTTTTCTTTTTTACCTATCAACAAAAGATAAAATATTGTTATTAGTGAACTATCTTTATTTCAATACTTTTTTGACAACAATTAGACTTTAATATTTTAGAACATGAATATGACAATCCTATCCACATCTGCCCATGTTTGAACTTCTGTTTAGAAAATGCTGTTTTAAAGAATATAAATGTATGTATATATGAAGTACTTTTTATAAACCATGATATTCTTTTCGCACCAATATGTCAGTTTATTTCTATTTACTTTCCTAGTATTCATTTTATAATCAAACGAGAGTAATGTCATTTCACCTTTTCTTATTACAAACCTTTAAAATGTACAACCGTATTCGTTTAACAAAAATAATTATTAAGTAATGTTTCAATTCGTCAGCATAACATCAATTTTTCATTAATTACATTTACATAAAGTAAGTCATCATTATACAGGAAAATAAATTAATTATACACTCATTTTATGTGTTCACAGTAAATGGTGTTGATCATTTAGGCGAATTCACTCTGGCGACTGTATCTTTATATGCCATAAGTGATTTGCACACGCCATGAATACTTGACCTGGTAACGAATATTCTTTTGGTTAGCCTTTTTAGTGTTTACATATTTAATCATCAAATGTAAAGTAGATGCGTGGCAAACCCTGGAAACATGTATCGGGCTGAACATTGAGTTCAAGTCATTGACGTGAGTATAAGTTGTTGAAACACACACAGCGAATGTTGTATTCGCTTTTGTATCCTTTTATTAATCTTTACAAGTGACATAATATATATTTTATATATATTTTAAATGGCGACCGGTGAACAGGTTGAAAGCTGGTCAGAAGAATACATTGACTACCAATGTTGCATTTGCAAAACAAACAGTAAAGTGATTATTGCGAGTGATTATTGTTTTGACTGTCAGAAATACTTGTGCTCCACGTGTCTATCGGTTCATAACACTTTCAGTGATAAACATAATGTATTGGGAGTGACTGAAGTAAATTTCAAGAAAATACTTACGGAGAGATGTGATAAGCATCCGGACGAATTGATCAAATACTTCTGCCGAGAACATGACGCCCTTCTGTGTAACACATGCGGACTTCTTGACCACAAGTAAATTCTTTAATCGGTTATTTCATTTTATTTCTAAAACTAAAATAAATTCAAATATTATATAAATTAATGCCTTATTTTATAGCGCCATTAATCAACATATTCTTTGTAAATGTGTACATTTCGGATGTTTTGTATCCATACTAGCGTGGTATTTAAACCATCGAGATTTACTTGTTCAGCATACGTTTCCTTGTCTCTCTATCGTCCTTATCCACGGGTTTTGTATACTCCCCTTGGAGAGTAGTTGTTTCCTGGGATTCTTAAAATTACAGTAACTTAAATAACATGCACAATATGAAGTCAATACAAAGGTCGGAGGTGGTTGTTTTAAATAAATGCAAAAATGCGAGAATTAAGAAATGATTTATTTACATTACAACTTGCATCTTATAGATACAACAATGTATGTAAATTGAGGGGAATGTGCCCATTAGTCTAAATGCGTTTTAAAACGACATGAACGCAACACAAATACTGAGTTTACGAAAGATTGTTCAGTCCACTAATAGAATTGCGAGTTTTAATTAATGGAACGCACAAGAATTATTTTAAAGGGCTTCATATAATTTCCAATCGTTCTGCTTTGTTTCTTTAAGAAATAAGTTTGTAACAAATATTAATATTTCATGTACGATTTGTACAAACAGAATAAGTAGGGACATGGTTGATGTGATACAAATTAATAATCATGCAAATAGAGGGTCGTATGCTTTTAAAATATATAACATTTTCATTGAAGGTAAAATAATGAAACAATAAACATCAGAGTTGGATATTTGAATAATTTTTTACACCAATAAGCATTTAATATAATAGTTATTAAGGAAATTTAAAAGGTCAAATCCAAAAATTATCAATAAGCCAGATATTTGAAAAACTTTATGTAATGTCTGGTGAAATGAACAATTTATTGCACTTTAAACACGTTTTCATTATTTTTCATTATTTTCTTAAAATCAAGGAATTCAAATTTAAGCATATTTGTATGCTCTATTGATATTTTCCATTAATTTTCTTCACATTTTTATAAGTAAATGTTTTATACAAGATATTATACTTGTTTCTGTATTAACACTAAAATCACTGAGATTCAGAAAGTTTATAATGTGACAGATTTAATGCTTCACGTTGTGTTTATGCTAGTCCTATACGACATATTAACTAGAGTTATGTGACTCGTATAGTTATAACATTCTGGTAAACGTTCTTATATTAAAGTAAAATATAGTATTTTAATTTCTAATTTAATTTATTTGCACTTGTTTGCGTTTTTAAATTACTGTCAACGATTTATTTGCGGCGTTTCTCTTAAGGCGATTGTCCTGCGCCTACATCAATATGGTATGTTCAGAATGTATTTTTGTCACTTCAGGAAATGCGAGGACCTAAAACACATCTTCGACTCTGCCGAGGAATTTTGTGATGATCATAATATTCATGTTAATCCTAAAGGTTTACGATCTGCTCTTGCGGAAGTCGATGATGTCATTACAGGTTTGAATGGATTCGTGGTGAATGTTAAAGAGAAAGGAAACTCATACTTAACAGACCTTGAGGACTACACGCTTAAACTTATGTCAAAAGTCAAAGAATTCAAGGCAAAGGGAGAGATTGACATTAACCATGCTCAACAACAAATTATTTCTGTAGCTAATGCGAATCTTCAGGCGTGTTTTATAACAAAGGAACACATTAGCAAATGTATCTGGGATATGGAAAGGTCTGAAAAGCGAAAGGCCCACTTATTTGTTCTGAAGAAGAAGGGGCAGCGAATTATAGAAAAAGCTGTGGCAATGTGCAGGGAATCCGAACAAATGATAAAGAAAACATTGTTCAGCTTCAGGACTGACACACAGACATCCGATCTTTCAAATTGTTTTGGCTCTCTGGTTACAAATGTGAAACTGTACAAGAGCAAACGTGTGAGTGATATAACGGATATTAAAGAATGCCCAACGGATACCACCAAATGTGGAACTGATAGTTATCAGATACAACGAAAGCTTACAGCACATTGAATAAATTTAACGAATAAGTTTAACGAAAACATGAATGTATATGGGTGTTTAAAGCTCTTTGATTCACGTGCTGGTTTATTTAAACGTAGCCGCATGAGTTTTTGTTTATTCTGCTAACGTTGTAAATTTTTTAACTGTGTATTTTTGCAACCTGAATTCAATTAAAACTAATATTATCTTTATCTGCTAGGTTTTTATATTTCTACTCACCTATTTGAATTCTAACATGATTATACCATATTTCTTTAAACTTCATCGTATTCGGCGCCGCATGACGTATTGAGCATCGGCGTGCCGTAAAACCCAAAATACAAAATAAATATAAACACAGACGAAATTTTAGACATCTAGGTTATTCACCGGCAAAATTGCAATGTCGCAGTTTTGATAAATTAGATTACTACGTACATCTAGCCTTCGGCAATATGTCAATATGTTTTTTTTATTCACTTTGATTTGCACTTACGTAGATGTATTGTTCAATGTTATTTTTAGACATTAAACACCTTTCTAAACCAGTACACAAATAAGAAATCTTAATATATACCTTATAAATGTCTAACTAGTACTATTCGTTATATTTTAACACAATGCCAAAAGTATTCTGGAACACTCTAAATGAATATGCTGTACGTTGCCTGTTCCTTTCAAAAAAGTTTAATTAAGCAAGGAAGGTAAAATTACGGAACTTCGTATATCTCTTTTTAATTTAAAGAAATTATCTGTTAGTAAACTTCCTTTCCTTGTAGGTTTAGCGCATACTTTACTGTATTATTCTACTCGCATGTATGTCGGTTTTTTTCCAACATTATGCTCATACAATATTTATCAATACATAAACATTTAGTAAACAACAGCCATTGTGTCGCACGATGGTTTCCAATAAGTAATTAGGTATTTTAGATTGGGCAGATGTAGATGTAAAAGCACATCGAAAAGCCAAGTTGCGGACGGCAAAGTGACCTTACTTTTAATGTTTGTTTTAACTGGTATATCTATAGTATTACACTGAAATATCATTAATACTTTCACCAAAACATGAACAGTTAATTGACTGTGATGGCAACATTGAGAACAATGGTTATTGAAGTTGGGAAAATAATGAATACGTTTATAGACAAAACAAAAACCGAGTGAACTTTTAGGATGCAGACTGCAGCGTACGTCGAGTGGCTAGCCAGTGGGGCGAAAGTGTGGACATCCTGTGCCGCTATGATGAGTGTTTTAATAAAGTATGTGAAGTGTGCAATGAAATGAATAACAAATGGAATACAATGAATAAAAATATTACAAATAATGTGTGAGTTTATAAATGAATAAGAATTAATTGCATGAATATTTTACATATTAATTATTCTGATTGATTTGCCCCATATTAAAGTCAATTAAAATAATAAACATTGTGCCAGGGTGAACATATTTATTAATCGCAGATGACAAAATCTGCGTGTCCTCTACTCTCGCGATGAACCTTACGAAGTGTGTCAGAACCACTCTTGTTTGTGTGGTATAAGCAATATTTTTTCATTGACAGGATTAATAACGAATTATCAGCCTGAAAATGTATATAAATTACAATAGTCACTATGTCTACATTGTTACACAATGACGTTTTAATTTAAGAAATGCAAACATAAAGTAGTTAAATGGATACTACAAAGGCTTTGCAATCATGTTTGATACGACATAGATACATTTTTGCTGTCTTTTGTGAGTTAGATTAGTTAAATAAGCGATATTTTGTTTATCCTAAGTACTTTGTACCAATATTAGCCTGAGATACCTCCTAAAATGGTCTGATATTTGTCAAATAATTTACACGTTTTAGTAAATATTAAAACTTTTTGTAAGAAAAAGTTAATTCGACAAGATAATTAACAGAATATGAATTAAGTGGTAGTCCTTACATGGGGTATGAAAATAAACATTAATAAAATGCGGATGTCTTAATTTAATTTTGCAACTTTAACTTAATGAACTATAATAGATTTGTTGACGACTGACTATGAATTAGACCTCTACATGGTGTTTTCGTTACGGCACTTAAACATGTTTCAAAAAGTAGCTCAATTAGAATCAAATTGTCTAAAATATGTATTATTTATTAAAAACCGATGATATTCTCCTGCCATGATTAACATATTTCTGGACCACAAGAGTAAGTCTAAAAATAAATACGCATAATATGGATTGGCCACTTAAAGTTTCTATCAGGATATTCAAGTCGTCAACTGAATCCACTCAAAATGGGATATTTTAAATATATAGATGGCGGGAGCGAGTTGAGAATAGGAAAGCTAAATGTGTTCATAAAGAATTAAAGAATTATTTTGATCTTTCCATGCTGTGTATTGACGGCTATAATAAAGATAACAAAACAGGACCATAACATTTTCTTCAAACTACATAATGTGAGTCACATCTGAACCTCTGAAATCAGAGCTGTGTTAGTAGTTTGTCCCAGCCGTGTGAATTGAAATATATTAACATTTTGTGCTTATGTGTTTGAAGATAAGAATTATACCAATTATAATAAAATACACTTTAAATGAATAATCTTTACTTTTTTCCACACATAAACCTAACTATTAGACTGGATGTATCACCTTTGCTATCACAATCTTGAGCTATGTTACAGTACTTTAATATTTTTTATATATTTACTTTTCATTAAATTTGTTAGAAATTACTTATAATGTAACATAATTCGCTCAGGAAAAGAACAGTTGATAGAATACTGACATCTGTTTTCACCGTACTAAAAGACTACTTTAATGAAGTTCTTTTTGTTAAATGTTCTTAGTTCTATATATTTATACAGGAAATATTGAGGTCATCTGACGGTGCAGATAAACGACAGAAGTACTCAGCATGTAGTATCCACTAATGTATTCTTGATATTACGTCCACTTAGTTAACAGTCAGCGGATAGTCCAACAAATTGCGTCATCGTTTCATTCCAAAAACAATATTTACATAGCGTCTTGTAGCAGTAAGGAAATTCCTTTGTCTATTGCACACTGTCAAAGTTTCCAATATGAACAGCCATACTGTCATTTAAAGCCAAAAGCTAAAACGTATATTAAAATACTTTTAACTAAGTAACTTCTGTACTCCACTGATACGATCCTAAAAGTTTGAGACGAAGTCAAAATGATTTCATGTAGGTGTGCCTATGTAAAACGTTTTAACCCTTAATATTTCTAAAGCTCACAGTGCATTCGAAGTAAACAAAATATTACATCTTGATTCGATTTGCGGGAATAAAGTGTATTTTTCCTGGGATAACATAATGTTGATGTTAAATATTTATTTTATATGTTGTGTAGCAAATATGAAAAAAAAAACTCTAAACCTTTCTAGTTTTTCAATACATAAAAGGATTCATCTAGAAGACTGAACGTGTTGAAACGTGTGTCAATATGACATTATCTAAAACATATGCCTTAAAGAAGAACAATTAGACTTAAATCAACATTAGACAATTAAAGTATTTAGTTTCTGAGCAAAAATATTATTATTATTATTATTATTATTATTATTATTATTATTATTATTATTATTATTATTATTATTATTATTATTCCTCTCCTTCTTATTATTATAATTATTATAATAATTATATGATGGTTATGATAATTATGATAATTGTTATAACTATTTTTATTTTTATTTTTATTATTATAGCTTTAGTTAAACCTGTGTTCGAAATAGTTTTTTGCCTTTATCATACAAGGTTAAGCAACCATACAGAGCATATAAATCAACAACCGATCCTAGTTGTAGCTTGTAATATTTCAACATGTAATCGTGTGATTCTTTGTCTGTAGATACCCAATTGTCATTATATATTTACAGGAAAAAGAAACTCAGACACTGTGCTTTATCTTTCTCACATGTAGAGATTGTCAATTGTGATTCGGCTAGAGTATGTTATTACATGAACAAACAAAATTATAAACACTTCATGCTGTTGTTAAGATAGAAAAGTGAATGGTTACATATTTTTAATTCATACCTCTAATTTAAAAAATACATTTGCGCACAATATTACATTATTCTTCATTGAACAAGACTGCCTTCAAGTCCTTGACCACCTTCGGTCATCTTCTACTTGCAAATAAATAATGTGTCTTACACTGCTTGAGCATGATGGTGTGTAATTTTTAAACGCACATTTGTGGAACTAAGCATACAAGAGAACAAATATAAACTATTAGCATTACGAGAAACACGTAGTCTATTTGATAATTTTACAGTAAACCTTAATACAAGTGATACAGTTTTTTAGCATTGTTTTGATTGAAATTTAATAAAACATGATATATCTAGTTTAAACCTATAATATGTATTAACACTTTTATTCTTAACTGAGGCTTGATCTGCCTAGGTGAATTTTAAATCAGAAGCAGATTTAACGCGATATTAAAACATTAAACACATGCTTAAACACAGGCGTATTTAAATTGAACTTTATTTTGAATTTCATTTTTTTTTATAAATTAAGAAATAATAAAACAAACAACAATACTAACATATTCAAGTGGTAGAAAGTGATAAAACAATAATCCGTACATTGTGAATCCTTATACACATATCGCAGTAAAATTACGTTAACAGGAACATCACTTCTGTGTACACCTTTACATCACTTTGTAAGCTTATGTAAAGTATGTCATACCGTATAGTGTACAGTTGGAGAGATACATACTGTTGGCTTAGA
Source organism: Sinonovacula constricta (assembly GCA_007844125.1). Lineage (NCBI taxonomy): Eukaryota > Metazoa > Mollusca > Bivalvia > Cardiida > Solecurtidae > Sinonovacula > Sinonovacula constricta. Next base: position 63,313,934 of record CM017560.1, on the reverse strand, counting down.
TGTCACCAGATAAAATACACCGAGGATTGTGTTCTCTCCATTGGAAATCTTACAAAGTAAAACAATATCGATTATTATCTTTATAAACTAGACCAGGAATCGATCGGGGTTGGGGAAAGTATCCCCCACCAACCAGGTAAAAAAGTAGAGTTGTGAAAATACATACATGTAAGCTTAAAATACTAAGGTTTTAAAGTAAATTTTATATGTTGACTTCTTATGCTTAGGTCGAAGTTAGGGTGTATGTCTATAGGGTGTATGTATATCAAGTATTTTATGTTTTTCTTGATACTTTTTTTAAATGTATGTAGGCAATTTAAACTTGGAAGTCATGCAGTCTTTGTATGTAACTTATTGTATGTAGGTAACTTCAACTTGTAAGCCTTCATACCTTGTAAGAAAAGTGTGGATTATTATTATTGTATCATTTTATCATAACAGAATATGAACGTGAGTTTAAGTGACATATGAGTACTGAAGACATTTACCCTTCTACAGCTTTAGTAGATTATCATACATGATTCGCGAATACAGCGATAAAGTTGAATGGATCTTTATTCATACCCCCACCAAAACTTTAACCCAGTTTGAACAAATGCACTTCATACAAAATCAAAAGACTTCCATTTTCTGCATTTGTTTTGTTACACCGCTATATCTGCTTTCAAAACATATATTACTATGTTTTATTGCTTTTAATATGTCTATGCCACTGACCATTTGTCTATACTGATTTATATTCGGGCCAGGGACGTTATATATTAACAATTAATTATTCATTAAGTATTATTAAGCATTAAGTATCGAGACATATAAACGCCCAACATACCCCATGTCTTAAAGTAAAGTGCATTTGATATTAAAATAAAACAGACAAAAGAAATAAAAACCAATGGTCAATGATGAAAGGAGATACGTCATAATAGATTGACATACGCTAATCAAAGAATAGTTAAGTAACAAGGCGGCGTTTATTTCTCTTGACATTCTTCCTTTTCTTTAGCGGAAAACTTGTTGTCTCTGTAGGCATACCTCATCATAACAGAAATCCCTCCGTACTTGTTCAGGATTAATATTATTCAGAATGTTTATTTTATTATTTCGGAAAATGTTACGTCTTAAAACTCAATGTGCGGATAAACTCAGTGCTGATAAAAAACTGCAAGAATTGTCCGATTATTCACTGGCTGCTCTTGAATCAGGCATTTATTGTTAAGATTTACACGTGGTGAAAGTAACAGTAAAAGTAAATGTTAAAGACAACATAAAACGGCAAGAGAAACAAATTGCCTACTTATTTGTCATCCTAAAGAAAAGGAGAATTATGCAAGAAGCCGATGCTTTATGCTGAGAGTCTAAACATATGATCAAGGACAGCATGTTCTGATTCAGACCTGGAACACAGACATATCAGTTGAATGCTTTTGGTAGTCTGGTTACAGAAGTTAATTGTACAAGAGCATTCATTGAAATGTTATTACGTTTTTAACACAAAAAGACCCATGAGTGTAACATTAACTGGTGATGTCGCCCTGGTGATGAGACTGGTACTGGCTTGATTATATCTACATGAGCCTAAAGCGTGTGGACCCCTTCCACTACAAAGTCACAAATCCAGGCCAGTGACTGTATGCAGAATTTATTCACATCAGTTGCCTGTATATTAATCTAATGAAAATACATGTAGTAAGGAGCAAGACAAAAATAAAGCCTTTTATAATCCTTAGTGACCGTGATGCATTTGAAAATGCTTTACCCTTTTGGCATCAACTTTTTTATTCTGTGTTGTAGAAATAAATACATAAATGAAGTAGGTTTGTGCTGAAACGAGTGAGCAGTTCAGCGTGAATTATTGTTAAACTGATTTTCTGAGATTCATCATATTTTAATATTTCAGGAAGTTGAATTTATAAAGAACATAAACATTTCTTCATAAAAATTAAATCTTATTACAGCAACCACTGTCTTATTTCCCATTAATTCACATGATATGCGCACAAACTTCCTCGTCACATAACTGCGAATGACTGTTAAAATTATGGATTTCCTTGCAATTTACTTGTATTAATAGAAGAGTTCGTTCATACGGTCCTTTTTTTGCTATCACCATAAAGACATTTTTCTACAATGACAAACTATATTTCATGAGTTAGCGACATGTAATAATTGTGAAGGCAGCATTTTAAGTATGTGGGTCCGGTCTCTTACCGTATGCCGATACGATTTACAGTGGGATGTACATTCCATTTTAACAAACTATTACACCATCAAATATCTTTATGAAAACATATATCTTTATAACAAACATTTTTGCATAGTCAAGCCAGAAATGCTGCCAAAGAAGTCGTATATAATATCCTGTAAGAGATTAAAGGTGTGCAAATTATGGAAAACGTTATTCCGCGGTAAATCAAGTGTTCAGCCGCAAAAAATGTCATCTTCTTTAGTTATAGATTATATATTGGGAGAAAAGTTACACAGTCACTAACAAATGACACATAAAACTGTTTTATTAAACAAAACTTTCTAAACGATTGCATTTTTACGAAAATTAGATCTAAAATAAATACCTTAAAGTGCTACTGGACACGACCAAAATAAACTTAGTTCAAAATTAACTCGCACTTATTAATTTCGTCAACACTACACCCTTGTGATCTGAATCTAAAAGTCCTGAGTACGTCATTCTTTTCCAGACGCATGTGATAACTTTAGACTCACATGATACGAATGATACCAATAAATGACCTGTCATGCATAACCTGCCAAAAATCAGTCAGTTCTCTATTATCTAAGAGACAATATTTCGTTTAAAGTAGGAAACAGTTTTATTTTTTATTTCTCAGTAGGTAGAAATCTTCAATATAAATATGTAATAATACAGCTGATACTTGTTTTTCTTAAGATATGCTTAATTTCTTTTGCGTTTGTCATAATTGCTTATCAAGAAACACGTGTATTAGACAAATGAAACTACAAATAGTAATTATGCTAATATAACATCACTAAACAACGTTAATAAAGGAAAGGCTGTTTTAGATGCATTGTTTGTGATTTAACTGAAATCGAGCTCTTCATTGTAAAAAGTTTATGGCAGTGTTATGAATACACTTCAATTATTTTTAATCTGTTTGTGTGTTTGATTATTAGTTGTTCTTTACTCTTTTCAAAAATTAATAACACTTTTTTTTTAAAGAAAATCAATGCAAAGTCTCCTAAAACATGAATATCGTTATTTTTGTTTGGTCAGTATTTCCTCTTCTAGTTTGTCTATTGTTTGTTTCGTGTAATTTGTTAGTTTCTCGTTTATAAGGCTCTGGCAATTAACTACAGTAAAAAAATAACATGTTATATGCAATGTATATATATATATATATATATATATATATATATATATATATATATATATATATATATATATATATATATATATATATATATATATATATATATATATATATATATATATATATATATATATATATTAAATTGTAGACACTTTAACGACAAATCGTAACATTACGATAAACAAGTTAGATTAAGATAGTCCATTTAAAACCAATATTATCGTTACATTACTTAACCAAATTTGCAACGTACCACAATATAGACAGAAATATACCCACATATAACACACAAAGTACTCCCTCTTATCTGTCTCAACCATCTTTTTATACAAAAATACCTTAAACTATTCTTAAGTAATAAGAAGCTTTCTTTTTCTTTTTAAGTTATCATATAAGCTTATTAATTTTAAAAAAAATACAGATAACGTTAGCAACATCATCTAGAAATGTGGGATTCATTTAGCTAGAAAATAGTTAGAAAAGTGTAAATTGATACATATAGATAAAATAGATACCGTTTTCTGATGTCTAATAGTATAAATAAGTAATGATTTATACATATATCTGAAAAAATGTCAGTACACTGATAATAATTTCATTTCATAATATAAAATTCTTAAGTTGTCTCGTTTCGTCAAGGAATCTCTAAGAAAAATTATAATTACACAATTACTCACACAAAAATAAACGTTTAAAATACAAAAGAAGTCCCTTTTGTTAAAAAAGTGAAAACTAAAATCTATAAATTAATAAGCTCCATGTATGTAAATAAAGGCTGAAGATCTCGCTAAACTAATTGCAGCTAACATCTTCAACACTAGACACATAATGTTGAGTCATTGATTACCCAATGGCTATTGGACTCGGCTGAGGTGTCCCAAAGCTAATTTTCCTTTCTTCGGGATTCACCTCCTCAGTACTAATGCTACTACTGTTGCAGCTGCGAATGCGGCAATGCCAAAGACTGTGCCCATGAATGTGCTTTCCTGAAATAATACATTTTAAAACTCTAAGTGAACGCTGCAGGTAAAAGGGTTTATCTCACACAGAACATTTTCTAGGACGCGACTTTATGATAAAATGAAATTTGTCATCAGAAAAATCTGGGTTGATGAAGTCACCAGAAACAACCAAGGGGTCACGTTTGGGACCTAGTCCAATTTCGCTTAAAATCTCCGTTTGGTTGGTTCATGCGAACCAGTTTCTTACAGTGAACAGTAACCCACCGATATAACACTATATATAATGCAGGTTCGTTTGATAGCTGTCTTAGACAATATATTTACATAGCAATTATAAACTAGCTGAAGTAAAATATAGCTGTACAAATTTGAGCATAGAAAAATATCTTCTTTCATAAATTTTGAAAAAAAGTTTTTTTTTACGACAACTGAATTGTTGGAATTGAGGAATAGAGACAATACCCTTGTCTCAATATATTATTGTGTGACAGCATTTCACACGGTCAGAAATACTCGTGAATATTAAAGCATGGTAAGATATACAGTCATATTAGCTGTGGTACTATCATTAAGAGGTACATTGACAAAAGAATACAGCAATTTAACTCGTTTATTAAATGTTGATTTATTGGCTTAAAATCCTTAGGCATTACTAATTTGAGAGATAGTTTTCATTTACTCGTTTGACATTCCTCGAATCTGTCTCATAAATGAAGTGCTGTAAGGGTATGCACATATGGATGTTTTAAATATAAATACATGGATTAAAAACTGATAGTTAACTATAGTTTTATACATATAATAAACAAACATATTAAAAACTAAAATGAGTTATAAACTGGTACTAAAACACACATCCTTTTCCTCCTCGTATTTATTATCATTAACATTATCATCATTATTATCCTATTTTTCAGTGGGTATTTAAATCACATTTTACCTGATCACTACTTTTAACTCCATTCCTGCACACGCTGACGAAATGCTCACAGTTCTGCCAGTTGCAATTCGTGTCCCCAATCTTTGACCTAGCATACTGAATGATTTCCTCAACGGGCTTGACTCTAGAGAGCAGAAATATGTACAAAGTAGTGATTTTAATAACTTGTTTATATTTTCTTCTTACTACTTTCTTATGTTGACTATTTACGAAGTATTTTTGCAGTTCGAACAGACTTCTATTGCAGTCACTGTTATATAAACTTAACGTAAAATGTGACGCGCGTTAAATGATATAACATACCTAGGTTACCTAATAAACAAGAAACGTGTCAAACGACGTGAAACCATGATTTCTACTGCTGGACTGTAATTCGACAGAAACTAAAAATGTGTACTTTATTCCGCCTAATTTGGTTTTCTCCCATAACAATACAAACAATATTGTTCCTTTAAGAAAGCTTTTTATCAAATGCGTTGATTTCCCTATTTTTACAAAAAGGTATATGACTAAAACGAAGAATCTATTTCCTTTACAGTGACATTGACTTTAAACAGACTGATCTTTCTCCAAAGCAAGCTTCACACCAAACTGAGTGATCATATCGCAATACTGACTTTTTTAGACAGAAACGACTTATTAGACATCCACCCGCCTAACAAAGTGCCCAATTCTAATATTTAGTTTTTCGTTAACAGGAGTGACGATATTTTAAGAAAATATACCTTGATTTTGTTTATGGAAACATATGTACAACAAGGTGTACTTACTCGAATTTGTCGTCTTTCGAATTGCTTTTGTATGCTTTGGAATTTTTAACCACTTCAAAGAAATTTTCGTTTTCTATAACAGTTTTGTCAATTCTCAGGCCCCAGGCATTTCCTCCGCGAGAAGTTAAATGAACAATCCGTGGTGTCAGTCTACCCTCTTCATCGAGTTCATAACCTGAATGAAAGAACGAAGCAAAACTGTTATATATGTCCACTTTTTTATTTTAACAATAAGAATATATATGACAAAGTCCTATGAGCATTGCGACATATACACACATTTGAAAAGGCACAGAAACAAAGGTATTCACATGCAAGCCAAAAATAAAAACAAATCTTTGATGAGTCATTTAACAAATGGAGCAAACCCGACAGTTACCGCCTTGGAACGGTCAGTCGGCAACATGGGCCGACTGGGGTAATTCACCTTTCCGCGAGTCTAAAAATAGAGTTTAAGCTCCGCCCCCTTGCCCACAAACAACCTTGTGACAGATCTTACAGATTATCTTACAGATCCGCGAAAATATTTTAATTTGACATCTCCCAAATGCAAAGAGCTTCTGATTGAGATGTTTAGATGAAGATTAAGACAGTTTTACCCAATGATGCATTCATGACACAAAATTATGAAAGAAAGTTGTTGCTGGCTACAGCGAGATTTTACCTTTCGATGCAGAAATGGACAAGCCTCATCCAATCAACTAAATTAAGATGCAAACAGAGAAGCGATTACAGCAACGTACGATTCCTTGCAAACCACAAACAACAAACAATCCTGTTGCTATTAAATTGAACCAAAGGCTCAAACAGATTTAAACTGATCGCTTGTCAAAATCATTGTTTGTGGGACAACGTGTAAGTAAGAATCAGCATAACGCATGTAAAGTGTCAATCAACGCGATGTGATTGGCTAATTCCATGCTAATACACAATGTGTAATATCTATTTTTAGATCTCGCGGAAAGGTGAATTCCTGATAGGTTTCTCAACTGCAAGCAATGAAAAGAATTTGACTTTGAAAAATGTCCAAGTGCTGACGTTTTGTTTGATAAGTTATGACGAAAGTAGTGACGTCATTGAAAAATAATGTCCACATAGTGTTTAGAAGAGAGATAGGTATTATTTCGATAAAAAGAACTACACAAAAGTGTTGATAGTAAATAAAATTAACTTTTTGAATAAAAAATGACCAGAGAAGAGTAATGGTTGTATTATTCTGTTTATGTGAAGATGGAAATGAGGAACCAAATCCAATGACCATCAAAGAAAAAACATGTAACAATCTTTATAAGACAACAAGCCACATTTCTATATAATTATGTCTGATCAAAGTCTATGAGTTTGTATTTTCAATGGTTTCGTGTTTTATGTGGCTAGGTAAAATTCGGCTTAAGCTTAAAGTAGCTGAAGTTTAATCTTTTGGACTATCTGACAAGATTTCTCATACAGTCGTCAAAGAAAGGGAATAGTTCAGTTAATTTTATTACTCGTGTGTATTTAGGCAAGTAAGAATGTATTCAATAACAAATCACAGTATACACACATACTTCATATACAAGGTTTGTTGAGTTTACATGCAATTTGCCATATTAAAGATATAGGCATTTATGTTAAGACTAAAAAAGAGGCACATTACGTGTAAGTAAATAAAAAATGCTGCATTGTAAATTCGTTTTCCCAATGTCATTTGTTGTAAGATACAGCTTCTACTAGAGTTGTTACTATCTCCATCATCAGGTGGACCCCATATTCGACGCAACCCACTGCGTCCCTCTACAGTGAATCCGACTGGATGGGATCAGGTTCCAACCTGGGTTACTAAGCCTTTGCTATCTACTTCATTTGCCACATGGAAATAGTGTGTACTCAACAATGCCACAATTATAGAAGTAAAGTCGGCTCTAAAAGCTCATGAGAGCTTGTGTGACTTGTAAAAATCTTGCCGACTCAAAATAAATGTTTTTCCATCCTATCTTAGCTCTCTCTTCACTCCAGATACACTCTCATTTGAGCTTAAAGCTCTCTTTATTGCTGCCCGCCTATCATCAGGCTGCTATAAGCTCTCTTTATTGCTGCCCGCCTATCATCAGGCTGCTATAAGCTCGCCATGGAGACTAGGCCGAGAATCTCGGAAGTCTACTTCCATTCTTGCTCATTTTTCCATCAGACCCAAAGAAGCACCTTCAGCCTCCTGTGCTCATTTGGAAATAACTAATATATAGAGGATCTGACACGAGTTGTTATTTATTACAAACATTTATTAAACGAGTTCAGGCAAAATGATATTAAACGAGCCTCTGGCGAGTTTAATATCATTTTTCCTGGACAAGTTTAATAAATGTTTGTATTAAATAACAAGGATTGTCAGATTCTTTTTATCACATGATTTTCGTCCTCTTTTACTAGAAACAAATACCTGTGTAGATCTACATGCCGGTTCAAAAATTAGAACGATATTGTGACGTCATTGAACCAAACACCGCATCACAGACCGTTTGAGTTAATTGTTGCGCTATACAAAATAGTTCCTTTTTATCGTCTTTAATTGAGAGTAAACACAACCATTTAACAAACTTTCAATGCGTATTTAACATTAATATGCAATAAAAATGACATGTCATTGCCAAATGTTGTGTCGACCATTTCAGCTAAATAATGTTTTATGTTTGAGTTCTTTGTGGCGGAATTCATTGAAGTTAGCATCGTGTTGTGGACATTCGTGTCTCGATTCACTTGAGGAGTACATGCATGCTGGTGAGAACAGCTAGACTTTGTAAGGATGTTCGATATGATTTTCTGTTGATTATTGGAAAAGTGGGGTTAGTTATTAATTGGTTGAATGTTGCGGTGTCCCGTGACCCGTTATCTGCATGATCTGATTTGCCAGTAGGTTATTTCTGGACAATTCTTGAACTAAATGTTTTAGGGCGCTGTGGATAGTCAGACGTCTTTCGGATGCAAGTCCAGGAACCTTAGTCATACGCTTCATGATGGTGTAAGTTTAATCAATAATCAATTGTGACATTTGAACCGACGAAAAAAGAACCGACGAAAAGAGAACTGTCATCGTCTTCCGTTTTGTTTACAAACACAGCGGATGAATACCAAATAGTCACGCGAAGCTGATAGCCAATCAAATTGCAAGAAAAGCTGTATTACACTAGTGTAATACAAAACATATTACATGGGTATATTGAATGGAAAACAAGATGAATCATGTGATAATTCTCTGTTATCAGTAATCCGCAGGGTGCTAAAAGCGACAAAGGGACTGAGCCGGAAGTTCGACAAATTTGTATATATTATTCTTTACAAGTGGTATGACCGCCTAGCAAGCAGCAGAAAATGAAGACTTCATTTCCGACATTTATTCAAATTATAGATATTTATAATATGTACTGAATACCCTATTTTTTTAGTTGTAGTATGGTCTCGTGATTTGAAATAATTTAATCATGCCTTATCAATCTTACATATACAGTGTGCACTCAAAACATTTATTGGTATATCCGGTTACTTGAAAATGCGTGTTTACTCACAGACAAACACGGGAATACCCTTCATACCATTTAAATTATTTCAACAATTAGTTTCTGCATTTTGTTCTTGAATTCATTCTTTCATTAAACTTTCTTGTTTTAATAGCAGAAATAATAAACATAAACATACCCTAAACCTCCAGTTAATAAAATAATATACTTTATACATTACTAAGTATGTTGTTTGTTCATCATTGTCAGTTTTACGGCGATAAATGCATTATTAATGAGATGTATCTGCACGGATTTTGTGTATTATCATCGTCCCACTGTCTGGTCAAATTCGGCTACTGATGACAGACAGGCACTTTTACGACTTTTCAGGTCTCAAATTGAATAAACACGTAAACCAAGTGTTCGATTCGTTACAGCAGTCACTTATTCCTCCTGAGTAAACCTGTGTTTACCATTCACCCATCCCAGTCAGTGTCGGTGCTACTCTTTGGTAAAGTCCTTCAGTCATCGTAAAGGAGAGTAATAATTGTATCATATTGACGTAAGCGGTGTTACCATTAGTTTTGGTTTCAGGTTTGCTGTTGAATGTACCCTTCGTGCAAGAACACAGAAGTCTAGAATTCTAAGTCTGGCGTGACTATTTTATTGTAATACTTTTGCTTTCTTCCAGAGAACTGTAAGAAGTAAACCAATCTTTCGTATGTCCGTATCTGCATGCTTCAGAAAAATACTACATTGAAAATCTACATTTAACATGCAATTTAGAAGATAACAGTTAATATCATAAAATATCAAACCCTTTTGATGTTTATGTTTTGCAAAACTGATCGATCTAATTGCATTTTGTCTTCTAAGACGAGAAAATCATAAAATTTCTGTGCATTTAATGGTTTTTAATTTTATTTACAACATTGTCTAAACAGCCGTATGAGCTTTTTGTATTTGATCTGTAACAACTGCAATGTGATGACAAGTATATCATCATGCACTATCTGGTCTGGTGTTTTTGATGTTGTATAGTAGGAAGGAATTAACACGAGGGTATGTACAGCTTATGCAGTCAGGTTACAGGGTGGAAGATGATGCGACCTTGTTCATTAGTGGTTATTGGGTAAAAGAAACATCGCGTATGTGTTCTGGGTGTGGCATTCTGTAATAAACATTGCATGATTTATCAAAGATGATTAAATGAGAGTGACATTAATCACTACTCACCTGATCTTGAGATGGAAATGGGACTTTTTGGAAAATCAACTTAATCTTGGTTTCAGTCTACTCACACCAACAAATGTAATGGAATAATATAATTGATCAAGTTACGTCCTATCATCCTTTTTAAATGGAAATCACAAATCAGCAACTTTATCTGATCTAAAAATGTTAATATATGACACCGAGATCAAGCTGGTGCATGCTCTATTAAGGCTTTGTAAGATAAAAGATCTCAACTTTACTACTTCTTGGTGTTGTTACAGCGAGGAGATAGTTATCCAGATGAATCATTCTACTTGTCTGTGACCAACTTTGTTTTACCTACCTATGTAGACCCCCCAATGAGAGTACAATCCTCGCCTGAACTCTACAGCATCTCCTTCCGCTAATGTGGCCAGCACCTTCAAGTTGTGCTCCTGTACATCGGACATCACTCAGTAATATCTGCAAAGTAACATTGTGTCCTAAAAATGTTAAGTTTATTTTGTTTATTGTATACTAAACTCGATCTAATTTCATTTATCAATGAAGATTCAAATTCATGTAACTTGAAGTCCAGATAACCGATCCAGTTTTATTTTCTCTTCGGGATGTCTACGAGGTAACGTTCGGAAGATTATACTCGAGTATTACACCAATATCCGAATGCTCGGTAAAAATGCTGAAGTATATTTGAATCGAAAAATAACTCGAACAAAATATAAAAAATCCAATTAAACTATTTCTTGGTTAATTGGACCCAAATCAATTACTGCTAGTCGCGTGATATTTTCCACCCTACCACCTGGTGGGCTTATCGATTGCGGATGATCAATATCCACTTCCTGTCCGCACTAGACGCATTGTCTGACAGGACATAAACCGAATCTTTGGTTATTGCTTCGTTAATGAGTACTAACTTAGTATTTAATATTCTCCTTTACAGATTTTGACATAGTATTGTCATTTCTATTGGCATGTCTCAGCACCGCTCACAAATTGTTCTGATTGGTTCGTTAATTAACCATTGATGGGTCTGTGCATTAAGCTACTGAAAAAAAATGCATACGCAAACATGATATTAATTCAACAACTGTTTAATTGTTGTTGGTTTACGTCTACACTATGCAATATTTATCCGATCAGCTTAATTCGAGAAAAAATGCCGCAAAATTTAAGTCAGTCGCAAGGAACCATTTCAAAGGCCTTTCAGACGAATTGTCCGGGAAATCTAAATTCTGTGGGGGCAAAAGTAAACTACAATGGTGGGATAACTGGCATGCTTATTCATATCCTTGTTTTAGCAATAATTGTAAAATAATGAACATTCTCCACACTATTTTCATAACAAAATCAAATTTCTTCTTTTATCCTATTCTAACTATCATCTCACAACCATTTTGATTACAGCAGTAGTGTAGGGCGGGGATATGGGACCGTCCCAAATCCTCACCGAACTTTGTCTAACTGAAGACATACAAGAAAAACAATTATAGGACCAAATACGGGAGTATGGGACCCGGGGAAAAGCAAAAAATAGAATTATTGATTTTTTTTCTGTGTGTAAAATTGTAAAATGATGTCCCAGACGATATGGCACTGTAGACATATAAGAAAAAGGTAAATAAATTGTCAAAAAGCGTGAAGTTGCAACATTAATTAGAGCAATGGTATATAGGGAAAAAGGTATGCGACCAATGTTTGTGAAATATGTATGTAAAATGCTCAAAGTTGTAAAATGTATGGTACTGAAGGTATATATGAAAAAAGTAATGGCACCGAAGGTTTATAACAAAATAAAATTGGGTTAATAAAACCGAACTTAGGGACAGATGAAGATGTATTTTCGGAAAATGCGGGTTGACGTCGCATTTACTCGCATATATATGTAAATTATTTAGATTTTTGGCGTTGTGATGAACAATAGACTCAACTTCGTTGTAAATGGAAAGTAAATTCATTTTCCCCCATGTTTTTTAATTGTACTTTTTCATCTCATTAATTCTTTTTCATTTTGACATTTTACTTTATTTTCAACTTATTTTAAAAACTTTTTAAAATTTTACTTTAGTTTTTAAATGATTTTTTGGTTGTTATTTTTCATTTTTTATTTCTAAACATTTTTCATTTTTTTTTTAACTTTTTCCGTTTTTCGTTTTTTATCTGTTTTAGTGTTGTTGTTTTTTTAAACTTTAATGTTGTTAGTTTTCAACTCTTTTATTTTTTTTATTCATTTTTTATTTTTATTTTTGAACTTTGTATTTATTTTTTAATATTTTGGGGAATGAAAATTACATCAAATCAAATTCTGTTTAACATTTTATTGAACAGTGAACTGGAATAACAATACAAAGCAATGATGCAACAAAGGATTAAGGAAACCAATGAAAATATCTGTAAGGATATCTGTCAAAATATAGAACAAACAAATCTAAATAAAATCGACTATCCGCACCAGCCAATTCAGGTAGATGTATGGCCTGACACTTTTGCTAACACAGATGTTCACGATGCAACAACGTCCTCAAATCATAACCACGAACAAGAAAGTGCAATGCATACAATACAGTCCACAAACAACCGTTTTGTCATCTTGAAGTCTCATGAAATCTTTGTGTAGAGTCCTGCCTCTCTAAGAATGACTGACTGTCGCACTGCTTTGGTGATATTCCGTACGAATCAAAATAATAGGCTGTGGTGTCCTTGTTGAAGAAAGCAGTCACCCAATGTTGTGCAGATTGATCTTAATGGTCCCCGTAAGTCATATGTGTAGGTCGCCGATGGGGTAGCTGATCTTTAGCACACACCAGTGCATTCAGTGATGATAATTTTGGGTCGTGGTCTAGAATGTATTGTCTGACTAAGATCAAGACACATCATCATAACCAACATTCAACTGTTTTGTCTGTCTGTGATCAAGATATATCGTTACACCCATGTCATGAGCTTTTCCAGTTGGCTGTAGAATTCGGTCACGACGGATGCCACTGTAGGGTGGATTTGAGTACCAAATGGTAATGTCTGGTATCCATCCGCAATGACACGCTTCGTGTACACGGAGCTATAGGTTTTGGCCTGTGCCTCACTGGTCACTTTACGGTTTCTGTATCTTTTTATACGGGAGTCGTACTTAACAATTGTTGCGTAGTTTTTCGATCATGAACACAATCTATTATTGTCTTAAAGTTCACTTTCTGAGTAGCAGTGTTGTTGCCTTTCACTTTACAGGCCTGGTAGCGCTGTACATTTTCACTTTATTCATAGCCATAGTTCTTTGGTCCTAGTTCATTTGGCACTTCATATGTCCCTCGTCCTAATCTAGCTTCTTCCATTGTGGATGTTGTACTGGTTGGCGTCGAAGATGAAAATACAACTATTGGTGTCAAAGTACAAGACACGATCTCCGAGCTTTTCTAGTTGGCTGTAAAATTCAAGTCGTGCATAAGGATGTCACTGTAGGGTGCATTTGAGTACAAATACACAACTAGCACAACAAAATGGCCATCACTTAGGATTTTGAGATTAAATAGTCTTATGCTTATCTGTGCGAATTGTTGTCAACAATGACGTCGCTACATTTTAGGCGGTGTAGAAGCGAAGCATGTGTACGTAATGTTTCAATCGATAAACAAGTAAGTCATGGCGTACGATTTGAGACCTGAGGGAGTGAGTATATGGTGTAGTGGGTTGACCATATTTCTATGATGTATACCAAAGCAGAACACGTTTTCTAAGATATAACATACATAAACAATGATAATTTTGGAAAATATAAGGTTTGGAGAAAACATTCATACATCTTGGTATATTTTTGATGCCGACCTACCCATGATTATAATGTTTGTGAGAAATAATTTCAACCAATACTATCCGGATTTCTTTCTCACAACACCCGTTGATATATAAAAGAGAGTATTGTCAAAAAGGTGACATTTAAAATCATCAAATTGGATGAAACCGATTCGGTCCCTGTATTGATGAATGGGTACGAAAATTATACAATACTTCAGACTTTTGATACCTATCCGGAACAAATGATTCCTGACACATATACACTAGCTAGAGCCGGCTTTTTTTATACAGGAAAATCGGATATTGTACTGTGTTTTCGATATGGAATTAAAATAGTAAGATTGGAAAAGTAATGACAATGTCATGGTCGAACATGAAGAGTGGTCCACGAATGGTGAATTCATACAGTCGTAAGCTCAAGCAGTCAATACTTTATTCTGTAACATGACAAGCAACACATTTAAGTTGTCTGTGGAGAAACGTGTACAGGCTATCAGGGATAAATTAACCAGGATGGAGAAGGAAAGAAGGGCAATAAGCTACCGCTGCTACGAAAATGGACATTGTGCCTCGAGATGTACAAAGAAAACAGAACAACTACAGAGAACAGCAGGCAATGATGAAACCTGAATTCGGAATGCAATTTTATTAACACCAAAGACTTTCAGTCGTGTTGCTTCTTTTAATGTAAACTTTTAATATTAATCTTTCCTAAATCGAAGCCAACATACTCTGGCCTGTTTAATACGCTTGAACGCCGGTTAAACGACAATATGTGTTCATTTGCGCGGTATTCATGACTTTCAGTTGTAGGATACGATCACATCAGGATAACATAAACGGACAAGTTACAGGCAGAAACACACCATGTGGTCCCTTGTGCCTGCACGCACGTCTTCTTAGCACTCGCGATCGGTGTAAGCACCATATAAGACGTACAGTTACCATGCACTTATCGTTTCAGTTTTTAAATGCCCTATCCCGGATTTTGCCTAATTCCGATGGAATTCCGATGATTTACTAAAACAGATTTCGAAACAAAGATTTGGGTTTACATTATGAAATATATTTTAGCAAAACACCTGTACTTTTGCATTTTAAGGCTTATCCGGTGTTTCGAAATGCTACGTACTGGTAATAAACTGGATTTTCCTATTCTATTTATAGAAGCTTCATTGTCAAACCGGATCAAACTGCCAAGTCTCTGTAAAAAGCAGATCCGAATCACAATCACCACGTAATTGCTTTAAACGTTTAAACTAAAAATAAAAAAAAAGTTTCCACGGTTTACCCTCCGACACAAACTGTTATGATGTAAACTGAAACCATTTCAAGTTTCGTTTTGTACGATATTTTATATACAGAAAGGTTCATTGGTGATAAGTGATTGGCACAGCCATAATGAACCTTTCAGTATGAGTTTTGTTTGTTGTTTATATACATTATGCTTGCAAAATAATTTTGGGATAAAGTAAAAAGGCTTATAAGAAAAACATATTTTAGTGTCATAAAAATCTTGTAAAACATAGAAACACTAAGAAGATGAAATAACATAATAGTTTAAATGATTATTACGGGAAAACAAGGCCTTTACCTGCTATCCTTAATGTAAGTAAGTTCCGTGTGTTACAAATGTAGTTGAAATAATTGAATTAATAACCGAAGTTCATGTCATTAGTAAATCTCAAAAATTAAAAAAGACAGTGTTGTAAAGGTCCTAAATAAAATAACACAGCTAACCTTTAGGCGAGCTGGAATAGAATGTCCTGAATAAAGACTATAAATTACTTATCCAATCAAAACAAACGTCCCTAGTATACGACAAATAACGGAACTGGTCACGTGTTTTCGATAAGAAAGGAGTGTGTAAATGCATGTACGGGACAAAATGACATTGCCAATCCGCTAATAAGTGTATTCACAGATCAACCAATCACAAGCATTAGTAGTCAAGGCTGTTACTCTAGACCAGATTTTTGAGGGAAAAATCGGAATCACCGGTGCGTAACGCGTCCTATAAGGAATCCAATGGTGTGGGTTATTAATAGTTCAGTATTTGTGTTTATTTTAATTAAACGTCTATAAAGTGTGGCGAGGCGTAACGATCACTAGGCACTGGTTTATTAAGTGCTATAATGTACAAGTGTGTATACAGATTCACAATCACTGGGGTGAAACAACCTATTTGCTTTCAACATTCCATTTATAAACACTGTTACATTATGTTCGTAATCAACGCTTTACATATATTGGGTCAAAGCTCTGTTTCAGCCTGTTTAAACATGCTCACACTTGTTAATCTATTTATAACAGTCATGTAACTTTCTACAAATAAGTCCAGCGTTTTAAAGTGTAGTATTTATCTCGCATTTGATTTCAATTTGTCGCATTAAACTGACAGGCACCAGCAATACATCATCAAGGGTTAATGTCGCGATTCATTTTTAACGACCCAGGTATGCTTCAAAATTTTACTTTACAGAGGGTTTACGATGAATTTGCCAGCTGAGTTAAAGTAAAGTATGAAACATGTGTGTTTGGTTTAATCATAAGGTTTAAATGTTCACTGTTTACTATAAAGGTTATTAAAGGAGATAAATGTAGTAGCTTGTGTTTACTGGGTTTAAATAGCTGATATGGGATCAGTGACACATTCCTTTTAGGTCGAGAAAATATATAAGGTGAACCGAGCATGATCTTTTCTTACGGTGTATGTTTCCAAATTGTTTCCGTTATATCTAATATAATTTATAAGAGTACAAGGCGCTGTTGTAATAAAATGTACCTAAACAACAAGTCAATACCCGTATAATGATACACAACAGTAGTGGATGATTGTACAAATGACAAATAAGAGTAGAATGTGATTTATACATTTTATTTAGGCTATGTACAAGATTTAATATCAGATACGTTGAACACATAGGTATGATACAAATCTCATCTATACAATAATATATCAACAACAATAAGGTCAATATATACAATTCTACTAATACATTTTCAGCTATCTATATAGCTAGTTTTAATATCAAACCATTTTGTTTTACACCGATTCAGTTTAAATCACTAGCGTTAATCCAACTGTTGAACTTTTTCGGATAGTATTTCCATTTCACAAAATACTGTTTGTTACGTCCTTTGCCACGGGATTTTAACACCTCATCCACTTTCCACGTTTGATCTGGGTCAATGTTAATTTTCTGAAGTTCAGATTCATAAAATGTCCCTTGAATATTGTCATCCTGTAAATCACGTAGTCGGTAGACAGGTAGTGTTGCTCTACGGTATCGTCTAGACACTCTGAACACCTCTCCTGTATACGTTTCTTGATACGCTCTAGTAAACGCCGACCTAAGATGAGAAATACGTACATAGGCGCCGATTTTAAATTTGAATGGTTTCAGTTTATTTGTCTTTTCTTTGGGTTGTTGTGAAAAATAGGTGGCGAGCCGCACTTCTTCTTGATTGGTGTCTTTTACATCAACGGGTCTCATACCAATCGTTCTGTGATACGTATGGTTGTAGTTCTCGGCGATATCTTGTAATATAAGTAGATAACTCGATGACTCTTTGTAGGAAAAATAGCGGCTGAGTCGAGTCTTTATGGTTAAAATGGCCCTCTCTGATGTTGATGCCTTTGTTTCATTTTGGGCGGGAAAGTAGTGGATTTCTTCTTTCTTCATAATATCTTGGACTTTTCTGGCTTTAAATTCTTGACCTACAATACGACAAATAGTTTATTAAGGTTGGTTTAATTTACAATCTACTCAAACGTAAGATGTTTATAGATAATAAAGAGGTTTATACTTCTAAGTTACGTTATTAGATGTTTATAAATTATAGACATGGCAATACTGTGGAAAAGTTAAAGTCTTTTTTTACATACCTTTATCGGTGATCAATTTGGCCGGTGATCTGTTTGAAGTGTTGAATATCTTTTGGAAAGCTTGAGCTACCTCGTCGCCCGTTTTGTGCTTGAGTGGTTGTAGCCAAACGTATTTTGAGAATGTATCGATTACCAAAAGGATGTACTTGAAGCCATCGTTCCAGTTGGCATATTTTACCATATCGATTAGATCAGCCATCCATAGATCATCTTTCCCAGCACTAACAATGTGATTTCTCTGAAACCGTCGTCGCACGGGTTTGTGGAGACTGTATGATTCTTGATCGTGTAAGAATCTACGTATTCGGTGCATACCGATCTTGAATTTGCCTTCGTTTTGCACCACTTTGTACAGTTTCTGCGGTCCCGCAAAACTTGCAGGGTGTGACGGATCAAAATATATTTTCTTTAAATAGTCCTCCCAAGGAGCCATGTCTTTACAGTTTAATGTTCAAACATCAAATGATAGGCTCTTGCAATGTCCATCGCTTTTATTCAGAGTCCTCTTCATTCGCGTCTTCTTCGCTTTCACTGTCAGGTTCTTCCGTCTCAAATAAGTCCTCAAATACACTTTTGTTTTTCTTCAGGACTCGTTTCACTGCTGATGTTAAACTGACCCCTTTTCTGCGTAAGTCTTTTATTTCCTCAATTATACCACGATGGGTAGTATTGGTCATCAGAGGAAACCAATACATCTCCAGCAGCGATTGGTATCTCTCAAAGAAATGTTTCTCTTTGTAAGGGTGTGAATATTCCTCAGCCATTTCGGTTGCGTCATCTTCATTTTGTCCATTGTCAATGTATTGATCGTATAACTTGTTGAACCTGTCTTTGCCACAGCTTTGAGCAAGATGCCACAAATGCAGATAGCCCTCATTGTCTTCCACGTCCTCTTCTATGACATCATAACTCTCTTCCTGTTTCGCCTTTTTCGCCGGAGGATCGCCGTTTTCTGGACACCAACCGCGTTTCACATGCCTCTGAACGTCGTGTGTGGAATCAAATAATAGCCCACAGTCGTCACAAGCTTGCGCTTTTTCTGCCATCGTAACTTCCTGCTCCAAGTTTTCGTCTATGTGAATAGTTTGAATTCCGACTGACGAATGACCCAAACTGCTAGAGTTTTGGTCTTTTATAGAGTCTTCTGGGAAGTCTTGCACCTGATTGGTCAAAATCTGCGTGCCTGTATTCTTCTCTGGTCGAAATATGTCATATATCAATCTTTCATTTTCTAACGTGAAGGGTTTTAAGTTTACTAGTAAGTATCCATAAGGGTCTTTAGTAGCTTTTGCGAACGCTTTCTGGAATTTCTCTGTATTGCCCGGGTACATCTGTCGAGCTAGTATCATCACTGATTGCCGGTCTACTGGGTTATCAAACAAAACTAAATAATGGCAATTCCTCCTCTGTGTTGGGTCTTTGTTTCCAAACAAGTTTTGATTGATTGAAATCACGGATAATGATCGGTGGTGGGAGCCTTCTGTAAATAGGTCTGTAATACGTTTATCTTTGCCAGCTTCAGTGTATAAATCGTCTAAAATCAGTAAATTGTTGATTCTAGGATCAAAGAAATCATCGTCATCTAAGTCATTTGGAATGCCTTGTATAAATTCCACTTTTGGTACAACTGAATTCTGAACCACACTGTACAACGGTTGCCATCGTTTGTATAGCCATACTATTCTTTGTATGCTGGGCTGAATGGTACTTCTGTTATTTTGCAGCAAAGTCTTTACAAATGTTGTCTTTCCGCAAGCTGAAACAAAAAATGGACCTTTCTTTGAATATGTATTTGAACGAGGGAAGAAAAATATTGTTTTTAACATGGTTAAACAATTCAATAAGATTGTAACAAATCTATTAAACCTGCGCCTTTTCATAAAGTTTAAAATTCAGTTAATTAGGATAGAAATTAGTTTAAAATGTTAAAGTACAAGAAAGGAGAATAATACCTGTAGGACCGGAAATCATCATGGTGAAAGGATGAAGATACGCCATCTGTGTAATACTTTTTTCTTGTGGCGATTGTGACGGCGGTTGCGGCGGTTGCGGCGGCGGTGGCGGCGGCGGCAGTGTTGGCGGCGGCGGCGGCGGTGGTGGTGGATACGCACCAATGCTCGGCGGCGGCGGCGGATACGCTCCAATGCTCGGCGGCGGCGGCGGATACGCTTCGCTGTTCTGCGAATACGCCTGGCTTTTTTTAACATGTTTATTTCTCCGGTGTCTTAACATGACGTCTCTCCTGGAAAATACTTGCTGACACTCTGGACACTTTTCCATGTTGACTTTCCGGGGGCTAACTACCAAATGCCACTAAGGCACCAGGCTCTTCTATTTATACATGTGCTCAAGTCACATTGGTCAATCACATTTTAACATTATCAATTAATCAAATGCTACCATAAACAACCGCTTTGACCAATCACATTACAACTCAATAATCCAATCAAAATTCAGTATTATGTGACCAATCAGATGTACGCATACGCGAGCCTTGGTATATAATTACAGAGTGGATGTCTTCATTTCATTTACAGATTCAGCACAACACACATCGAATACCATTGTGATAAGAGAGTATCCGTACTTGGATTGTAATATAATAAAGGTATGTTAGCCTTAGTCTTGCCTTGCTTTTCTTAGTCTCGTCTGGCTTTTTGTAGTCTCGCCTGGATACTTGCTGGTTCGTTTGCATTTTGTGATCCTGTTATAAGATTTAAGATTAAGACATATATTTAAAGTTCGACTTGATATTGAATAATTATATGAAATGAATGCATTTATTTTCAGATGGTCTACCAATGTGAAGAATGTGGAGTTAGCTTCAACAAGCTGAGTCAGTTGTTACAGCACCGTAGAACCGAAAACCACTGGAAAACATATACGTGTACCCTGTGTAAAAAAGTGTTCAATAGGAAAGATAATCTGGATAGGCACCAAAGAAAACACAACAACGACGACAGCCACCATTGTCCAGACTGCCTTAAGGCTTTCATGAGCGATGAAGCACTTGAAAGGCACATACAGCAACAACATGGTCAAGTAGGTGGGGCGGTGAAACGATCTTTAATAGAACAAGATGATAACCATGGAAATAAGCGGCAGAAGTTGCAGGAAACTGACGATGCCAAAGAATTCTACACCATTGATAAAGTCAGCGAAAAGAAGATAGAAAAGTTTAAGTCTACGGCTAATTATTACAAAATAACGGTGAAAGACCTCGCAGTGAAAGACCTGCCGACGATTTTAAAGTCACTGAAAATCTTGTTTCAGTCGATTCTTGACAGTATAACTGTACATATTCAATCGACTGACTTAGTTAGAATTTCGATGGACAACCCGGAGCTTGATTATCCTATAGTGCTACCCTTTATGCGGAGGTCATCTTTGACAGTAGAGCGGATTTTAGCGGAAATAGAACGCGTGCTGCAGTCGTATGAGCAATTTGTGATAGACGAGACATTCGGCATTGAATTGGTACATGTTCAGATACCATTAGGGTCGGGATATAAAAGGAATTTTGTGGACATTACCAAAATGGTGGAGAAAAAACAAAGCATCATTCAAATAAAAAACAAAGACCAACTGTGTTGTGCCCGTGCCATAGTTACGGCTGTAGCCCGTGTCAGCCATGACCCTAGATGGAATAGCATTCGGCAAGGACGAGACATACAAAAGGACCTTGCAGTGGAACTACATGAACGAGCCAATGTACCACTTGGTGAATGTGATATTGATGACGTTAAGCGGTTTCAAGAAGTTCTACCTGAATACCAGATACATGTTCTGTCAAAGGAACATTTCAATGCCATCGTGTTTAGCGGCCCAGAAGGTGGAGTTCCAATTTATTTATATTGTCACGACAATCATTATGATGTCATCACAACAATGACAGGTTTTCTCAACAGAAGTTATTTCTGTGTTAACTGCAAGAAAGGTTACCAGCATAAGGAACGACATGTCTGTAATGAACCCTGTCATCATTGTAAAAGTCTTCACAATAACAAAGAAGAGGACTGGAGAAAGTGTTTGACTTGTAACTGTCCGTTTGTAAACCAGACTTGTTTCAATCTCCATTTAAAGAAGACGGAGAAGGGAAAGTCAACGTGTGAGATGTATTACAGGTGCCAAGATTGTGAACAATTCATAAATCGTTCAAAGCACAAACATGCCCATGTGTGTGGCGAATCGTATTGCCAAACTTGTAAGGACTACTTTTCTGATGAGCACAAGTGCTACATGCAACCAACTGATGATGACGATGACAATACTCCCAATACATCAAGGACCGATCAGAAAACAACCTACCTGTTCTTTGACTTTGAGTGCACACAAGACACTCGTCAGGAATGTGAAAAAGGATATGTTGCTGGTAAACAGAATACATGTAAAAACTGTAAAAAGTCATGGTGTGGGTCATATGAGCATGTACCAAACCTTTGTGTCGTCCATAAAGTATGCACAGACTGTATGAACAGCGATTTCACTACGTCTTGTGAATGTCAATATTGTGGCTCAAAAGAGAGGATATTTTCTGGTCCAAATACTATAACGGCGTTCTGTAAGTGGCTGTTTTCTGGTGAGAATAATGGTGCGACTGTTGTATGTCATAACTTTAAGGGTTATGATAGCTACCCAATACTTCGCTATCTTCATAACAACGCCATTTTACCCGAGGTGATAACGACAGGATCCAAGTACATGTCCATTACAGTCCCTCAGTGCAAAATGCGATTCATAGATTCTTTAAACTTCATGCCTATGGCATTAGCCAACATGCCAAATGCCTTCGGTGAAACTGAGCTTGCCAAAGGCTACTTTCCACATCTTTACAACAGGGCCGAGAACCAACAAGTTGTTCTGGAACATCTACCTGACATTAAGTACTACAACCCTAATGGAATGAAACCGGAGGACAGAATTAAGTTTTTGTCTTGGTACGAGAAACATTGCAATGATCATTTTGATTTCCAAGCCGAGTTGTTACGATACTGTAGATCTGATGTTGATATTCTTAGGAGATGTTGTTTAAAGTTCAGGTCATTATTCATGGAATTAACAAGAAAAGAGGGTAGTGACGGCATAGACCCATTTGCAAAGTGTATCACGATTGCCTCAGCGTGTAACCTGGTGTTCAGAACTCTTTTTCTCGAACAGGAAAGCATTGGCATTATACCGCCTCATGGTTATAGACCAGAGGAGAAACAATCAGCTATAGCGTACCAATGGTTGTCATATCTAGCCTTTAAAAACAATATTAGCATTCAACACGGTCGAAATAAGGGGGAAAAACAAATCGGTCTTTACAAAGTGGATGGATTTTACGAAGACAAGGGACAACAAATTGTGTTAGAATTTCATGGATGCTTTTGGCATGGCTGTCCCAAATGTTACTCCAAGTCCACCGTTAATCCGGTAGTTGAAATGACTATGGCTGATCTGTATGCGAGAACCTTAGAAAAACAACGTTATTTAGAGTCTGAGGGGTTTGCTTACATTGACATGTGGGAATGCGATTTTAAGCAACAATTGTCAGAGGACAAGGCAATTAAAGCGTTTGTGGACGCTCTTGAAATAGTGCCACCTTTGGAACCTAGGGACGCATTCTACGGCGGACGAACAGAAGCCTTTAAACTCTATGAAGAATCTTCAGACACTAAATCTATAAATTACTATGACGTAACATCACTCTACCCATGGGTTAACAAAACTGGTAAGGTACCAATGGGTCACCCCTGTATAATCACTGACAATTTTAAAGACCTGCAACATTACGAAGGGTTGGTGAAATGCAAGGTTTTACCTCCGCGAGGGCTGTACATTCCAGTCTTACCTGCAAAATGTAACGGGAAGTTATTATTTAGTCTTTGTAGAACGTGTGGCGAAACTTATCAGAAATCAATTTGTCAGCATGGTGTTCAAGAAAGGTCATTCACTGGAACATGGGTCACAGATGAGCTGAAGATGGCTGTGTCTCAAGGTTACACAATTCTTAAAATGTACGAGGTCTGGCATTTTGACAAAATTTCTCAGTATGATCCTAAAACGAAGACCGGTGGATTGTTTACCACATATGTAAACACATTCTTAAAGGTCAAACAAGAAGCCAGTGGTTGGCCAAAATGGTGTGTCAATGAACAAACCAAACAGAAGTACATACAAGACTACTTTGAGAAAGAAGGTGTACTTTTGACTTACGACAATATTGAGGAAAACCCAGGATTAAGGTCTCTAGCAAAACTTATGCTGAACTCTTTTTGGGGCAAATTTGGACAACGCACTAATTTGACTTAAACAACTTTTGTCACTCAACCTGACCAGTACTTTGACATGATGGTTAGTGATGAGCAAGAAATAAAGAACATACGGTTCATCAATAACGAGTCTGTTCAAATCGACTGGGCCTACCATGATGACTTTATCCAAGCATCCTCACACACCAACGTAGTAATTGCAGCCTACACAACGGCACAGGCACGTCTTAAACTGTATAGCTATCTGAAGCCTTTAGGGGATCGGATTCTGTACTGTGATACCGATTCAGTTGTATTTACCACAGAACTAGGGCAATGGAAGCCTCCACTTGGAGACTACTTGGGAGATCTGACGGATGAGGTTCCTGACAATAAAGCCCCAGACAATACAATCTCAAAGTTTGTTACTGGCGGGCCTAAGAATTATGCATATAATTTATCAAAACCCAATAAAAAAGGTCAAACTTCCATTTGCAAGGTTCGAGGTATAACCTTAAATTTCAAAAATGCACTTGATATTAACTTCAATACCTTACATAAAATGGTCACAAGTAAGGATGAAATGACGCCACTCAAGGTCGTAGATAATCATAAAATTACAAGAAATACTGAAAAATGTAATATCATTACCAAAACAGAAACAAAAGATTACAAAATCGTCTTTGATAAACGTGTGATCACCGCCGAGTTTGATACCCTACCCTATGGAATATAAACACTGTACATTTATTGATTTTACCAATCATTTTCATTGTTCACACTTGTGTTGCTGTAATGTGTTGTTCTACTTATTCTGTACACCTTCAATATGAACGAATTGCTGGTTAATGAATTTGTGAATAAATATGTAACATATATTTAACGTTGTTGTGCTTTATTTAGTGTTACAGAGCAAAATGATTTAGCTTATAAGCCTCTGTTTTTGTAACACACCGGTTGTAAAACGACTAGTAATTACTCGTAAAACCTGAATACCTGAACGCCCTGATAATTATAAGCAGGTTTAAACATGTGCACATGGAAAGTGGGTAAAGTGTTAAAATATCGTGGGAAAGGAAGTAACAATCAGTATTTTGTGAAATGGAAATACTATCCAAAAAAGTTAAACAGTTGAATTAATGCTACTGATTTAAACTGAATCGGTGTAAAACAAAATAGTTTGATATTATAACTAGCTTTATATAAAGCTGAAAATGTATTAGTAGAATTGTAGATATTGAACTGATTGCTGTTGATATATTATTGTATAAATGAGATTTGTATCAAACCTATGTGTCCAACATATCTGATGTTAAATCTTGTTCATAGGTTAAATAAAATGTATAAATCAAATTCTACTCTCGTTTGTCATTTGTACAATCATACACTACTGTTGTATATCGATAAACGAGTCTTTACTTGTTGCTTTGTACATTTTTATAATAACACCGCCTTGTACTCTTATCAAACATATATTAGATATAACGGTGACAATATAGAATTATACACCGTAAGATAAGATCATGCTCGATTAACCTAATGTTTCTCTATGTAAAAGGAATGTGTCACTGATCCCATATAAACTATTTTAACCCAGTAAACACAAGCTACTACATTTATCTCCTTTAATAACCTTTATAGTAAACAGTGAACATTTAAACCTTATGATTAAACCAAACACACATGTTTCATACTTTACTTTAACTCAGCTGGCAAATTCATCGTAAACCCTCTGTAAAGTAAAATTTTGAAGCATACCTGGGTCGTTAAAAATGAATCGCGACATTAACCCTTGATGATGTATTGCTGGTGCCTGTCAGTTTAATGCGACAAATTGAAATCAAATGCGAGATAAATACTACACTTTAAAACGCTGGACTTATTTGTAGAAAGTTACATGACTGTTATAAATAGATTAACAAGTGTGAGCATGTTTAAACAGGCTGAAACAGAGCTTTGACCCAATATATGTAAAGCGTTGATTACGAACATAATGTAACAGTGTTTATAAATGGAATGTTGAAAGCAAATAGGTTGTTTCACCCCAGTGATTGTGAATCTGTATACACACTTGTACATTATAGCACTTAATAAACCAGTGCCTAGTGATCGTTACGCCTCGCCACACTTTATAGACGTTTAATTAAAATAAACACAAATACTGAACTATTAATAACCCACACCATTGGATTCCTTATAGGACGCGTTACGCACCGGTGATTCCGATTTTTCCCTCAAAAATCTGGTCTAGAGTAACAGCCTTGACTACTAGCATTAATGTGTTAATCGCTGGTACAAGACCAACACCTATGGATTGTCACACAAAGAAACCCGAAAACATAAAACCCCAGTCGTGCCAGTGTGTGTGTCTCTGTGTAAAAGGTTCGAGTGCATGTTTCTTTTCTTTAATGACGGTTTAAATATGTAGTCAAAATGAACCGACTTTGACACTTTTTATACGAAATTGTGTAGAATGTTGACTATGAGAAAACTACAGGAATTGTGTATAACGTGTGATAGATATGGGAGAGTGTAACATAATTTCTGTCTTTTAAAAACAAAAATGAATGCATTTTATTCACTATAATAACCAGTTACTTAAGTTATCAGACGGTAAAGTAACATGTTAGTAATATGAATCTGAATGTACAGTTATTTTATTTTATTCCTATCAAAGGAACAATTTGTACGTTCAAAAACAAAAACACAATAAATTAAGCATTCAAAGTTCCCAATATGTATCGAATATATTGAAAAAGACGATCTACCGACACGGGCAAACGCATACCAAATGAATACAAAAGTGACAATACACTGACTCGATAAACTACAAAAAGCGGGGAACGCAATGATTATCTTCTTGTAGTATACAGTCGTATAGAGATCAGACTGGTAACGGTATTTGCGACAATGTCAATTGAAAAAAAAATCATATATTAACTCGCATCGCCATTATAGAAGGTAACAAGTACGAACCACTCTACTGTCACAGACTTTACAATGTTTTGATTTAACCAAAGAACATGGGTCCTAATTAGAACACATTCTTTCTCCGTTGTTTACTCTTTCTTTTATCGGTATCTGATCCACTACTCAAGAACACCGCTCAATAATGAAAATTCTCCTTGAAGGCAGTCATTGAAGAATGTGTTTGTGTCTCGTAAGGTTTGGATATTTAAATAACATTTGGCCTTGATTTGACACATTTAGTCGTGACCTTGTTAATAATATGCGCCAATGTTACACTGTACGCGCGAGTAAAGATTTTTTTTTATTTTACCGTATCGATCTTTCAAAAGCAATAAGCGCGACTGCCTGTTTGTGTGTTTTGTTCATTATAATGAAGCACAACTTTTACACATAGTTTTGTAAAGGTTTTACCTAGGGTAAATGAGAAACTCCTCGTAAGAGCTCTGTCTGTCTTTTCTAATTGAAACACTTAAAGGATCTTGTCATATATTGTATTATGATCAGTTAAAGTTCAGCATCAATAATATTAGTTTCTGTCTTTTTTACACATTGCATGGTTTGTACACCTCACAAGCTGTTGGGTAAGGTAAAATATAACTTTGCTTTGTGTACATTGTTGATTCATTATGGGACAACAAATTTTATCACATATTTGACTAGAATATTTATCCAATATGTTTAACTTACGAATAAGTATAGTATACCAGCATTGATACCATAAAATGACTGTTAATTTGCACGTGTTTTATATAAATAACAATGTTCGCAACAAAGAAAAGTTAATAAATATTCATGTATGTTAAATTTCGACTGATGTTTGACGTCATATCAGATTTATTTTGATGCATACTACATTGTCTAGTACATCAAACCCACCTGCTCAGCAAATCTACTTCGCCCTGTTAAACTTGTTGTGCCAGTACATGTACATGCATTTGCAAGTCTTGTTTTGAAATAGACAATGTTTGGAATGTATTGTCATAATATAGTCAAATAGTCAAGAAACAAATACGTTCTTGCCATTATCAAAATACCTATAACAGAACAGCATAATACAATGACTATTTATAATAATTCCCATAAGCCTGTATTGTTTGTACTAATTTTACATGTACTAAAATGTTTCTTTTTGGAACCGCTATATACATTTTGGTCAAATATCGGATATCATGTAGAAACAAAATCAATAATATTTTATTTAGACATTTCTTTTCTTATGAAATTATGTATGCACCGGGTATATACGTATCACAGCCAAATTAATTTAATTGTTGCGTACATGTTATTATAACAGTACCGTTTGTATATTAGGAGTTAGGTTCTATGCGAAAGCTGCAGCTTAAAGTTTGATTTTTGACAATTTCGTTTGGAATTAGGTCTCTTCATATATCTACACAAACTGTGCATTCTTCATGCTCTTGGTGAAAAAATATAGTAATACAGCGTTATAACTTTGAAATATTATCTGCCCGTTTGCATTACATCTAAAACAACCACGATCATTTTATGTTCCCCTAACAGGACGATGTTATTTTAACTTAAACACACCTTTCAAATCAAAAAGAGTATCGTTTAAGGTGTGTGTATCGCTGGTTTTAGATGTAATGTATATTTGTCGATGGATCTTGCCTTAGGTTTGTATTATAATCACCTGAAAGTGTTTAATGTTTTTCTATTTATATGTTTGCCTTTAATTATTCCACATGTTTACAAGGGTGTCCCTCCACCTAAAGAGCTGTACGTCGCTATAATTGGTCGTTGCGATGCATTCCAAAAACGAAACAACAAAGGAACATGTCAAAACATTATACAAATCCATTGTTTATAAAACATATCCCAGTCTATCTACGGAAGAGACAATGTGCCTTTGTGCATGTTTGTATACGCTTGAAGTATCAGGGCTAAACAAAAACCAGCCAGGCCCTACTATATCTTGTCTCAGTATGGCTCTATTTGTTGTAAGGCTTCACCACCATATGTACTTACCTTTTATAATTATAGTGTGCTACCTACAAAAGCCACACAAGAATACATCAGGATCATCCATCACTAACATGCCAGTGTAAATGTACTAAAACCCTATCTCAGTTTGATAGTTAAACAATAAAACAAGAATGCAAACACGTATGTCTTTTACTGGAGCTTTTTAAGTTGTTAATTCTGTTATATTGCAGTGTTAGAAAATGTCTCGTTAGTCTATTTTCAAATTATACATCACCATTTTTAGGAACAGACGCCACTTGTAATTTAGTCACGTAACGCCGCACTTAAAAAAGACACTTCTTTAACATTATACCAGTGACAACGCGTTTCATAACCGAGACTCGACCTATAACGATCTACTCTGCAGTTATCTCCTGTGATCCCATTTAGATGTTATGAATATCGTCCTAACTGTTGTGAGTTACGACTAACTAGCTTTGGGATAGTTAAATCTTCTTTATGCTATATTGCACTTTTTGTTTGATGTTTTATAATAATAATAATCATAATAATCCTCATCATCATCATCGAAACAACGGCAAACCTTGTTATTGTTAAAAAAAATTCAAACTTAAGTGGGCAGTCTGACGTTTGTAAGTGATCATTTATCAATTCATAAACACCTATCTGAACGATTTGTGATGAAACAGCCTCCATTAATGAGAAGTAGAGTATGTGCGCGCAAAACATACAAGGTCTCCTTACTCATTGGCTACATTCTGTCTTAATATTGTGTGTCAACTGTTGTTCTTTTCCTATAACTAGTATAAATCCACATGATACACAATTAAAATTAAAACTAAACTAAAATAACGATTAACAAGCGACACAACGTACTATATTAAACTAAAACTAAAATTATTTCCAGAAATTATGTTTGTTTTTCATGCCTTAAAATTATTAACGATAAAGTGTATATGCAAATGAAGTAAAAAAGATATACAGCTATGCAGAAAAAGTTTACTTATTAAATTAAGAATCGTGCTTAAACTAGATTGACGCTAGTTATTAACTATAAAAAAGCACGGTAACCCAGAACAAATTATTTATAAACGAAAGGAGTTTGTTTCCAGCGCCTATAATAGGACAAGAGTAACAAGGGGTGAGTAATACTGACTACGAAAGAGGTCTGCAATCCAACAACTATATTTGTTAAGATACAACGAAGTATTAGAAAAAACTCTGATTACACGGGTTTTATTCCCACAAGATAATTCGTCAAAAAGTTGTAAATTTCAATTTAGTTCTGATATTAACCAAACTTTACAAAATGACCGAAATTTCAAAGTGCCGCACTTCATCTGCTTTTATATGAAAGCATGGCGCTATCCATAGAGCTTTTCTAGAAATGGCGGCATATAGACGCAGTGCGCATGCGTGGTTACGATTACCCGAGTGCCCTGGAGGTCTTTAAAAGCTTTACTTACTTCGTCCCAGCTAATTTGTTCATTTAATTCATTAAACATAATTTTTAACTCTCCATTCAGATATATTTCGTTAACGTGTAATACAGCGTCGTCCAGTTGAAAAACATAACAACAACAAATGCTATCCGGGCTATTAATTGCATTAAAATACCAGAACAACTTGTAAGATTTTTACTTTTTGTATTGTTCGATTTTAATTTATATTATTCTCCAGCACTCGCATCATGTTTATAGTTGCTTAGGCATTGATAAAACATTTATTTTTCCCTCACACTCTTTATTGAACAAACTACTATCTGCACTATTTATAGCTTTATTATTATCGACCTAAAATTTCCTTCTTGAAAAAGTGAAATTGTTTCCTATAATTTGATAACTTGATAAAAATAAATTCATTTTCTGCACTGGCGTCATTTAAATTTTGAACCAAATTGTTTAGGTTGGAGCGCTCCACAAACCAGGTTTGAGCACCCCAGTTGGCCCTTTTGCCAACTGACCGTTCCAATGCGGTAACTGATGTTGTTGTTTGTGTGTGTTACGTCTCGTCTCTTTGTTTTTTGTCACATTTACATTTACATTGTTTGCCTTTGTCTACAGGTAGATAAAATTTAAATATGTGTGAAAATTTTGATAGGACGTTTTCTTAGTTACCTATTGTAAGGTGATTTTGTGATGGTTTTCCATTATCCCATTTTATTTAAACTCAGACGTTTTTATATTATTTTCACTGAGTGACAAAAGAGCGAAAATGGAATGCTACAATGGTCCGACAAAGTATTTGTCTCCTTTACTTAAAATAATATGGAAAACATATTATGGATTCACTGAACGTAGTCGACAAACAAAATGTGTAGAGGACTCATATTGTAAAAGTACAATATAATCTGCTATCAAGTCGTGGTTCTACCCAAAACAATGACCTTCCTCTATTAAAATAGCGAGGTGATGTCGCCATAATAACAAAAAGTCATTTTGAAGTAATGTAACAAAAAGAAAAAAATATTTATTTGTAAGAAGAAACTGATTAATATATATGTACTTAAAGTTTCTTGATACTCGTAGATATGCATACACGCACATTATATAGGATTTCATATCAATACTTTATTGCATCTACAGGTACTGACTGATTGAAGCAAAATGAAATGTAGTATTCCTTTTAATACATATGTCTTTCAGTAGATATGTCCTTCAGTACATATGCCTTTCAGTAGATATGTCCTTCAGTACATATGTCTTTCAGTAGAAATGTCCTTCAGTACATATGTCTTTCAGTAGATATGTCCTTCAGTACATATGCCTTTCAGTAGATATGTCCTTCAGTACATATGTCTTTCAGTAGATATGTCCTTCAGTACATATGTCTTTCAGTAGATATGTCCTTCAGTACATATGCCTTTCAGTAGATATGTCCTTCAGTACATATGTCTTTCAGTAGATATGTCCTTCAGTACATATGTCTTTCAGTAGATATGTCATTCAGTACATATGTCTTTCAGTAGATATGTCCTTCAGTACATATGTCTTTCAGTAGATATGTCCTTCAGTACATATGTCTTTCAGTAGATATGTTCTTCAGTACATATGTCTTTCAGTAGATATGTTCTTCAGTACATATGTCTTTCAGTAGATATGTCCTTCAGTACATATGTCTTTCAGTAGATTTGTCCTTCAGTACATATGTCTTTCAGTAGATATGTCCTTCAGTACATATGTCTTTCAGTAGATATGTCCTTCAGTACATATGTCTTTCAGTAGATATGTTCTTCAGTACATATGTCTTTCAGTAGATATGTTCTTCAGTACATATGTCTTTCAGTAGATATGTCCTTCAGTACATATGTCTTTCAGTAGATATGTCCTTCAGTACATATGTCTTTCAGTAGATTTGTCCTTCAGTACATATGTCTTTCAGTAGATATGTCCTTCAGTACATATGTCTTTCAGTAGATATGTCCTTCAGTATATATGTCTTTCAGTAGATATGTCCTTCAGTACATATGTCTTTCAGTAGATATGTTCTTCAGTACATATGTCTTTCAGTAGATATGTCCTTCAGTACATATGTCTTTCAGTAGATTTGTCCTTCAGTACATATGTCTTTCAGTAGATATGTCCTTCAGTACATATGTCTTTCAGTAGATATGTCTTTCAGTACATATGTCTTTCAGTAGATATGTTCTTCAGTACATATGTCTTTCAGTAGATATGTTATTCAGTACATATGTCATTCAGTAGATATGTCCTTCAGTACATATGTCTTTCAGTAGATATGTCCTTCAGTACATATGTCTTTCAGTAGATTTGTCCTTCAGTACATATGTCTTTCAGTAGATATGTCCTTCAGTACATATGTCTTTCAGTAGATTTGTCCTTCAGTACATATGTCTTTCAGTAGATATGTCCTTCAGTACATATGTCTTTCAGTAGATATGTCCTTCAGTACATATGCCTTTCAGTAGATATGTCCTTCAGTACATATGTCTTTCAGTAGATATGTCCTTCAGTACATATGCCTTTCAGTAGATATGTCCTTCAGTACATATGTCTTTCAGTAGATATGTCCTTCAGTACATATGTCTTTCAGTAGATATGTCCTTCAGTACATATGTCTTTCAGTAGATATGTTCTTCAGTACATATGCCTTTCAGTAGATAGGTTCTTCAGTACATATGTCTTTCAGTAGATATGTCCTTCAGTACATATGCCTTTCAGTAGATATGTCCTTCAGTACATTTGTCTTTTAGTAGATATGTCATTCAGTACATATGTCTTTCAGTAAATATGTCCTTCAGTACATATGTCTTTCAGTAGATATGTTCTTCAGTACATATGTCTTTCAGTAGATATGTCCTTCAGTACATATGTCTTTCAGTAGATATGTCCTTCAGTACATATGTCTCCCAGTAGATTTGTCCTTCAGTACATATGTCTTTCAGTAGATATGTCCTTCAGTACATATGTCTTTCAGTAGATATGTCCTTCAGTACATATGCCTTTCAGTAGATATGTCCTTCAGTACATATGCCTTTCAGTAGATATGTCCTTCAGTACATATGTCTTTCAGTAGATATGTCCTTCAGTACATATGTCTTTCAGTAGATATGTCCTTCAGTACATATGTCTTTCAGTAGATATGTTCTTCAGTACATATGTCTTTCAGTAGATATGTTCTTCAGTACATATGTCTTTCAGTAGATATGTCCTTCAGTACATATGTCTTTCAGTAGATTTGTCCTTCAGTACATATGTCTTTCAGTAGATATGTCCTTCAGTACATATGTCTTTCAGTAGATATGTTCTTCAGTACATATGTCTTTCAGTAGATATGTCCTTCAGTACATATGTCTTTCAGTAGATATGTCCTTCAGTACATATGTCTTTCAGTAGATTTGTCCTTCAGTACATATGTCTTTCAGTAGATATGTCCTTCAGTACATATGTCTTTCAGTAGATATGTCCTTCAGTACATATGTCTTTCAGTAGATATGTCCTTCAGTACATATGTCTTTCAGTAGATATGTCCTTCAGTACATATGTCTTTCAGTAGATATGTTCTTCAGTACATATGTCTTTCAGTAGATATGTTCTTCAGTACATGATAGGTGTGGGCATTGAGCTACTGAAAAAAAAATGCATACGCAAACATTATATTAATTCAGCAACTGTTTAATTGTTGTTGTTTTACTTCTACACTTTGCAATAATTATCCGATCAGCTCAATTCGAGAAAAAATGCCGCAAATTTTAAGTCAGTCGCAAGGAACCATTTCAAATGCCTTTCAGACGAATTGTCCGGGGAATCTAAATTCTGTGGGGGCAAAAGTAAACTACAATGGTGGGATAACTGGCATGCTTATTCATATCCTTGTTTTAGCAATAATTGTAAAATAATGAACATTCGCCAAACTATTTTCATAACAAAATCAAATTTCTTCTTTTATCCTATTCTTACTATCATCTCAATACCAAATCCTCACTGAACTTTTTCTAACTGAAGACATACAAGAAAAACAATTATAGGACAAAATAAGGGAGTATGGGACCCGGGGAAAAGCCAAAAATAGAATTATTGATTTTTTTTCTGCGCGTAAAATTGTAAAATGATGTCCCAGACGATATGGCACTGTAGACATATAAGAAAAAAGTAAGTAAATTGTCAAAAAGCGTGAAGTTGCAACATTTATTAGAGCAATAGTATATAGGGAAAAAGGTATGTGACCAATGTTTGTGAAATATGTATGTAAAATGCTCAAAGTTGTAAAATGTATGGTAATGAAGGTATATATGAAAAAAGTAATGGCACCGAAGGTTGATACCAAAATAAAATTGGGTTAATAAAACCGAACTTAGGGACAGATGAAGTTGTTTTTTCGGAAAATGCGGGTTGACGTCGCATTTACTCGCATATATATGTAAATTATTTAGAATTTTGGCGTTGTGATGATAAATAGACTCAACTTCGTTGTAAATGGAATGTAAAATGATTTTACCCCATGTTTTTTTAATTGTACTTTTTCATCTCATTAATTCTTTTTCATTTTGACATTTTACTTTACTTTCAACTTATTTGAAAAACTTTTTAAAATTTTATTTTAGTTTTTTAATGATTTTTTGTTGTTATTTTTCATTTTTTATTTCTAAACATTTTTCATTTTTTTTAACTTTTTTCGTTTTTCGTTTTTTAGCTATTTTAGTGTTGTTGTTTTTTTAACTTTAATTTTGTTAGTTTTCAACTCTTTTAATTTTTTTTATTCATTTTTAATTTTTATTTTTCAACTTTTTATTTATTTTATAATATTTTGGGGAATGGAAATTACATCAAATCAAATTCTGTTTAACATTTCATTGAACAGTGAACTGGAATAACAATACAAATCAATGATGCAACATGAAGTCTTATGAAATCTTTGTGTAGAGTCCTGCCTCTCTAAGAATGACTGACTGTCGCACTGCTTTGGTGATATTCCGTACGAATCAAAATAATAGGCTGTGGTGTCCTTGTTGAAGAAAGCAGTCACCCAATGTTGTGCAGGTTGATCTTAATGGTCCCCGTAAGTCATATGTGTAGGTCGCCGATGGGGTAGCTGATCTTTAGCACACACCAGTGCATTCAGTGATGATAATTTTGGGTCGTGGTCTAGAATGTATTGTCTGACTAAGATCAAGACACATCATCATAACCAACATTCAACTGTTTTGTCTGTCTGTGATCAAGATATATCGTTACACCCATGTCATGAGCTTTTCCAGTTGGCTGTAGAATTCGGTCACGACGGATGCCACTGTAGGGTGGATTTGAGTACCAAATGGTAATGTCTGGTATCCATCCGCAATGACACGCTTCGTGTACACGGAGCTATAGGTTTTGGCCTGTGCCTCACTGGTCACTTTACGGTTTCTGTATCTTTTTATACGGGAGTCGTACTTAACAATTGTTGCGTAGTTTTTCGATCATGAACACAATCTATTATTGTCTTAAAGTTCACTTTCTGAGTAGCAGTGTTGTTGCCTTTCACTTTACAGGCCTGGTAGCGCTGTACATTTTCACTTTATTCATAGCCATAGTTCTTTGGTCCTAGTTCATTTGGCACTTCATATGTCCCTCGTCCTAATCTAGCTTCTTCCATTGTGGATGTTGTACTGGTTGGCGTCGTAGATGAAAATACAACTTTTGGTGTCAAAGTACAAGACACGATCTCCGAGCTTTTCTAGTTGGCTGTAAAATTCAAGTCGTGCATAAGGATGCCACTGTAGGGTGCATTTGAGTACAAATACACAACTAGCACAACAAAATGGCCATCACTTAGGATTTTGAGATTAAATAGTCTTATGCTTATCTGTGCGAATTGTTGTCAACAATGACGTCGCTACAGTTTAGGCGGTGTAGAAGCGAAGCATTTGTACGTAATGATTCAATCGATAAACAAGCAAGTCATGGCGTACGATTTGAGACCTGAGGGAGTGAGTATATGGTGTAGTGGGTTGACCATATTTCTATGATGTATACCAAAGCAGAACACGTTTTCTAGGATATAACATACATAAGCAATGATAATTTTGGAAAATATAAAGTTTGGAGAAAACATTCATACATCTTGGTATATTTTTGATGCCGACCTACCCATGATTTTAATGTTTGTGAGAAATAATTTCAACCAATACTATCCGGATTTTTTTCTCACAACACCCGTTGATATATAAAAGAGAGTATTGTCAAAAAGGTGACATTTCAAAACATCAAATTGGATGAAACCAATTCGGTCCCTGTATTGATGAATGGGTACGAAAATGATACAATACTTCAGACTTTTTATACCTATCCGGAACAAATGATTCCTGACACATATACACTAGCTATAGTCGGCTTTTGTTATACAGGAAAATCGGATATTGTACTGTGTTTTCGATGTGGAATTAAAACAGTAAGATTGGAAAAGTAATGACGATGTCATGGTCGAACATGAAGAGTGGTCCACGAATGGTGAATTCATACAGATGACTGGTGTAAGGGACGGCGTCAACCACATCCTTTACCGTATTTTAGTCGCCGCGGATCGGTCATTTCATCACTTGATGTCGTAAGCTCAAGCAGTCAATACTTTTCTCTGTAACATGACAAGCAACACATTTAACTTGTCTGTGAAGAAACTTGTACAGGCTATCAGGGATAAATTAACCAGGATGGAGAAGGAAAGAAGGGCAACATGCTACCGCTGCTACGAAAATGGACATTGTGCCTCGAGATGTACAAAGAAATACAGAACAGCTACAGAACAGCAGGCAATCATTAAAACTGAATTCGGAATGCAATTTTATTAACAAAAGACTTTCAGTCGTGTTGCTTCTTTTAATGTAATTTTTTAATATTAATCTTTCTTAAATCGAAGCCAACATACTCTGGCCTGTTTAATACGCTTGAACGCCGGTTAAACGACAATATGTGTTCATTTGCGCGGTATTCATGACTTTCAGTTGTAGGATACGATCACATCAGGATAACATAAACGGACAAGTTACAGGCAGAAACACACCATGTGGTCCCTTGTGCCTGCACGCACGTCTTCTCAGCACTCGCGATCGGTGTAAGCACCATATAAGACGTACAGTTACCATGCACTTATCGTCTCAGTTTTTAAATGCCCTATCCCGGATTTTGCCTAATTCAGATAGAATTCCGATGATTTACTAAAACAGATTTCGAAACAAAGATTTGAGTTTATATTATGAAATATATTTTAGCAAAACACCTGTACTTTTGCATTTTAAAGGCTTATCCGGTGCTTCGAAATGCTACGTACTGGTAATAAACTGGATTTTCCTATTCTATTTATAGAAGCTTCATTGTCAAACCGGATCAAACTGCCAAGTCTCTGTAAAAAGCAGATCCGAATCACAATCACCACGTAATTGCTTTAAACGTTTAAACTAAAAATTAAAAAAAAATTTCCACGGTTTTCCCTCCGACACAAACTGTTATGATGTAAACTGAAACCATTTCAAGTTTCGTTTTGTACGATATTTTATATACAGAAAGGTTCATTGGTGATAAGTGATTGGCACAGCCATAATGAACCTTTCAGTATGAGTTTTGTTTGTTGTTTATATACATTATGCTTGCAAAATAATTTTGGGATAAAGTAAAAAGGCTTATAAGAAAAACATATTTTAGTGTCATAAAAATCTTGTAAAACATAGAAACACGAAGAAGATGAAATAACATAATAGTTTAAATGATTATTACGGGAAAACAAGGCCTTTACCTGCTATCCTTAATGTAAGTAAGTTCCGTGTGTTACAAATGTAGTTGAAATTATTGAATTAATAACCGAAGTTCATGTCATTAGTAAATCTCAATAATTATAAAAGACAGTGTTGTAAAGGTCCTAAATAAAATAACACAGCTAACCTTTAGGCGAGCTGGAATAGAATGTCCTGAATAAAGACTATAAATTACTTATCCAATCAAAACAAACGTCCCTGGGATACGACAAATAACGAACTGGCCACGTGTTTTCGTTAAGAAAGGTGTGTGTAAATGCAAGTACGGGACAAAATGACATTGCCAATCCGCTAATAAGTGTATTCACAGATCAACCAATCGCAAGCATTAGTGTGTTGATCGCTTGAACAAGTCCAACACCTATGGATTGTCACACAAAGAAACCCGAAAACATAAAACCCCAGTCGTGCCAGTGTGTGTGTGTCCACCCCAGTCGTGCCAGTGTGTGTGTGTCCACCCCAGTCGTGCCAGTGTGTGTGTGTCCACCCCAGTCGTGCCAGTGTGTGTGTGTCCACCCCAGTCGTGCCAGTGTGTGTGTGTCCACCCCAGTCGTGCCAGTGTGTGTGTGTCCACCCCAGTCGTGCCAGTGTGTGTGTGTCCACCCCAGTCGTGCCAGTGTGTGTGTGTCCACCCCAGTCGTGCCAGTGTGTGTGTGTCCACCCCAGTCGTGCCAGTGTGTGTGTGTCCACCCCAGTCGTGCCAGTGTGTGTGTGTCCACCCCAGTCGTGCCAGTGTGTGTGTGTCCACCCCAGTCGTGCCAGTGTGTGTGTCTCTGTGTAAAAGGTTCGAGTGCATGTTTCTTTTCTTTAATGACGGTTTAAATATGTAGTCAAAATGAACCGACTTTGACACTTTTTATACGAAATTGTGTAGAATGTTGACTATGAGAAAACTACAAGAATTATGTATAACGTGTGATAGATATGGGAGAGTGTAACATAATTTCTGTCTTTTAAAAACAAAAATGTATGCATTGTATTCACTATAATAACCAGTTACTTAAGTTATCAGACGGTAAAGTAACATGTTAGTAATATGAATCTGAATGTACAGTTATTTTATTTTATTCCTATCAAAGGAACAATTTGTACGTTCCAAAACAAAACACAATATATTAAGCATTAAAAAGAAAAAGTTCCCATAAGTATCGCATATATTGAAAAAGACGATCTACCGACACGGGCAAACGCATACCAAATGAATACAAAAGTGACACTACACTGACTCGATAAACTACAAAAAGGGGGGGGGGGGCGCAATGATTATCTTCTTGTAGTATACAGTCGTATAGAGATCAGACTGATAACGGTATTTGCGACAATGTCAATTGAAAAAAATCGTATATTAACTCGCATCGCCATTATAGAAGGTAACAAGTATTTTGATTTAACCAAAGAACATGGGTCCTAATTAGAACACAGTCTTTCTCTGCTGTTTACTCTTTCTTTTATCGGTATCTGATCCACTAGCCAAGGAACACCGCTTAATAATTACACTTCTTCTTGAAGGCAGTCATTGAAGAATGTGTTTGTGTCTCGTAAGGTTTGGATATTTAAATAACATTTGGCCTTGATTTGACACATTTAGTCGTGACCTTGTTAATAATATGCGCCAATGTTACACTGTACGCGCACGTAAAGATTTTTTTATTTAACCGTATCGATCTTTCAAAAGCAATAAGCGCGACTACCTGTTTGTGTGTTTTGTTCATTAAAATGAAGCACAACTTTTACACATAGTTTTGTAAAGGTTTTACCTAAGGTAAATAAGAAATTCCTTCGTAAGAGCTCTGTCTGCCTTTTCAAATTGAAATATAAGTGTGCAACACTTAAAGGATCTTGTCATACATTGTATTATGATGAGTTAAAGTTCAGCATCAATAATGTTAGTTTCCGTCTTTTTACACATTGCATGGTTTGCACACCTCACAAGCTGTTGGGTAAGGTAAAATATAACTTTGCTTTGTGTACATTCTTGATTCATTATGGAACAACAAATTTTATCACATATTTGATTAGAATATTTATCCAATATGTTTAACTTACGAATAAGTATGGTATACCAGCATTGATAACATTTAATGACTGTTAATTTGCACGTGTTTTATATAAATAACAATGTTCGCAAGAAGAAAAGTTAATATATATTCATGTATGTAAAATTTCGACTTATGTTTGACGTCATATCAGATTTATTTTGATGCATACTACATTGTTTGTACATCAAACCCTCCTGCTCAGCAAATCTACTTCGCCCTGTTAAACTTGTTGTGCCAGTACATGTACATGCATTTGCAAGTCTTGTTTTGAAATAGACAATGTTTGGAATGAATTGTCATAATATAGTCAAATAGTCAAGAAACAAATGCGTTCTTGCCATTATCAAAATACCTGTAACAGAACAGCATAATACAATGACTATTTATAATAATTCCCATAAACCTGTATTGTTTGTACTAATTTTACATGTACTAAAATGTTTCTTTTTGGAACCGCTATATACATTTTGGTCAAATATCGGATATCATGTAGAAGCAAAATTAGTAATATCATTTTATTTAGACATTTCTTTTCTTATTTAATTATGTATGCACCGGGTATATGCGTATCACAGCCATAATAATTTAGTTGTTCTTACGTGTTATTATAACAGTACCGTTTGTTTATTAGGAGTTAGGTTCTATGCGAAAGCTGCAGCTTAAAGTTTTATTTTTGACAATTTCGTTTGGAATTAGGTCTCTTCATATATCCACACAAACTGTGCATTCTTCATGCTCTCGGTGAAAATATAGTAATACAGCGTTATAACTTTGAAATATTATCTGCCCGTTTGCATTACATCTAAAACACCCACGATCATTTTATGTTCCCCTAACAGGACGATGTTATTTTAACTTAAACACACCTTTCAAATCAAAAAGAGTATCGTTTGAGGTGTGTGTATCGCTGGTTTTATATGTAATGTATATTTATCGATGGATCTTGCCTTAGGTTTGTATTATAATCACCTAAAAGTGTTTAATGTTTTTCTAGTTATATGTTTGCCTTTAATTATTCCACATGTTTACAAGGGTGTCCCTCCACCTAAAGAGCTGTACGTCGCTATAACTGGTCATTGCGATGCATTCCAAAAACGAAACAACAAAGGAACATGTCAAAACATTACACAAATCCATTGTTTATAAAACAAATCCCAGTCTATCTACGGAAAAGACAATGTGCCTTTGTGCATGTTTGTATACGCTTGAGTTATCAGGGCTGAACAAAAATCAGCCAGGCCCTACTATATATGATCACTAACATGCCAGTGTAAAGGTATTAAAACCCTATCACAGTTTGATAGTTAAACAATAAAATAAGAATGCGTATGTCTTTTACTGGAGCTTTTTAAGTTGTTAATTCTGTTATATTGCAGTGTTAGAACATGTCTCGTTAGTCTATTTTCAAATTTTACATCACAATTGTTAGGAACAGACGCCACTTGTTATTTAGTCACGTAACGCCGCACTTAAAAAAGACACTTCTTTAACATTGTACCAGTGACAACGCGTTTCATAACCGAGACTCGACCTATAACTATCTACTCTGCAGTTATCTCCTGTGATCCCATTTAGATGTTGAGAAGAATATTTTGATGTTGAGTTTGGGTTAAATAGCTTTATGTTAATTAAATCAAAATCTTCATGATGCTTTACTTCACAACTTGTTTTGAGGTCTACTAATAACAACGATAACGAGAAGATTCCTTACAAGCGATAGCTAAATCAATATCCCGATCATGCAGTAATGAATAGAGTCCTAACTGTTGTGAGTTACGACTAATTAGCTTTGTGATAGTTAAATCTTCTTTATGCTTTATTGCACTTTTTGTTTGATGCTTTATAATAATAATAATAATAATAATAATAATAATAATAACAATAATAATAATAATAATAATAATCATCATCATCATCATCGAAACAACGGCAAACCTTGTTGTTGTTAAAAAAAAATCAAACTTAAGTGGGCAGTCTGACGTTTGTAAGTGCTATCAGAGGTATATCAATTTACCGACGTAAACTAGTTCGTTTGCAGTACAAATTACACGATCATAATAGTCCCCTTTATCAATTCCTCAACACCTGTCTGAACGATTCATGAGAAGTAGAGTATGTGCGCGCAAAACAAAAAGCTCTCCTTACTCATTGGCTACAGTCTGTCTAAATATTGTGTGTAAACTATTGCTCTTTTCCTATAACTAGTATAAATCCAGCCTGCTTTAAACCACACACAAAATTAAAACTAAACTAAAATAACGATTAACAAGCGACACAACGTACTATATTAAACTAAAACTAAAATTATTTCCAGAAATTATGTTTGCTTT
Organism: Sinonovacula constricta; assembly: GCA_007844125.1. Lineage (NCBI taxonomy): Eukaryota > Metazoa > Mollusca > Bivalvia > Cardiida > Solecurtidae > Sinonovacula > Sinonovacula constricta. The sequence goes on along the minus strand of CM017560.1, from coordinate 63,270,786 downwards.
TCATGCCTTAAAATTATTAACGATAAAGTGTATATGCAAATAAAGTAAAAAAGATATACAGCTATGCAGAAAAAAGTTTACTTATTAAATTAAGACTCATGCTTAAACTAGATTGACGCTAAATAGTTATTAACTATAAAAAAAGCACGGTAACCCAGAACAAATTATTTATAAACGAAAGGAGTTTGTTTCCAGCGCCTATAAGAGGACAAGAGTAACAAGGGATGAGTAATCCTGACTATGAAAGAGGTCTGCAATCCAACAACTATATTTGTAACGATACAACGAAGTATTAGAAAAAACTCTGATTACACGGGTTTTATTCCCACAAGATAATTCGTCAAAAAGTTGTAATTTCAGATTTAGTTCTGATATTAACCAAACTTTACAAAATGACCGAAATTTCAATGCATGAAAGTGCCGCACTTCATCTGCTTATATATAAAAGCATGGCGCCATCCATAGAGCTTTTCTAGAAATGACCATTCTATACATAGCGTGTGACGTCACTACATTAAAGTCATCTCTATACTACGACTCGTAACTCACCCAAAATTTGAGATTTGTGCCTACATAAAAAATAGTTCCGCGTAGAAAATACGTTCGATTATAATATTCCTTGAATTGAGATAAATGACTAAACAACCATATTCTAAGGCCTTATTCTGTGTCCAGAATCTTTTAATGTCTTGATATTTATAGATAAATGGAAAAAAAATACGATGAGCAAGTTTTGCTACTTTCGCTTTCGTTAAACGTAATATGTCCATTATACATAGCGTGTGACGTCACTACGTTAAAGTCTGGACCGTTTACAAAATTTAGTTCAAAATGTTTGCATGAAACATATTTTGACTATTAGAATGTATAAAAAAAATGCCAAAATAATCTGTTGTATATCTCTTCGTACTTGTTTTGTTCATTTTAGCAATCCCTTCCGTATTCATAACAGCCATGTTGAAGAACTACTTTACCCACAATACACCGGGTGCATTCACACAGGTCATTTTGACTGTGTGTTGACGCAACGAGAAATGACGGCATATAGACGCAGTGCGCATGCGTGGTTACGATTACCCGAGCGCCCTGGAGGTCTTGAAAAAGCTTTACCTACTTCGTCCCAGCTAATGTGTTCATTTAATTCGTTAGACATAATCCTTAACTCTCCATTCAGATATATTTCGTTAACGTGTATTACAGCGTTGTCCGGTTGAAAAACACAACAACAACAAACGCTATCCGGGCTATTAATTGCATTAAAATACCAGAACAACTTGTAAGATTTTTCCTTTTTGTAGTGTTCGATATATTTCAATTTATATTATTCTCCAGCACTCGCATCATGTTTATTGTTGCTTAGGCATTGATAAAACATTTATTTTTCCCTCACACTCTTTCTTGAACAAACTACTATCTGCACTATTTCTAGCTTTATTATTATCGACCTAAAATTTCCTTCTTGAAAAAGTGAAATTGTTTCCTATAATTTGATAACTTGATAAAAATAAATTCACTTTCTGCACTGGCGTCATTTAAATTTTGAACCAAATTGTTTAGGTTGGAGCGCTCCATAAACCAGGTTTAAGCACCCCAGTTGGCCCTTTTGCCGACTGACCGTTCCAAGGCGGTAACTGATGTTTTTTTGTGTGTGTTATGTCTCGTCTCTTTGTTTTTTTGTCACATTTACATTTACATTGTTTGCCTTTGTCTACAGGTAGATAAAATTTAAATATGTGATTCATGATTTTGTGATGGTTTACCATTATCCTATTTTATTTATACTCAGACGTTTTTATATTATTTTCACTGAGTGACAAAAGAGCGAAAATAGAATGCTACAATGGTCTGACAAAGTATTTGTCTCCTTTACTTAAAATAATATGGAAAACATATTATGGATTCACTGAACGTAGTCGACAAACAAAATGTGTAGAGGACTCATATTGTAAAAGTACAATATCATCTGCTATCAAGTCGTGGTTCTACCTAAAACAATGATCTTTCTCTATTAAAATAGCGAGGTGATGTCGTCATAATAACAAAAAATCATTTTGAAGTAATGTAACACAAAGAAAAAAAATATGTATTTGTAAGAAGAAACTGATTAATATATATGTACTAAAAGTTTCTTGATACTCGTAGATATGCATACACACGCACATTATATAGGATTTCATATCAATACTTTATTGCATCTACAGGTACTGACTGATTGAAGCAAAATGAAATGTAGTATTCCTTTTAATACATATGCCTTTCAGTAGATATGTTCTTCAGTACATATGTCTTTCAGTAGATATGTCCTTCAGTACATATGTTTTTCAGTAGATATGTCCTTCAGTACATATGCCTTTCATTAGATATGTCCTTCAGTACATATGTCTTTCAGTAGATATGTCCTTCAGTACATATGCCTTTCATTAGATATGTCCTTCAGTACATATGTCTTTCAGTAGATATGTCCTTCAGTACATATGTCTTTCAGTAGATATGTCCTTCAGTACATATGTCTTTCAGTAGATATGTTCTTCAGTACATATGCCTTTCATTAGATATGTCTTTCAGTACATATGTCTTTCAGTAGATATGTCCTTCAGTGCATATGTCTTTCAGTAGATATGTCCTTCAGTACATATGTCTTTCAGTAGATATGTCCTTCAGTACATATGTCTTTCAGTAGATATGTCCTTCAGTACATATGTCTTTCATTAGATATGTCCTTCAGTACATATGTCTTTCAGTAGATATGTTCTTCAGTACATATGCCTTTCATTAGATATGTCCTTCAGTACATATGTCTTTCAGTAGATATGTCCTTCAGTACATATGTCTTTCAGTAGATATGTCCTTCAGTACATATGCCTTTCATTAGATATGTCCTTCAGTACATATGTCTTTCAGTAGATATGTCCTTCAGTACATATGCCTTTCATTAGATATGTCCTTCAGTACATATGTCTTTCAGTAGATATGTCCTTCAGTACATATGTCTTTCAGTAGATATGTCCTTCAGTACATATGTCTTTCAGTAGATATGTTCTTCAGTACATATGCCTTTCATTAGATATGTCTTTCAGTACATATGTCTTTCAGTAGATATGTCCTTCAGTACATATGTCTTTCAGTAGATATGTCCTTCAGTACATATGTCTTTCAGTAGATATGTCCTTCAGTACATATGTCTTTCAGTAGATATGTCCTTCAGTACATATGCCTTTCATTAGATATGTCCTTCAGTACATATGTCTTTCAGTAGATATGTCCTTCAGTACATGTGTCTTTCAGTAGATATGTCCTTCAGTACATATGCCTTTCATTAGATATGTCCTTCAGTACATATGTCTTTCAGTAGATATGTCCTTCAGTACATATGCCTTTCAGTAGATATGTCCTTCAGTACATATGTCTTTCAGTAGATATGTCCTTCAGTACATATGTCTTTCAGTAGATATGTCCTTCAGTACATATGTCTTTCAGTAGATATGTCCTTCAGTACATATGTCTTTCAGTAGATATGTCTTTCAGTACATATGTCTTTCAGTAGATATGTTCTTCAGTACATATGTCTTTCAGTAGATATGTCCTTCAGTACATATGTCTTTCAGTAGATATGTCCTTCAGTACATATGTCTTTCAGTAGATATGTCTTTCAGTACATATGTCTTTCAGTAGATATGTCTTTCAGTACATATGTCTTTCAGTAGATATGTCTTTCAGTACATATGTCTTTCAGTAGATATGTCTTTCAGTACATATGTCTTTCAGTAGATATGTTCTTCAGTACATATGCCTTTCAGTAGATATGTCCTTCAGTACATATGCCTTTCAGTAGATATGTTCTTCAGTACAAATGTCTTTCAGTAGATATGTCCTTCAGTACATATGTCTTTCAGCTTTTGTTTAAATACAATAAAGAAGCAGATATAAACTTCCGTCTCCCGTTTAATGACACAATCTTTATAAAAGAATACGTGAATAAGAGAATACAATTATACCTTCTGCAATAATATATTTATGTTTAGAGGCAATATCCCTTTATTTCCTCCTTTTTTCAGAAGAGAACAATAATACCGTATTTAATATGCTATTAACCTGGAACTAATTACACTTAATAGACTTGTACGATTTAGTAACGTTAATCAAACGGTCGCATTTACAATATCTTGATCTGACATCGAATAATGAAAATTGACTCGAGTTGTAAAGTAAGTTTTCGAATATGCTATTTACAAACATCATAATTTTACTAGAAAAGTTTATCAAATAAACTTATCATTGCATATTAATGTCAGTCAATACATCACTGACGACAATGTCGGACCAGAATTTTCCAGAAGTTCGAACAACGACAGCACCAGCGGCCATAGTTAAGTGTAGCCATTTATGTAGGCCTGATAGTGAACCACCCACGTCAACAGCCACAGTCGGCTTTGAAAGTAGTTCTGGGGTACCTGACTTTACAGATGGTCTGTCTGTCTGTCTGTCTGTCTGTCTGTCTGTCTGTCTGTCTGTCTGTCTGTCTGTATAAATATATATATATATATATATATATATATATATATATATATATATATATATATATATATATATATATATATATATATATATATATATATATATATATATATATATATATATATATATATATATATATATCAAAAGATAACACGTTGACACAAATGACCACTCACATTAACATTGATAATAACCTTGCTATGTTAAAACTTTTAAACTGGTACAGGGTTTTTCAATTTTCCGTATATGCACTTTACTTTTCTACCACAAAGGGCTTTTCTCATTGTATTATAAGTTGACCATTTATTTAAAATACTTACCCGTCTGCAGTAGGACTGAATATTATTAAACTACCATGTCATTGATAATTAGGAATGTTCATATGCCACTTTCTATATATTTCGTATGTTCCTGTCTAACCGTGAATTGATTTGGCCGAAATCCTGTCGGGACATCATATATCTCAAGCGTATAAGTCCCAACTGTGAAGTCATCCAATCATCCCTTTTCAGGGCTATGAAGGGATACTTGCCTTCGCAATTGTCATAAAACAGCCCTTTTCAGAGCTCAACAAAGTCCCCAAACAAGGTCTCCAAATAGCCCTTTTCAGAGCTACTTTTTCCAGTTGCCTTTGCAATTGTCATAAACATTCATTCATTATAAGCTCATTTTAGATCAAATGTACGCACGTACTCCTCTTACGGATGTTATGTACATACTTTTTATCCCATAAATGTTGTATCCATCAACAAAGTGGAAATATTCTATACTTGTTTGCATCATATACTACAAGCTTTCATATCTATCAAATCTCCTATAACATAATAAACACTAAGGACTGAGGATGTCTGCAGTTGTAGTTTTTTTTTCTGACCAATCAATCACGCCGAATACCGTTTTGGGGGCAGTAACACAACAACATTTCATTGTATTTTATTTTTGCGTCTACTGTCGCCAAAAAGGACGTACGAAATACCTTCCTGTCGTGTAAAACATAAAGGGACCCAACATTGTCATTTATTGAGAACGGGGCCGTGAAAGCCTTACTTGAGCCTTTTCTCAAAGTGGCAGGTTGCTTTCAATTTGGTCCGCCACGCACATTTCGGCTGCCGTTTGTCCTATTTACCTCATAACCAATGCATCTGACCTGACCTACTTACGCAGGCCACGCTGGGCAGGGGCCATGCTGGAGCACGTCTAAGGAGGTCAGGCCTTTTTGAGGCAAGGTCGGTCACTCGTTCCAAACGGAGAATTTTCACTTTTTGGGCTCTTTTTGCGCACACTTGCCAGTTTCCAGGACCGGAAGTGCCAGCATTTTTCTAAAGTAGCCAGAACAGACTGCGCCTCTGAGAGGTTTCAGGTCCGATCCCGATTGGGAAGTGCCATAAAAAGTGGCCCAAAGTGCCAACATTATCCCAAAGTAGCCAGACCAGAATGCGCTGGACGGACGGACGGACGGACAAAAGCTTGTTTTGTCACATAGTGGACTGAAAGTATTTACAGAAAAATAACATGTCAGATGAACAGACTCTTATGTATACAGTGTTAAAGTACGTTAAAATAGGCTTTACATAGCCTGTACGCACACGCAATTATCTGGTTAGGGACAATGTATCATTTCTTTGTATTTTGATGTGTTTTTATTACATATATATTTAACAAAACTATCCAAACAACCATAGTGACATGTCAAAAGATATATATTACATTTTGTACATTTTACTCAATATGTGCCAAAAAGTTCCTGCCGAACATCCCTCCGTAAGCGGCTCTCTTACTGGCTTAGCCGAAATATAAGCTGCGATACGATTGGCTAAATTTCAATCCGTTTTTCGAAACGAAAATGAAAATGTTGCCTCGGCCAATCAGATTCGTTCCCGCTGTTATCTCACTGTTAACCGTCTGTCTGTCTGTCTGTCTGTCTGTCTGTCTGTCTGTCTGTCTGTCTGCCTGACAGTCTGGGTGTCTGCCTGCCTACCTGCATATCTGTCTGCCTGCCTGCCTGATGCCTGTCTATATGCCTTCCTGCCTGCCTGACTGGCTGCCTGCCTGCCTGTCTGTCTGTCTGTGTGTCTGCCTGCCTGTCTGTCTGCCGGTTTGTCTGTCTGTCTGTCTCTCTGTGTGTCTGTGTGTCTTTGTGTCTGTGTGTCTTTGTGTCTGTCT